>OY811988.1:3580206-3962706 GCA_963681505.1 Eunapius fragilis
TATTAGCTGTGGAAACTTGATATGTCCTTACCACCAAAAGTCAATAGGTCCCCCAACTCAACCTTGGCAACCACTGCAAGGCTGCTACCTCTCGCAAGAGAGTCACATTACATGTGTACTTATTATTATAGCCCCATACTTTCACGGTCTACTGTGCGATGACAGGAAGATGAGGAATTTATTGCCACGATGAAGCTGCATGCAACTATGGACACGCACCAACATTTTTTTCTCCACCTCACCTGAACGTGGAGTTGTTGACGTGTAGGTAGCCGATGTTTTCCAGCCAAATATATAGGTCTGTCGCGTCCATTTACGGAAGTGATGACAGCAGTCCTCCGTCCGTAGAGATGGAGGGAGTGTAGGTTTGTTGCGTTGGAGGAATTGAACGAGCACGTACGACACACGTGATGATGTGCTTCCAACAATAGACAGGGAGAGGTCGATCTGTGACGTTCACGACGACAGGCGTGGTTAGGGAGTGGTCTCCATCTAGGAGGTCTACCGTGACTCATGTCCCGGGCCACTGGCGGGAGCAGTGGCGTAGTGTGATTGTTGAGCGCCCGGGGACATAATGCACTAATGGCACCGGGGATTGGGGGGGGGGGGGGGGGGGGGGGGTGGAGACGACGGTACCTAGCGGAAAAGAGGAGCCTTATATGAACGGGTTTACAATCCCCCCCATCGAAGGACGTCTTCGAGGAACTGGCAAGATGGGTACGAGATATTGGAGCTGCAATGGAGCATCCCGCAGAGGCTTGTACGGAAACACACGAGTTTTGTGTCGTCGTTGTAAATACAGTACTGGAAAATAAAAGAAGTTACCTGTGAGTGTCCGTCCCAGGAGGATCCTGCGTGACTTAGAACCTATATCAGTGTCAACGTTCCCGTTGCCCGGCCTAGTGCAGAGTTCTTAAGCGTTGAATACAAAACCCTCATAATAACTGAGTTCGTGGCAAGACAGCCCGATATCAGACGTAGCATCAAGGGTGGGACCAGCAGGGAATACATTATCGACATGGGCAATCGCAAGTACACATTCCTCGTATCCTTACTTACGTTGCTGGGTATATCAGAAAAAGAAAAAGGTGTATTTAGGATGTGAGCTAGGAGATTTCCCAAGAGTGGATTTTGACAGAAACAATGCCAAATTCAGGACCGATATTAATGCAACAGATTTTAACCCAATCCAAGGGGTACTAAGAGCTATAGCTATTTCCACAGCTATCCCAGATGTGGCTGACAGTGAATTAAGATCAGATTTGATGACCCAGATGTTGGAGATTGGGGGGGGGGGGGGGGGGGGGGGGGGAGAGTGCCCTACCTGTTTTGAAAGCAGGCAAGCAGTGACAGGACGCATTGCACGTTCACCTGAAGACTTTAGTTACATGTAGTATCTTTATTTTGTGAAGTTAATTTTTGGAGCCAAAATGATGTCATGAAGCCGCGTAATGTAACCTGAACAAAAAAAAAACTATGTATTCGACACCCAGCACGTTGTTAGTTCTTATAGTTAATATCTCGTGACATGCAATTACTGATTTTATAGTTAACGACATGATATGACGGTTATTACCCGTTTAATATGTCCGCCTTTGCAACACTCACCAATCCACCAGCCCCACCCCTCAACATTTTAATGAAATCTCACACACGAAGTACAAAATCTATGCATCAAAACTGCGGTTGCAGTAGTTCAATTGACTTTCCTCAGGGTCTGTCGCAGCGAGATTGCAACAACAACAAAAATATATATCTGGACCATACAATTAGTCACAACACCAAGGTTAGTATGATCTCACTTTCAACGAATCGAGGAGTAGGAATCTTTGTCTTTTGCGCTGGACGGTAGAGTAAAAATCAATTAGAAATAGCTATAGTTATGGCACATAAATTTACTCAAACCAGTGTCAGGAGGCCAAGGACTATATATTTAGATCTATTCTTAATAATTAGACAATGCATGCATAGGTTGAGAATTCGAATGTCTTTCATTAATTTGTGTTAACAGTTGTTTTATAAAACAAACGCATTAATACATGCCTACGAGCATTACGGACTGTTGAAGCGATTCTGACTGTACAGGCGCCGGACAATGCTCTGGTCTACACAGGCGGTGCTGGGCAAATGCTCGGGAAGCAACAGCAAGATAACCAGTGTCGTGGCCCAATAAGTACCAGTACAAACATGTAGGTACGAACTGAATAGTTCAAAGCCACACCAAAGTAGCTCACAGTGGATGTACGAGTGTTTGTAACACACTACATGAGGATATCGCGATTATACCCAGAAGTGTTTACGGACAATGAATGACATGCTGGCTATGCTGAAGGCAGCGCTAACAGATTGCAATCTCAGCGGTCCCCTGGCGACAAGAGACATTTGTGTGACCCTGCAAATCCCAACAGGTTCTCGAGACAAGGTCCCACCAGCACCACACAAAGCAGTAACCGATGTTTTAATGCTCTTTCAATTAAAATGACGGTTTAGGAACTATACAGAAGAAGACATTCTCTAAATGAAGCTGCATCAACCTAATACACGCGCTTTCAACTGAAATACTACACTTCAAATGCAGTCAGACGGAGTACAACTCGCCTTATCATTAGATCAGTTGGTATATGAAACCTGTGGCTTGCTTTCGGTTGCCCAGTAAATAAAGATTCACGAGGGACACAAATTTCAAATCTTGTGCGATAAAAGGAATATTTTGCGCATGCGCATCGTAAAGTTGTTTTTTTTTTTTAATGTGTGTACGTATTTAACTCGGAATTATCAATTTGTGCGTAAACTTATATCCCAATCCTAACTTTCATATGTATACAAAAGAAAAATTTTTACTGAATCCAAGCACCAGCTGGGTTGATGGAGCGACACATACAGGCAGGGCTGCCGCGATATATCGCGATATACGATATATCGCGATATTTTTTATACATCGCGATATGCGATCTATCGCGATATTTTTTTGGCGTTTCGCGATATTTTGGGGGTTTTTCATGATAAAAACTTAGACGGAAAAGCACGGTGATTGGCGGAAATTAGAGTAATAACGAAATATCAGCATGTGTATTTGAAACGGCGATAAATGTACGCGTGCATTCGGTGCATGCAAGCCATTTAATTAAAACAATTTAGCATTATGCCTCAGGAATATGCATTTCCCCAATCGTTCTGGCAGAATCCTCCATCGTTTCTTCTGGAGTATATTTTTGGCTGTGGAGAAAACCCATTCTGCAGATGCAGTGGAGGCTGGAATTGATAGGTACTTCCTTGCCAGTTTGGCAACATGAGGGAAGTGGACTTCATGTTGCATACAACCCAGGAGGACCCAATCGCTTTCCTGTGCCACCCAAAATGTTCCCACACGTCACTCCTAAACGTTTTGCGGTCAACGGCCACAATATCCTCTTTCCCTACAGCATGGTAGGACGGTCTTCGCTTCTTTTGATCCCGCCATAACGCGTAACCTCAACAAAGATTATTTGAAATTAATAGCAATGAATACATTAATATCACCAATGATCATTAATTTCATCACTTTAATAAGCATAAATATATATCGCGATACATATCGCGATATTTTACTCATATCGCGATGTATCGCGATATGGACGATATCGGCAGAAGACCATATCGCGGCAGCCCTGCTGATACAGGTACCGCTGATCAGAAGCTTGTCAATCCTTGCATTATTGAGAAGACAGATTATGAAATATATGGTGAACAACTACTGATCTGTTCCAGTAACTACACTAATTTATTTATTTTGAAATCTTGATCATTGACAATCACTGACATGGCTGGCATGAACAACAAGCCCGTGTCAACATTTTTAAAAAAAGGCATATAAACATAATAGCCTGCTATTCTTGTCTTCACGATCACTGGTCCCCTATAATATTAGTTTGGAAGTGGGTGTCGTTGATGGATTAGCAGCCAAGGTCTGCCATCTAATGCATACGGTTCATGTTCCTTAATCCATTTGCAATTATGTATGATGTCATCTGTCTAGTTTTAACACAGATGATGTGAGGTCTGATTGTGAATGCTGCTTGGTGCTCTTTGTTGAAAGAGGTGTGGTTTACCGTATGTTGGCCATACTGTATGGCCCTGATTACTGTTAATCCAGTTCTATATCAGTCTCGCCCCAGACCCAATGACTAATAATCCTGCCATTAATTTCATTGATGGCATTGGGGTTTTTTTTTTAAAACTAGGTATAGGTAAATGGTTAACTTACAGAGGAATCTATTGTGTAAACAGTCATATATGAGATAAATCTTGTGTTGGTCCACTTGATGGTATTTTGTACTCATTTTCATGGCCAGAATAAATAATTACATACCTGTATGTACCAGTAATGTTATGCATTGGATACGAACATGTATGAATAATATATAAGTGAGGAGATAGCTGAACATAATGATTGTACATATAAGTGAAGCGTGCAAACATGTATCGGTTGAAAGGGCAGAGGAAGTTCTTATACTATTGACATTCCAGCCGCAAGTGCTTCCTACATCCATTCTACTGTCTCATAGGCTGCACAAAGAGAGGGAGAAAAATAGCCACATTTTTAAAAATGTAGCAAGCACCTTGGCCCTACAACCTCTCCTTCCCTCACCTCCCACACACATAATTTTTCATGGACCTCTTCTCCAATACTAATAACCACCACTGTCCTTTACTAACCACCATCCTCTGTGGTAGGTCCTTCCGTTCCCATCCCCCCCCCTCCCCCCTTCCCCCACCCTTACCTCCTATTCTTGCCATGTCCTTGAAATGAAGCTTGGTCCTTGTGGCTTCAAGATGGACCGGGCTGCTACTGACGCACTTACAAGGGGTCTGACCCCACTAATACTTTAAGAGGGGTCACACTCCTGCTGTCTCCAAGGGGGATTGTACTTCCAGAGTTTTCACCACTCATGGTTCTTCTGCTGTCCTCCAGGATGTGTGGGTGCTCCAACATGTCAAGGTGGATTGCATCGTCTGGGCTATCTGTACTTCACCCTGTGTCATTTAAGAGGCTCTGATTAGACTCGGTTACAGCAATCGGCTCTAAGCTTACATCGATAGAGCTGTATATTTAATATATTAAACAGAACACTCAAACCCACTGGAGAACAGCACAGGATGTATGGTCACAGAAATATGGCTAGCGGGGGGGGAGGGGGGATACACACACACCTAACAAGGACACACCATCATCAAATGTCTACATCCCTGCTGTGCACAACAATAGTAAACCGGATGTCTGGAGAATGCAGTACTATACCCCTTCCATCTTCACTTCCCACCACCCTTAAGGAGCCCCCCCCCCCCCCCCCCCCCCCCCCCACACCCTTCCACTTCCCCCCCTCTCGCACACTTTGCATTAACACAAACCTCATGGATTTTATAAGTGCGCACCATCACAGCCACAACGGGTATCACCAGCTGCAGCACTACGACTCCTCCCCCCACTGCCGCAACGACAACCACAACGTCCGACCTCAGAGCAGTCGGAGGCGTGGCCACCGCTCCCATCCCCTGGGTCCCCTGGGTTTGACCTGTTCAGTCAGCATCGCTCAATTCCCCCAGCTAAGTGGTGAAGTTTGGGTCCACGCCCACTTCCACAATCACAGCTGCACGCCCCCCCCCCCCCCCCCCCTCACCCAGCTCTGGAGCAGTTGGACCAGACCGCTGGCTCTCATCGTGTCGGTGCCAACGAGGCCGCTCCTGTACACGACCCCTGCAGTGGCTCCGCCCATAGCCACACCCTGGAGGCCGCTCCAGCAGCTCAGTTCCTGGTGCTGACAAAGTTGGCCGGGCTCAGTTTACAGCCACAGAGTGTGCTCATTTTGTGGACGCCCTTATCTCATTCAGCTTTTACGCCGTGTTCTCAGACTGATATGGAAAATGAAACATGTGATCAGAGGAAAGCATGTATGGCGTACAAGTGCATGTGATAATGCCCCCCCCCCATATGTCCACACACACACATGTACACACACACACACACACACACACACACACACACACACACACACACACACTAACATTGCATTCATTTACGGCCCATTGAGCACTGTCATAAACCGGAGAGGCGAATTTGGAAGTAGGCTAACTTCTCTGGTGGGAAATTAAAAAGTGTGCATGGAATGAAGCTTTGTACAGGAACATCCAACTGATCCTGACCTCCAATGGGTACTGAAGAGACTACTGTCAGGGACAACACAGCCCCTACACTGAAGACAGCACACACACTGAGCATGTAGGTTGTGTTAGGAATAAGGGGTGCTTTGGAAACCATTAGCAGAGGTGGTAAAAACTTTTGTATGTGTTGAAATATGACCACTTCATTTGAAGGACTGCGCCATACAACGTCCCCGGTCATGTTGACCTGCAATGAGACATGGTTGGTAGTGTGTTCATGCTTGATATATATGTGCCAACGTGTGATATGTGCGACTTAATCAATTTTGTAGGGAAGCTCCCTATTGTCACATGCACCCTCCCTATTGTCACATCCACCCTCTCTATTGTCACATGCAGCCTCCCTATGGTCACATGCAGCCTCCCCCTATGGTAGGAGCTGCAGTGACCATAGGGAGGCTGCATGTGACCATAGGGAGGGTGCATGTGACAATAGGGAGCTACATGTGTCCATAGGGAGCTGCATGTGACCATAGGGAGGCTGCATGTGACCATAGGGAGGCTGCATGTGACCATAGGGAGGCTGCATGTGACCACACCTCCACATGCAACCATGCGGAGGTGTAACATGGGACTACACGATATGTTGTTGGATGTGAATTATAAGATCACATGTAATCGATGCATCAAGACAGGGCGTATACACACCTTGTTGACTACTTGGACAGCTATTTATAACTGTGCTAAATGCATGTCAGTAGTCACCTGATAGTAAAGTACAGGAAGTGATGTGTTGGGGGGACTCCATGAAATACTTGTGTTGCTATGGTTCACCACCTGCAGGTCCTGTACCATGGGGAGCTCTAAATAGAAAGAAATCAAAATAATAAGCAGAACCACAGACAGCAGCATCAGAACTCAGGGATGGGTGGGGTGTGGTGGCTGGGTGCAATCGCCCCTGCTGTTGGGGGTAGGTGGGGGTGTGGTGGGGGTGTGGTGGGGGTGTGGTGGCTGGGTGCAATCGCCCCTGCTGTTGGGGCAGACATAGACTTCTGCCATAACATCTATTAGTAAGTTAATCACTTTATCAATTTCAATTTCAATTTAAGGTGCATAAATTATCAATTTATTGGTAATGATGTTGTTACTCTCTGGTGAAAAGTTAAATAATTAAATTTTTGTCCTGTTATTCAATTGCCCATGCAATCCTTGCCTGATCAATTGGCCAGGTTGTATAAACAGCTGTGTCTCTTTTGGCATTCTTTGTTTATGTTTGTATTAAATATTACTACTTGTACATGTGCTTGTATAGCATTATAAACCTTTATAATCAACCCACCCCACCCTCCCCCCTCCCCCCACTCCCCTTCCCCCACTCCCCTGTAATTTCGTTCCCACACTTCTGACAGATACCAAGGTCACCACATCAAAGCACAATGCAGTGGCAACTACAGTACCCACAATGTCTAATAAATGAAATGCATTGATGCCCCCTTCGTATTGAATGTGTGCGGTAAGAAGGCCTCCTTCCCTACCCTAGGATTTTTTGGATACACCTCCACCTCCCCCCCCCTCCCCCCAATGTTTAGCCATGGGGTGCGATTACCAGGGTATGGTATGTACAGTACACCTGCTGGTTATGCCAGATAGCTGCCCTTCATTTTCAGTTGTTCCAATGTACACTGAAGCTGACAATGAAATTGGTATAATACATCAAAACTGTCAATGGTCACCGTGCCAACAGTAGCAGCTGCTGAAAACACCTGAGGCACAAACAAAAAACATGGCACTAAGCAACATAAAAAAATATTTATTGCTGTGCCACTCTTAAATATCAGATCACAAAAGACCAAGTAGCTGTCATAGGTTGTTTTAAATTTTAAAAATCCTCTTCAGGAGTATATTTAGAACATTATAAATAATGCATGCATCACTCTCATGCTTGCAGGCACTAATTTTAGCTATCATATAATGCCTCAAATTACCATAAGCTAAGCATGCATGCCTTTTGAATGGTAGCTGAAGCCATTGAAACAGGCAAGCCCCTTAAATCTTCATACAATATAATGTGCCCTGCAACAACGTTTCCATTGGAGACAAGGGGAGGCTCCCACTGTAGCTCCACCACATTGGGGAGGATAAGAGTAGCACTGACATTGAGAGGAGAGGAAGGAGCTTGAGAGATGAGGGAAGGAATGGGAGGGGGGGAGGGGGGAGGGGGGAAGGGAAGGAGAGGGAAGGGTGGGAATGAAGAGGACGAGAAATTGGCATCATTAGTCGTCTCGCAGTTGCACTACAAACATTAATGCTACCTCACATCACATCACTGCTAACCGCCTGGCTTCACAATACCTTAAACCGCTTACCGCGGGGGAGAGCGTTGCAATGGTGTTCTCATCGGAGAGCGGACTGCTCACAAAATTTGTATCTGTTGACTGTACGCTAACGAGGTAGGCCGTGTTTGGCTTTAGGTGGACAATGGTGAAGTCTGTAAACCCTCGGTTAATGTTATAGATAAAGTGGTAGCCATGCATGTAGCTGATCCGTTTAAAGCCTCAGAGTGTAACCTGCAACGATGTAATGGCCTCCCCCCCCCCCCCCCCCCCCCCCCCCCCCCCCCCCCCCCCCCCCCCGTGCAAGGGGACGTAGTCCAACCGACAACTATGTGCCTGCTCTAGATACGGATTGCTTCAGGTCTTAGCGGCGATGGAGACATGGCTAATAATAAAAAGTAATTGGGATATGATTCTTCTCCCTCTGCACAACCATTACCTCCCCTCTTCCCCCTGTTCCCCCTCTTCTTCCTCCTCCACCTCTTCTCCCTCTTCCCTTCTTTTTCTGTATATTTTGCTCCTCTATTTCTTTGCCTTTCTCGTCCCCTCCTGCCACCTTCATTGCCTTCCCCTCCTCTCCACTTCCTACTCTCCCCTCCCTCTCCTCTCCCCTCTGCTCCCTTCTCTCTTCTCCTCCACCTGCATTTCAAATCACTCACTTCCAATTGTCAGTGAGAATGACTTCTCAACTTTGCCCCCTCTCCCGCCAGTAGCCCGGCAGATGTACCTCCCAGTACAAGTGTCACACAGGGTGAGGAAGCCATCAGGTGATACCTCAAGAATAGCTGTACCATTCTGGAAGAGGCTCTGGCTAATGCTCCGCCTATTACCCAAACCATCGACCACGCCCTCTGAAGTGTGCCACTGGGTGGTGGCATTGTGCAGCCCTGTTCCACACAGAACCCTGAGCCCCGCCTCCTGTACCATCCTCACTGCATTATCCAGGCCATCTCCATCGACACCAAAGGTGACGATGTATAGAATGTAGTCTAGGGAGGAGGAGAAAGACACGTATTGCGTTCCATGTGGAGGGTATGATGGGGAGGGGCTGGATCATAGAGAGGGGCTGGAGCAAGGACAAGCAGCATGGAAGGGCAGTTGCACTTGCCAACCATATTCATTGATACGAAATAATGCACATGAAATATAAATGAATAAGTAAGCATCATCAAACACAAATTATTTTCGCACTGCAGTGATGTATAGTTTGAATGAAGACCATTGTCCAAGACTGTATAATGGCCAGTAGTCATTGGCTGAGGCAAGAAATCTTCAAACCAATTAGATTGGTGGGAAGTTACGTCAATATCAATATCTACAGGTACATGGTTATGGGTGTACAGGTACATGGTTATGGGTGTACTGGTACATGGTTATGGGTGTACAGGTACATGGTTATAGGTGTACAGGTACATGGTTATGGGTGTACTGGTACATGGTTATGGGTGTACTGGTACATGGTTATGGGTGTACTGGTACATGGTTATGGGTGTACAGGTACATGGTTATGAGTGTACTGGTACATGGTTATGGGTGTACTGGTACATGGTTATGGGTGTACAGGTACATGGTTATGGGTGTACTGGTACATGGTTATGGGTGTACAGGTACATGGTTATGGGTGTACTGGTACATGGTTATGGGTGTACAGGTACATCGTTATGAGTGTACTGGTACATGGTTATGGGTGTACTGGTACATGGTTATGGGTGTACAGGTACATGGTTATGGGTGTACAGGTACATGGTTATGGGTGTACAGGTACATGGTTATGGGTGTACAGGTACATGGTTATGGGTGTACAGGTACATGGTTATGGGTGTACTGGTACATGGTTATGGGTGTACAGGTACATGGTTATGGGTGTACTGGTACATGGTTATGAGTGTACTGGTACATGGTTATGGGTGTACTGGTACATGGTTATGGGTGTACAGGTACATGGTTATGGGTGTACAGGTACATGGTTATGGGTGTACTGGTACATGGTTATGGGTGTACATGTACATGGTTATGGGTGTACAGGTACATGGTTATGGGTGTACAGGTACATGGTTATGGGTGTACAGGTACATGGTTATGGGTGTACTGGTACATGGTTATGGGTGTACAGGTACATGGTTATGGGTGTACAGGTACATGGTTATGGGTGTAGGTACATGGTTATGGGTGTACTGGTACATGGTTAAGGTGCACTTTTTCACACTTACGTTCAAAGGCAGTAGGCATCTGAATGAGCACATTACGGTGCACTGCTGTAAACTGTTGTACACTCTTGGACACAACCCATGTACATTTTGTAAACTATTGTGAACTACACCGTACATGTACAATAACCAAACGTATATATTGCATTTAGGTATTTGTATTGAAAACCAGAAAGCTAGGAGACCTAATTACCTGAAAAGTGAAGGAATACCCACCACTACACACATAAATCCTGCCAGGAGGGGAGGTAGTAAAATGGAGTCAGGAGACCTGCATAACTGGTGAATCCAGGCACGATGCAGCCATCTTTGTGCTCAGTGGGACAGAGAGCTGGGTTGTGTGGGAGTAGAGCAGTTCCTCAGGGATTGCCGAGTCTCCCACTATCAGCAGCATCACCAGGAGGTCCACACATAGAAGGTTGACCACAGCTGACTTGTAGAGCTGTATGAAGGCAAAGGCACATAAGTACATGTGGATCATGAGGAGGTAGGAGGGAGGGAAGGATGGGGTTCCCGCGGAAGGGGAGGGTAAAGAGGAGGAGCAGGAACCTCCTGGCCAGCTCCACGATACCCCGCCACCTCCAGTCCTCCTTGAAGGCATCGGTGAGGGGCTCTACCGGGTGACGAAGTGACTGCATGGTCTCTACGGAAACAAAGTAAATTTAACATTCACTACTGTCACAAGAACACTTAATTACAAAATAACCCTCAAGTCCTAGTTCAAAGAGAGTACAAGATTTCATCATTACAAGCTACATCGTTGACAGAATGAAATGAAATCCTTATTGAGGCAAGGATGTTGATATTAAAAATTAAATTCCCTAAGTACTACAATCCGGTCAAATACAAAATGCACCCCCCATATAAGGAGATGACCAACCTTCAGTTTCTCCATGGCAGTCAGTACCACCAAAGGTATAAGCCCCGCCTCCATCACCAGGGCCAAGATGGAGAACAGGGCCAGGGGGAGGTGCCCATGTGAAAAGCAGTCCACTGATCCATCCACATACTACCCTTTGGGGGGGGGGGGGGGGGGGGGGGAGGGGAGGATGAAGCAATCATCAACTGACACCATACCAACCCCTTGTAACCATATTGAATATCCTTGATGAACCACACCACCCCCACCCAACTCTTCGCTCTCCATTGGAAAATAAAACATGCGTACATGTATCTCCATATCTCCACAGCTTGCACCTTTTGTCAAAACCATGCATAGCAGGAAACATCTGCACAAGCATACACAGTTACAAGTATACATGGTAAGAGGGAGGTGGGGGGGAGGGGCTTAGGAGTAGCTATGGTGATTATTTCAAGTTATCATGATTATAAATTGCCACCGTTTTATTCACACCCATGCACTCAAAAGTAATCCATGGAATAGTACTATCTCCGTGGTAATGGTGGTAGTGGATGATTGAGAACATATACACACTATTGAAGTAGTCAATAGCTTTGTGTGTGTGTGTGTGCATGGTGCATGTACCATGATAGTAGTGTCCGTCAGAAAGGACCTGAAAGGTGTGTTACTATTATGTGATATTCTAAGAGATACATATATAAGTTCTCTTCTTACGCTATGGAAATTGATCTGTCCATCATGGAGTTTACAATGGCTTGAATTGATAATTCTGTACGGATTTCAATAGCACATTTCAATTTTGATGCTCCTACTGAGAAATATGTCCTAACTTAGAAATCAAATGGCTTTGTTAACAGAATCATACTTCACTTTATATAGGCAATTGCTGTCTTGGATATGAGGACAGTTCAAAACACTCAAGGATGTGTGCACTGCCTGAGTGCGCACTAGAGTCCACACTCCATACCATGGTATGGAACGGAGCCTCAGCACCTTCTTCCTGAGATGTGCAGGTATGTGGTGATCTCCTCTATGTTAACCATAACCGCCCACTCGCCTGATCACCAAGGTGATCACAACAGTTAGACCAACCAGAAGAGGGGATGTGTACCGGAGGCAGTAGGAGGCCAAAGGGTTAAGGATCTTGAGGAGACAGAAGTCATAAGGGAAATAGAGGGCCAGGGATGAGGAGATGTAGTAGAGATATGGACGGACTATTTCAAAGGAGATGGGAAACTCCTCACTGATGAGGGGAGCCAGCTGAGAAGGAAGGGATCACATGACTGTCATGTGACATGCACAATATTCTTGGCAGTTTGTAGAGTGGCTCACTTGCATGGCAAACAGACAAGGGTAAAACCCTGCCATTAGTGGGTGAGGGTAAATCACGATGAGAACGGCAGCTATGACAACCACCACATCTAAGGGAAGACAAAAGGATCAGTCCAATGAGGTTACAGGGGTGCAGACCAGTAGGGACATGAGGGACTTACACAGGCCCAGGATGAGTAGTCCATTACATTTCCACATGTAACACACCTGTTAGTCAGAGCACTAACAGGGACAGTGACCACACAGTACTCCTAATAGAAGGGGGTGTGGTTAGTGGGAGGCACACACACATATGTACACACACAGACACACACACACACACACACACACACACACACACACACACACACACACCTGTCCTGTTGCAGTTACACAGGGTTATCATACTGGTACACACTCCCATGGGTGTTAGAGCCAGCACTGGTGTTGTGAATCTGCACACAGTGCCCAATTGGACAGCGATAGGTCTTCAGCACTGGAGCAGTGGCCACACCTACAACCATCGTCCACAAAGAGGGCTGGGGAAGAGGGTATGAGTATACACCTCTCAGATCATGATCACATGACATGCACACACACACACATACACACACACACACATACACACACACATACACACACACACACACACACACACACACACACACACACACACACACACACACACACACAAACCTTGAAGACCACGGAGTCCAATCCAGGCTCACAGTTCACAGTTCACTACACTGGGGTCACTCAGGGTGTTGCATACACACATTAGACCAACGAAAATAGAGTTGTAAGAGCCATCTTGTAGCACATAGCCTGGTGGGCAGGGTCTTGTTGTTATGGCAACAATGTCTTTGCTAACACCTTGAACATGCCAAATGTACAATGACATTACAATAGCACCTAACTGAAGATGTTTTATTTAAACTAAACGAAAACACCTCAATTGTTGTATGCCTCATATGCCATGGTGTTAGTAAACAGGAGGAAGAGGGGAGGGGGAAGAGGAGAGGGGGAAGAGGGAGGGGGGAGAGAGAAGGGAAGAAGCGGAAGAGGGAGGGAAGAGGGGAGGGAAGAGGGAGGGAAGAGGGAGGGAAGAGGGAGGGAAGAGAGAGGGAAGAGAGAGGGAAGAGGGGAGGGAAGAGGGGAGGGAAGAGGGAGGGAAGAGGGGAGGGAAGAGGGAGGGAAGAGGGAGGGAAGAGGGAGGGAAGAGGGAGGGAAGAGGGAGGGAAGAGGGAGGGAAGAGGGAGGGAAGAGGGAGGGAAGAGAGAGGGAAGAGGGGAGGGAAGAGGGGAGGGAAGAGGGGAGGGGGGGAAGAGGGGAGGAAGAGGGAGGGAAGAGAGAGGGAAGAGGGGAGGGAAGAGGGGAGGGAAGAGGGAGGGAAGAGGGGAGGGAAGAGGGAAAGGGAAGAGGGAGGGAAGAGGGAGGGAAGAGGGATGAAGAGGGGAGGAAAGAGGGAGGAAAGAAGGGAGGGAAGAGGGGAGGGAAGAGGGAGGGAAGAGGGGAGGGAAGAGAGAGGGAAGAGGGGAGGGAAGAGGGGAGGAAGAGGAGAGGGAAGAGGAGAGGGAAGAGGGGAGGGAAGAGGGGAGGAAGAGATAGGGAAGAGGGGAGGGACGAGGGGAGGGAAGAGGAGAGGGAAGAGGGAGGGAAGAGGGGAGGGAAGAGAGGAGGGAAGAGAGGAGGGAAGAGGGGAGGGAAGAGGGAGGGAAGAGGGAGGGAAGAGGGGAGGGAAGAGGGAAGAGGGAGGGAAGAGGGGAGGGAAGAGGGGAGGGAAGAGGGAGGGAAGAGGGGAGGGAAGAGGGGAGGGAAGAGGGAGGGAAGAGGGGAGGGAAGAGGGGAGGGAAGAGGGGAGGGAAGAGGGGAGGGAAGAGGGAGAGGAAAGGTACAGGATGAAGAGGGGGTGGAAGGGAAAGAGGAGGGAAAGAAAGAAGTAGATGGGGAGAGGGACTGCATTTCCTCACCAGTGGCCATTTTACATACACCAGTACGCATACTATCAATCCATCCCTATGCAACATTACATCATCCAGTTATCACCAACCTCATCAGTTGGCAGTGATACAGAGTTGGCTATTCTGAAGACAGCAAAAGTGTGGTGACCTATTTCGTCAAGACCTTCCAACTTGAGAGGAATTGTCTCCCCAGCAAAAGCAGAGAAATTGGTGCTCTCTATATGGAGTGAATCAACGGGTGTTTGAACATAGAGTGTCAGTTCAGAAGTGGGTGTCCAAGGTTACGATTTGATCCATCTGCATCCACAAAGGGCCACTTGAGAATGTTCAGTTAAGCCTCTCCATGAACAGAAATCCAGCTGACTGATGTATGCCACCAGTCCGACAAGGGCAGTTACCAGAAAAGGTTACATTAAGCTGGAGATGGGAGAGAATTATTATTGTGTACATACTGGGAGAAGGACACACCCCCTTCCACAGGAAAGGAGAAAGCTGGTAGTTCTCATATCAAATGAAGCAGAGAGGGTTGTACAGTAGCCTGGTGAAGCCAGGTACTTCAGAGCTGTACTCAGAGACAAAGGCTGCTCCTAGCCTAACAGTGTTAGCCATCACAATAGAAGCACACCTCTCATTAAGCACAGCTTACCTCCCATGGTTGCCTTGGAAATTCATAGAGGTCCCTTCAGTGAGTATCAGTTGTCCCTGTGAGGTCACATGGACCGCTCCTCCACCAGAGTCGTCAGCATCTTTTTCCAATAAAATCAAACGTACCATTAAATATTCATAGCGACTGTGGCTCCAATAACCTGTGCATTGCATGTGCAGCATAATGAAAGCCTACCCTCAGTGCCGCCTCAGTATTGTTACGGAAGACATTGCGTCCCTCCATCATCAATGGACCATTAGGGCATGACCACTGTGCCCTCGGTGACTCCTATGTTGTCCTGGAATGTGCTGGGACATACACATGTACATATGAACAGCAATGGCTCATGGGTCCCATGCGTGTACAGTACATACACTAGGCATTTCTAACCACATGCATGCATGTATTTAGGGCCAACTCATCTGCTCTGGATTCAAACATCTATCAGGGATCTTAATCAGATCTGTAATGCAAATTATGTTGCGAGGGAAGGGACGGGAAGATAACTCCTTCATTAAGGCTACAATTATTTGTTTGCAGGTGCATTTAAAACAAGTTATTGGCCAATTATGTTTCATTTGCATATGTATAGGTCAATCGTTTTTTTAAAGTCAACAATCCTTAATATAGTGGAAATCACAGGTGCTTTACCCACATGCCCCTCCCTTCCCTCACAACATAATTTATTTTTGCCATAGGAAACGTAAATGATTTAAATCACTTGAAAAATCACCAAATGGTTGAACAGTTCCACAAACAAGTTATGATGGTATCAAATTTTGATTTTATAAATAATTGGGCCAGCTAGCGTATAAGAACACCTCCAAAATCAGTGTTAGTCCTAGCACAAAGTAATGTGTGGGCTGGGGGGGGGGGGGGGGACATTGTTAATGTGTGCGTGTGCATGTGTGTGTGTGTGTGTGTGTGTGTGTGTGTGTGTGTGTGCATGGATGTTTAGCATGTGTGTGCATGGATGTGTAACATGTGTGTGTGTGCATGGGTGTGTGTGTGTGCATGGATGTACAGCATGTGTGTGCATGGGGGACGTGAAGCATGTGTGTGCATGGATGCATATTGCACATGTGCTTGCACACGCGTCCATGCACACACACACACACACACACACACACACACACACACACACACACGCATCCATGCACACATACATGCTATACATCCATCCACACACACGTTATACATCCATGACACATACATGCTCATCGGCGCTAAAAAATACAAAGCCAAACAGCCAAATGTAATGCTACACAAGTGGAGAAGACAGATAAACGAATGCAGACAGAAAAAAAAACCTTATCAAGCAGCGAGGTCGTCACGATCCAACTGCAGGGCCTGCTCATGCAGACCGCTTGCTGTGTGCCACTTCGATGCTTTAGAGGCAATTAACAGGCGTAAACAAAAAAAAAAAAAACATCAGGAAAATGGTTTACAACAACGTACATTTTAAAATTGCAGCTACTTCCGATCTAATATTGCGCATAAGTAGGATTTCGGCACGAAGTTAACAGCTTCCATAGTGGCGTATAACATGCGGAGGGATACTTTGGTTCCGTTAAAATATACACGCGTAGGATATCGGAATTACCTAGTGAGTATTCTTGAATATCCAAGCGTGGATATTTCTAATCAGTACCCCGGTGGTGAAATTCTATATGATGTTACAAATATCGTATAAGATATACGGCGGTGGAAAACAATGCTTAACTTTGCCATGCGGATTCTAGGAATATACAATTTCTAATATCCAAGTGGTGGTATTCTATGTGGATATAACAAATATCCTATAAGATATACGGCGGTGGAAAACAATGCAAAACTTTGCCATGCGGATTCTAGATAGTGGCGGATAATAAAGGTATCACATTGCAAGGAATGAGATCGGGATATCTTGTGGATCGATACCTACGATATCCGTTATCGGATAACACTTGTGCATTTCATAGTGCAGCGACTGATATAGGATTCGAACTGATTTGCTCGCCCGGCACGTGGCATAAGGCCACTCCAAGTTGTAACCCTGTTTCTCATCCGACCATTATTGAATTTCAGAGCGGGTGGGCGGGCGGGTTTTCAGCATCTCGGAAACCGTGGGTGTGGCTTATTTAGTACATTACGTATAATATTATGCATTTTCTGACACGAAACTAATTTTTTAATCCATACATATATGTATACAATCAACACAGAAGCAAACATAATAACTATAAACAGAGGTCTCAGTTACTTCTTAGAAATGGGAGGCTTTTTCTTGCATTGTGTATTGCTGAACATCCATATTTCCCATCATTGGTTCAGCACAGTACACACATATAGGATACTTTGCAACATTGTACAGCTTTTCAACAGGCTCTCTACATGAAACGTGATAGAAACGTGACATGGCGATCAGGCCCTCCATCTGTATACAATAATACAATTTTTTTTCTCCTGCTGCAAGCTACTGAGAATAGAAGAAAGTTATAGTAAAGGAATATGATGTCCAGGTGATGAAGATTCAAATGCTGTATCTTTTATTTTCTATGAGATGAACGTGTTGACTATGAGAAAATGCATCTGACATACTTGATATTCACCAAATTACCTTTATTGTTTTCAGGTGTATGTGAACATAGTATAGTGGGAAACTCAAAACTGTTTTTTGCAAGCTTTTTTTGATATCTATTGCGCGGTTCATCGACATTCAAATTCATTCATGTTTTAAAAAATATTTAGCTGCAAAAATAAAGGAAATACAGAACATTGTATTTTATTTGCATAGATTCTGAATTTCCCTTACAGGGATTGGCAATGCGTGATTAAATTTAACCCTTTTAACTTGATTGTCTAGATAATCTGCATACTGAAATATGCTACAAGCAAGTGACTGAACTTCACTGAAACATTTTGACCATGGCTCACTCTTCCAATAATTTCCCTGTAAAATGTCGAACATGGAAGATGAAATTGCATGAAGTGACTGGCTGCACAAATTATTTTGCATGCTTGGACTTCTCTGGTAAATTATAGCCACAAAATGATTCAAAAGTTGATGTCATTGTATCCACATGGCCATCTAGGCAATTAGCACAAAACACTTATGAAATTTAAAGATGACTCTTTCTTACCAGCCAGCTTATTAGCCTGAAGAAAGTCAATAAGGTCATTAAAGAGTTCATCCTTCCTATTTTAACTAGCTCTAGCTTTTTGGGATAAAATGCATACATCTGGCTGGACTGGCCATCTGTACATCAAACATATTTCGACAGACGGCAACGCTAGTGGTTTGCGGTGCTAGCACACATTGTGTCTACATAGTATCAGAGAAATTCACCAAACATGTTTGCTGCAATACGCGGTGGAATATTCAGCTCAATGTTGTCGAGTGCCTCCTTTGAACGTCCAAGAAGTGCCCTTCGAAGAATCCACTTTTCAGCCGGTCTCCACTACCGCTTGCCAAATATTTTTCACTGTTGATACAAAATATTGTTCTACAGTACGTTCAGCCACATTTTCTGCTGAAATAATCCATGGAACGGTAAGACTGTTGAACACACAAAACGGTGCAATTGATCAATACTTCCATTTTGAAAAGTTAATTAACTCATTACGCATGCGCAGTGACGCAGTTTCTGAAGATCGGCAGTTCTCAATAATAGACGCGGGCGGGGGATGAGAAACAGGATTACCACTTGGAGTGGCCTAACAGATCTAGAATGAGCTAACCTCTTTGTAGAAAACTGTGTAGCATATAGCTACGTTCTTCCAACAGCATTATGGAAGCATACTGTTTAATGCTCTTAAACCTGATGTAACAGATGAACTAAAGTGTATGCTGCCGGAAAATATACGCTGACGATGCGGTGCACATCGGCACTTTTAAAGGCCCATCTACCAGTTTTTAAACTCATGCGAAGTGGAGAATTTCAATCATTAATTCCACAAAATTTACAAAGCCTTTATCCAGGTGAAAAGTGCCTGGTCTCGGAGATTGTTGATATATTTAAACTGATTTTGGTCCATCCCGCTACTGTGCATACAGATCTTTTTCGACCGCTCGTCGCCTGAAAACGTGCATGGTTTCGTTCGAGCATGAATCAAATTAGATTCAATAACTGAGCTACTCTCATGATTCACTGCAAAAGAACAGCAAAACAGCAAATATTGACCTGCATGGACGAAGTTGCCACGACAACCACGACAGCATACATCATCAGTAGCGATGTTAGTAACCAGTTTGTGGAGCACAAGGCAGAAGAACATGGGGCGGACTAATATGATTCAGAGTCCCGCACCGTTATCCATAGAGCCATATGATACGAGTAACAATGCTTAATTAAAAGCGTATCCAATTGTGCATGCCCGCGTCAAATTACTGCACCCTTGACTTGTTATTAACTTTACAACTTCGGCGGGGACGTCACGTCATTTTGCGGTTACCTAGGTTATAACTTGTAATTATATTCACACGGGCAATGATATAATACTGTGTTTGTCCATTTCCTTATCACTCCATCTAAATTCAGCTGTGGGAGTTACCTTGAAGGGCAAGGCGGCAACGTTTCGGAGCTCGTAAGTCGCTAAGCAATAAGGGGTGTGCTGTGAAGTAGGCCAGAGGGAGATGACGTCCTCGTAACAAATACATGTTGTTGTGGGGTGGGGAGGGGAAGAAGGGGAGGTGCTGCATCTTGTTCAGTGGGGTGCCTCACTGGACTGGCTACATTACTTCTGGTCAGCATCTGTGTGCCGCGTTGGCTCCTAGACACCCCAAAAGCTATCCGAACCGTTCGTGTAGGCGTATGTTAGTGTGAGGTATATGCTGTATCTGAACGTACGCATGCGTATGATGCGAGTATAGTTTTCTTGCTTGTGTGTGTGTGTGTGTGCGCGTGTGCGTGTGTGTGTTTGTGTGTGTGTGTTGTGTATCTGTGTGTGCGTTGCGTGTGTTGTGTATTTGTGTGTGTTGTGTATGTGTGTGTGTGTGTGTGTGTGTGTGTGTGTGTGTGTGTGTGTGTGTGTGTGTGTGTGTGTGTGCTTGCCCGCGCTCGTGTGATTTGTGTCAGTAGCAGTGTTTGAACTTGGCATGGTGATTGTTATTGAAGGCATATGTTTACAAGTGATAAAAACATTCTCTATGCGAGAAGGTTGGTGGTATATAGGAATCAAAAGCGGTGGTGGTGTAAAAAGCAAGGGAACAAGGCTTGTGATTGAAAAGGAAAAATGAAATATACCTATATTAGCAGCATGTCATGTTTAACTGTGCGCGCTAATATAGGTCTATTTCATTTTTCCTTTTCAATCACAAGCCTTGTTCCCTTGCTTTTTACACCACCACCGCTTTTGATTCCTATATACCACCAACCTTCTCGCATAGAGAATGTTTTTATCACTTGTTTCCTACATTTTTTTGGTGGATTTACATGTAGTATTGTATTTAGTTCTTGAAACTTAGCAACAATGTCAAATGACAGTTTATTTTAGAATCTCGTGGCCATGCAATTTTTTGAGGTGTGGGTGCATGCACCATTAAAACACACAGTATTACAATAAATACCACTTATATAGCTAATAAAATCCAGGAGCGTGTCATGCATCTTGTATATCCTGGATCAGGATATATACTGCTGTATATTTTGGACCAGGATATACTGCTGTATCTAGGATACACAGCAGGTAGAGCAGGTGGAGCTAATCCTGCAGCTGGAATGGAACGACTCCTGGACCTGGATGTGGAGCAGGTAGGGCGACTCCTGGACCTGGAACAGATGATTTAAACAACCGTTAGTTAAAGTTAAAACATAATATTCAAATCCTCCACTGGCAAGTGAAGCCATATAATACATCAGACAAAGATTACATGTACCCACTGATCTCACGCTATTATCAGATAAACCATGCCATGCACAATACGTTGTCACAGCAACTTTGACACTATTATCAGATATAAACTATGCACCGCAATACACATTATTACGAAATTGTCAGCGCGTGCACACATTTCAAACAGCACTAAAAGTGGAGTGAGACGCAATATCTACCGCTGTAATTGTTGCATAAAATATTCCTTCCATTTTAGCGATACACTATACATGCTATAATTTATGTCCAGATCCAACATTCATGGTGTAACGCACCTTCGGGTGGTCGCTTTGTTGGTCCTTTGAGTAGCGTTCTTGACACCTTGTCGTGTCTTGTATTGCACTCGTTTGGCATATCTGTAGGTGTACGAGTGGCAAGTTGTTGCCGGGTTTTTTTTTTTCTGTAAGGGCGGTGGTGGGAGAGACACATTCTAATTGGAGCCTCTTGCTTCAGATATATCTATATCTGCTGTAGACTGTATACCGTAGTATCTGATTGCGTATGTAGTTCCACCGACAGAATTCGAAAGTTATGCTATATATAGCATAGAAATCAATTCGGTCAACACAATTATATGCGATAGTGTTGGGTACTTACAGTGTATGGTAGTTTTGGCTTTCATCTCAAGCTGCGTAACGAATGATAGAGTTGAGAGCAACGCACAGGTGTCATGCAGAAAATGATACCTTGAGTATTCGTCAGGAGGCTTCCTATAACGTTATCGCATATCACTGCTCCATTCCGTTTCTCAACCATTTGGCAATATGGTTGGACATTTATGCATGAAGCCATAGGGACCCTGAAATCATCAAAAAAGCCTCAGAGACAGATGCTCTTAGATTCAGTGGGTATACCTCTTCCACAGCGTGCAGGAATATTAAGAATTTGAATCACGCCCACGACACGTGGCTATTATTAAATTATTGCATTTAAAAATAGCTAGCTGATGTCATTGGGTATTTTTAACCGAATACCAAATGAGGTACTATTTGCTTTAGTTAATTGCCCGAACAGTTAGGCGTCTAACAGACCCCCGAAGATAACCTGCGGACGCATCCTGAAGCGATTGGTACACTTGGCGTGCTTTACAAACGTTCCTGTCGTGAGTTATACTCTCCGGAAGGAAGAAGAAGAAGAAGAAGCCGACGGAGGAGAAATTTTAGGTGGGACTGGGTACGGACGATGGGGACGAGTATTTTTTTTCTCTAAAAGTACACCGTCTTATGACACAGATACAGCGCAGAACTGTGCTCCTTTTTGATATCGCTCGATTGCCACTAAGAGCGAAGTGACCCGATTCTTAAATGTCCCGCTAGACGTGACTGACGTTTTTATAATGACATTCATGATACTGCAGGATTCCTATATGGAACCTACTCGCGTAGGTTCCGATACATTTTCCCTGACCTTCAATGGGATTAATGAGAGGCCCTTGGGAGTTGGACGTGTAACCTTTCACAACGTCCAAATGTGTAAGGCTGCTTACATTCATAGCATGTATGTCAGAAGAGGCAGTTTTGGGGATTCAACATTTCATGGGGGCATGCACATACAAGCCCAAGTATTTGGATGTTTACCTGTATATTTTATTAGTTAGATGTGTTGACTGGCCAGCCCATTCAAAGACATGCTGCTTTTGCGCCTGGTTTTTACCATGCACATTGCTGATCAAAGTAACAAGCCAAGCACTTTGAAGAATGAGGGTGTGTTCATTTCTGGAGGGGGCCCAAAGCACAGGGGAAGGAGGTTGACTATAGGTGTGCTGGAGGTGTGTCTGAGTGTACATGTGGTGTGTTTGTACAAACAGGTTATATGTGACCATGGAGGGCAAAAGTAATGGGCTTCAATAGGACTAGTCAGTGGTCTGTACTAATGACATTCATGGGTGTTGTTTTGTGTGTACCTCCTTCATTTGCGTTGTTAAATGAGTGGCAATGGTGGTTATGGCCATCTCAATATACATTTGGCAGTAGTACGGTATTTTGAATTTGTTGTTGTTTCTGTAGTAATTGGTCAGCTTTCGTAAATGAACACCTGGCCCCTCGGTGGGAATGATGTTCTGGGGAGGTCAGAGGTCATACTACTTCCCTGTGCTTTGAAACCCTGGTTTTTCCTAGTCTGTGCAGTTTTTCTGCTGTTGACAAGTTACCTGCCCTTTAATGTTTGCACAGGTGCACTTTTTACATTTAGGCATGGATACAGGAATTCATTACGTGTTGATGTACGTATCAGATGTTGAAACTGTTTTATGTACGTATGTAATTGTATGGCGCTTAGGAACTGCATGCTGAGCACAACTATGGATGTGCAATAAACATGTACGTGAATGTGTTATGTGGAGGAGTGATACACACTTTGTGTTTGTGTGTGTGTATTTTGCCAGGGTGATGATGTGTAAATGAATACTAATTTACTACACTGTGTACATATTCAGTTCCTGACCAAAGCGTTTCAATAGATACATGTCAAGAGCATGATGTAGCGAAGGACAAAGGTTTCTAATAAACACACCTTGCTGTGACTATGTGTAACTCACATAGAACCGGCAGGATCAAACACGCTTATGTTTCTGTGAGCCGAAGTTTTATATTACACATATGGAATTCTTTGGATTCATGTTTGTGATTGAATGCAGATACCTCAGATTGCCAAAACAGTGAAAGCTCCAAAGGCCGTGGTGGGCCTGCTGTTTAGTCTTGGATTAATTGTGTCCTACTATGGCTGCAAGGTACCAACCCTGTTTACAGGGTGTTAACACGACTAGCAGGGTGTGACTCTGTCCTAAAAGCTTATTCCACAAGGAACCCATTGTGTCAAATGTTTGGCATCATTGTATAATACCTCTTAAATCTATCAATTTTTATATTATTATTGACACCCAGGCCATATCCTTGTGCTTGTAAAGAGACTAACCCCACCCTTTTCATGCACTTATGCTGTGTGTGTGTGTGTTTGTGTGTGTGTGTGTGTGTGTGTGTGTGTGTGTGTGGTGTGTGTATCACAATACATATACACACGTACATTGCATACATGCGTATATCAATGTATGCATATTTGTACTTGCACATGTACAGTAACTTTGGTTCTGCTCACACAGAACGGGTGGGTGTGTACCGTCCTTAAACGGTAGTTAGGGAGTATGACTACAGGACATCAACAACTTAGATTGTCTATGAGACGTGTCGTGGGTAGTGATAGTGGCCTTTAAAGTGTTCACACAATTTAGCCTGCAGTTGCCAACATGGCTGATACGACTTTAGGTGGCATTTGCAAAGCATTACCATGATTGGCTTGGGTGGGGATTTTGGGCAGGGTGCAAACTGTTTTCCTTGCACATCTACAATAACAATGTTCTTTACTGTTTTTTTGTTGTGTGGAAACAAATTGACGGTCTAATTGCCATACGCCCATGTTTCATTTCAACTCGGCTCCATTGCTACATATAAAAAACAACAGACAGCAACATGTATCAGTAGGATTTCCTTCGCAATGGCTTCACTATTCTTGGGGAATTAGTACATAGTAGCTGATCCGCAAACATTTATTCAGTCTAGTTCCTACTGTTAAGGATACATGTTTCAACACTTCTAAATATTTCAGATGGCAGTGCACTTGTGGGATATACACGTACTGCATGTTATAGGAACCATATATTGCTTAGACCTGCACATGTAGCATTCTGTACGTGTACATTCCTAACTGGAATTACGTGTATACCTTTGAGTTAATGTGTAGATTACAACACAGTGCACATGCTGCTCCTTAATTAGGAGTACTTTCATGCACACTTTGAAGGTGTTGCCTGGTTTGGTCCACAATGTGGGCGCAGGGAAACATGTATGAACACAGGTCTAGCCTCACATGTGTGAACACACACACACACACACACACACACACACACGCGCACACACACACACACACACTACACTCCATGTACATCTTATATAGACTTGCCACCATAACATGTCCCCTGAACCCTCAGCGTATTGTTGGCCATTCAGCAGCTCAAGCCGCCAGCCAAGCTGGAGCATGCATTGCCAAAGGGCTGGTGGTACTATGGTTTCCTCCCCCAGAGCATACTAGGGGTTTCCCCTGGGGATCATGTTGAGTATACATAGGGATTCACCTCAAACCAGTATTTAGCTATAGACCTAGCAGTAGAAAGCACAAGTGAGATTGGGAAAAGAACACCCCATCAATTCACAACTCACCTGTGCACCTGTTGTACTCTGCTGATGATTTGTGTTGTCTCATTCCTCAATTAGCACTGCATATTTTGAGCATACTCTGTGGGAAAGTGTGTAGTGTGGTTTTTGTGGTGGTACATGCATTGTGATTTGTTGTACTACATGGCTGTATAGCTATTTTGGGTGTTCAAGACAGAGCACTTTGTGCACAGGAGTAGGTTTTGTCTATTTGATGTATAGAGTTGTGCACAGGAGTAGGTTTTGTCTATTTGATGTATAGAGATGTGTACAGGAGTAGGTTTTGTGTAGAAGTTGGCTCGCACAGTCGATGGTTCACTCGTTTACTTCTTGTAGTTGGGTTATGCAATGGAATGAGGTGTGACAGGTACATCATGGGTATAAGGGGGTACATGTGTACATGTACTGCTGTGGGTCTTACGCGTGTACTAATACGTTGTATGTACACATCCACTCTACATGTACAGTTGTGGATCATATACCAGTATGTGCGTATGTTTGTATAGCGCATATATTTTATGTACAATTCCTTGTGTATACTTGTGGTCATGTGTGTGTACATGTATGCACGTGTACATGTACATGTACATGTAGTGGATCTGACAAGTTCCTTTGAAAAGTGCACGCACCTGTACATGTATTTGACTTCACTGATTACTGCATACCCACCCATGCAAAGTGATATGTGTATGTAGTATTTGTATTTTACAGTTATTTTTATTACTTGCAAAGTACAAGTACTCTGTGTTGTTATGGGTTGGATGGATTATTTGTTTTTACTAACCTCTCCCACCTCCTGCACTATGTATGCAGTTCCAGACATGGCTACTAGTGGATCCCCATTGAAATTGCCCCCGCAAGAAGAGCCTGATAAGCCTCCTCCGCCTTACACCCCAGATGGCATATACACTCTCATTGGAGATCATCCATCCACACCTGATAGCACAGGGAGCCCTTCACAAGCGCCACATACACGCCAGCCACAGAGAGATGGATTTGGCTATTCCTCGGTCCACAAACCCAAGAAAAAGAATGACCAGCCAAACCGGTCGAAGACATTCAGTGGGCGCAAGACTCCGCCTACTGTTCGCACCTTGGCTGAGCCGCGGGCACAGAGTACAGCTCCAAGTCACTTTAATGAGAAGTACTCCGACGTTAATATCACCCTCACGGATCTGGTGGATAAGTACTATGAGAGGTTTCCTGTCCTCATCCGTGTCACGCAGGGTGTGTGCGGGAAAGATGAGCGTGTCACTCTGTCCAGTCTAGACTGTTTCAAGGTCCACTTCCTGAAGCATGTTAATATCGTTAACATTACCAGCAGCAGTGGTGACCCTTTCAGTGTTCCACAGAGCTCCGTTCTGAAGTTTGGGCTTGTCTACAAACCAGATGCGGGCCCTAGCAATGGAACAGACGGTGTCAAGTTTAGTAAGGTCTCTGAGATCCTCTCCAGCCAACCTTGCCCCAAGCTGATATGCGTTGAAGAGGCGTGGTCCAGCGCTGACGGCAAGGTCTCCCTTGCAGCGTCCGAGGTACTGGCGGTTCTCAAGGCCAAGAAAAAGAAGCTACTCCGTAAGAGAAGCCTGTTGGTGTACAGTTATGCTTCAAATACAGAAAAGGTAATTCCAGAGGAGTGTGTAGCAAGGTTCACTACAAAGCCTGACTCTGTTAGCCTGCATTTACCAGACATAATGGACCATGTACCCGACTTGTTCCCATGTGACGCGTATATATTTGTCAGCGACGCTTGCAAGCCAGAGAGTGAGCTGCCCGAGGCACTCCTGACCAGTGCAGTGAGGCTCAATGGCACTGCCAAGGAGTCCTCTCTTGTGGCGGCACCAGCTACGTTTGGGGGCTCTCCCACTGCTGTGCCTGAAAATTCTTCTTTCGTGGAGATCCCACTGGACCTTAAAAACGTGACCCTTTCTGTGATTGAAACAACTTCTGTAGTAGAAACGGAGCAACTTTACGATGACACACGGCATGTTATCGAGAATTTCAATCCTTCCATGCTTTCCAAAACTCAGGAAAGTGAAACCTTGAATACTCAGCAAGTCCTGTACAGCTCACTGAGACGTGGCTATGAAACAATAGGCATGAAAATTGAAGTTCCCCCTGCTATCAAAGGTGCAGAGCACCATGGCGAAACTCCACCTCCTCCCCCTCCTCCAACTCCCCCTCCCGTTCCATCCCGGGTTTCAAGCGGCACCACAGAGTCACTACTGTCTACGCCCAGTACAACAAAACAGGGAGAGTTCTTCCATTTCCCTGTAGACAAGGACGTGGGCTCCACGCCAAGCCTAAACTGTAGCCCCATGAGGCCTCATGACATGTCTGCAGTGTGCGAGGATACGAGTCCTTCAAGTGGGTGCTTATCCTCTGCCAACCCACGACCACCGATGCCATTGCCCGGCACTGAGAATGGGAGGAGCTTCTCTTTAGGCGATGCGGGTGACATTAGTGACAAAGAGGGTAGCTTTGTTGCTGACGGCCTGGCTAAGTCGGGGTCCGAAGCGAGCTGGCACAATGAAATTGGACTTGCCAAGTTGTCCGAGCTGCAGCATACCGTCAGGGCTCTGGACGGGCGTGTTCACGCTGTGGAAATGACGCGCGCCAATAGCAGCGAGATCTCTGAGCTGCGAGTTACTGTGGAGTCACTGGCCCTTCGCGTGGAAGCAATCGAGAAATTGCTTGATGCTAAGCACGGTGCATCTGTCAACGGGTTCTGCAATCCTGTCTCTCCTCCTTCACCACCAAGCCCATCATCCGTTGAACAGAATCTGCAGTACTTAAAGACCCTGGATTGCTCAAAAGTGAGTGTACATGTGTGATGTACATGTGTGTACCATGCACATGTACATGTATCAATGATCTTGCAGGATTATTGCATTGGTGTTGTAATATGCATGTACATGTCAAACATCCTACATGTAGAAGTGTGTTGGTGCTTACTAGTGATGTTTCTGACGTTTTCTGTTATGTTTTGTGGGCGAGGGTTGTACTTCATGTGATGTCCTTTGGTGTGATGATGCATGTACATGATGATCTCATGTTTTTTCACTCATGTACGTGTACCTATACAGGTGTCTCAACTTTTGAAAGCCATGGACTTGGAACAGTATTGTGATGCCTTCTATCGAGAGAAGGTTAGCGGAGAGATACTAACAGAGCTCGATGACAAAGTGCTCTGCGAGGAACTAGGAGTAAATTCTAAACTGCACCGTGTCAGATTATTGAAGATCATGGCTGGTGCCCATTCTGCCCGACTTCTGCTGATAACTCCTTAATGTGCAGTCTCAAAGCAGTGACAATGGCACGAATTAGAATCATTTTGAACAGTCATCCTCACTATGTACCATTTTGTGGGTTTGTTTGTGTACTTTTGTGTGTGTGTGTGTGTGTGTGTGCCAGGTTCATTGTGCGTTGTGTGTCCAACAGTGCTGATGTGCAATGTACATGTATTATACAAGCCGGGTTATTATATTCTTTTAATAAGACTGCTAAATAACTTCATGTACTATATGAATGCATGGGGACGTTGCTTGAATGCAAATGTGTATTACATATTGTGCGCGTAAAACTAGGTGAGACTTGTGTTGATAGAGTGTTTAGACCATTTGTGTCACTGGTACATGTATTACATGTACCAGTGACACATGTAACAATGTGTTAGTAATTTGACCAGTGTAAAAATAAATTGGCAGAATTTTATCACACCCTAAGAGAGAGAGAGAGCTACACGTAAGTACCTTACTGTACATATGAATACAAGCTTGTATAGGTGCAATTTTATGACATGCAGATTTACATGTATGGGACAGTTTCCCACAAAATGGCACTTAGATGGACAACATACATGTACTTATACATGTGGAAGCAGGTCCATATAGGATTGATGTGCTATTATGAAATCATTAGAAAAACATGACTCCACCTGACAAAAACAAGAGGGAATTGGGTTACTTCAGTCACATTGTTGCTATTGAGCCTTGAGTTTCCTTTAGAGCCTACCTTTCATATGTATACAGCAATGCATGGTTTCCCAACTTTGTGACCTAAGGTAGGCTTGCCTGTGCACGTTCATTATGAATATTGTTTTGTGTGTTGCCAATACATGTACATGTAAGTATTCTAATCTTAACCACAACATATACATGTACATGTAGTACTACATGTACAGTAGATGTAATAACAATTACAAGAATGACTGCAACCATTTACTAATTCCATATAGTGCATGAAACCATCTCTTGCTATCTAACAAGAGTATAATGGTGATCTACCTTAGCCATTAAATGAAATGACCCATCCACTCCAAATATAGATGGCTGGTGAACAAACAGCTTCCTCAGCATACAAGTAGCTGTGCCCTTCCTAACTCCTCCATATTGGGTCATCCCCATTCCCCCAGAGCCACCAGTGGATCCCCACCCCAACCCTGAACCTCCACGTCAGTACGCCTTTATATGTTTCGGTTCCGGCAGGGAGTCGTATACAGTGTGCATGTAATTACCGATATTCATTAACACTACATGGTGACATTTGCTTCCTTACATGGTGAAAGCTGATGAATAAAATGACTCCCTATTGAAGACCACTGTGCACTACCACATCAGGATGCCCCTTCCCCCCATGCACCCCTCCCCTCTTCAACCTCCACCAGCTAGTACCACTCCACCAGTTGAGGGTCCTGCTACACCACCTTCACATCGGGGAAGAGGGGGTGGACATAGGAGCACTTATGGCACTTATGTATTGTTGTTTAATTAATGGGAATGAAAGGTAAACTGATATGTATACCTATTTGGGTGTGGCCCAACTATCGTGTTCAGTTGAACATACATGTGGGGGAGGGGGGGGGGGGTTGAGGATGTTTAATGATACAACTGAGGGTCTTATTAAAAAAAAATGGTCACTTCGATTCATCTCACATATTTCATGAAAAAAAACTCGTTAAAAAAAAAAAAAACACTCACTACGTGCATGGTGGCATATAGGATTGAAATGCTATGATGGTGTAAAACGTATGGGAGCTTAAACCTCTTATTTTCCATACAAGGTAACACTGCAGCATGCAGGCCTTATATATACATGTATATACCAAAAAGATTTTCAAAAGTGTGCTCGCAGAAATGTTTTAGTATCCATGTATGGAATTATTAAATTAGTACAACTGCCTGTATATGAAACTAGTACAATATATATGTAACTAGTACAATTGCAACGCCAGTTGCTGCTTTGACAGATATCCACCTTTCCAATCTAGACATACCTGTGTGACAACTCACCATGCACTCATACATGTAGGTATACCCCACTATGGCCACTCGAGTGTATGTAATCTATTTTCATCACATGCAGATAAGAACCATTCTGCCCATTTGTAAACATTACAGGGCTTGAGAATAGAACCACTCTGTCTATTTACTTTAATGCAATTATAAATGTTTAATTTACACCTCTCCTAGCTACAGCCACACATGCATCCGCTAAATGAGAGGTGTTAAAGCACAGGATACGGATGATTGCCAGGGCCACAGCCAGAGGGGGTTCGTAACCAGGTAAACCTGCAAAATCTGATTTTACTAGCTATTTCCTTGGTTACAAAGCCCCTCTGGCTACAGCCCTGCTTGCATTGCCCACCACCAAGGCTGACTTGGGCTTCTCTTTGATTTTCTTCCAATTAATTGGGCTATTCCATACAACAGCCCTTACAGATGACCATAACCAGTACATTCTGGACAAGGTTTTAAAACCACCCCTGGACAAGCTTCTATTTGGTTACATCACCCCTGGACAAGTGAATGTTATATAACCTACAACCCAAAACCCACTTGCTAACAGGTATTTATACTACCACCCCTCGCCCCTCTCCCCAGAATAAGCTTATGTTATATACATGCAATCCCTCCCCCCCCCCCACCACCCCCCAGGACAGGCATTGATACAACCCCCCTCGGGACATATTTCCAACCCCCCCCCCGTTTATTGTCATTTGTAGGGTGTATGGTTAAATAACCCATTGTACATGTGTATCTCGATGAAGCTTACATACCCCCGTATCACATCCCGTTTAAGCCCCTCACCAAGCCCAAAGTACGTGCTTGAGTGGACATTGATCATGAGCTCGAGCCTTTTGCGATGGTCCGGTGTGACGGAGTAATTGTCAGAGGCAGAAACGTACGTACGTGATGGTCGAGCCTAGCTGCCCGAGGAATGGCGTCAGAACCGCGATAAAGACAACAGCCTATCAGACTTCCAGTAGAACGTTGGTGCTGCTCTGTTTTAAGGTAGTAGACTAATAGCTTAGACTCAAGGCTAAACACACGGCTGTTTCATTCCTTTGAAAAGTTGGACATTAGGTCTCGTCCCCACCCCGTGCTTGAACCCAAGCTACCGCATGGCACTGGAATGTGGCTTGTCCTTTATCCATACAACGTAAGCTCACTGTGGGTTGATATTTCGGTCAGGCGTCCTTTGAGGACAAAAACAGTAAACTTCACCTTTGTTGTCAGGCCCCGGCTGGCCCCCTCTATTCGGTGATTATTAGTTTATGGTCATCCTAGCTAGCGTGAATTCCTGTGAATTTGTTAATGGGAAGGTGAGATACATGAAGAATTGGATTTGGATGCCGTTTCAGGTGTGCATGGAGAGTTTCACCTGCCTAGAATCATTGGTAATACAGTTTAGGGTAGTTTAAGGGTGTGTGTAAAATTTTGGAGGGAGGAACTGTGTGTGCTCCACTATGGGTATTAGATGCTGTCACCAATGGTTATGATCTGCCTCTGTTGATGGAGCGAACAGTTTACACATGACCCAACCAACAATCAGCACTAGCTGAGTTTGTGGATATAGCAGTTTCAGAATTGTTGGGAGGAGGTTACATTGAGAAGGTAGTTGATACCCCATAGAGTTTGTAGTGCGCAATGGGGCGGGAAAAAGAGGTTAGTAGAAAAAACCAGCTGCATGGTTTATTGGTCTGGTGAGAACAATTGGTGGTGCCCACCTCTAGGGTGTTAAGACATGTTGGGGCATGCAGTGCCCAAGGAACCATGGTAGTGCCGGCATGGGAGTCAGCCCCCTTTTGGGCCATGATGGTGTGCACAGGTCTGATTTTGTTGTAGACGTCCTATTGTTGCCTTTTACGCAGTGACAGATCCAGGATTTGGGAGGGGTTGGGGGGGGGGGGGGGGGGGGGCAATGGCAGGTGTAGCTTTATATATTATCTCTGACTATAGGTGGGGCAGAGTAGTGAGCGGTGCTGCCCCGCCCCCTCCTGCCCAGCTAGGGGGTATGGGGGAGCGCTGTAAGCTCCCCAAAGCTTTGGCCTGCTGTCAACCAGAGATGTTGACTAGACCCCTCAGCAAGGAGGTTTGTGTGTCTGTTGGCCAGTTGGTCTGTTGTCAAGACTAGACCTCAGCCAGGATGGCTATGTGTCTGTTGGCTTGTTGGCCAGTGTTGGTTGATGTGTGATCAACCCGATCTACTGCATGTATTGATCTGTTGTAACTGAAATTTCATCTGGTCTGGCAGCTGCTGAGTAACCTGGAAGACCCAGAGCTTCGACGTCTTGCTGCAGGTCTACCAGCAATCGTTCTAAGCAGTCGGGCAGATGGAGCTACAAGGAAGTATCTTGGGGCATATCAGTGATGGAAGCGTTGGGCAGATGCAAAGCAAGGAGTACCAGGTTTCCCTGTACAAGAGATCCACTTAGCACTGTACCTAACACACTTAAGTGAGTCAACTGGGTGTAAAGCTGTAATTGAAGAGGCATTGCATGCCCTGGCTTGGATGCATCGTGTGGCTGGTCTTCCACCTGTGGGGGACTCACCACCGGTGCAGGAGACAGCTCAGGGTTTGAGGTGGTTGTTGGCAAAGCCAAAAAAGCGTAAAGAGCCCATTACGGCTGAGATGTTAAAATTGATGGTGGAGTCAGTTGGACTAACCCCATCGCTGACAGAGGTCAGACTGTTGGCACTGCCTGTTGGCCTTCGCAGGTTTTATGCATTGTGATGAGTTGGTAAAGTTACAATGCAAGGACATTGTGTTTAATGATGAGGGCATGGTGGTAAATATATGTTCTAGCAAGACAGACCATGTTGAGGGAAGGTGCTAGTTTGGTTATTGCTCGTTGGGCATTGACATGTCCTGTTGACATGATGCAGAGGTATTGCAGAGGTATAGCAGTGTGGCCTCACTTCAGGTGCTAAGCTATTTAGGGGTATTGTGAGTGCTAAGGATGGCGAGCGGTTGCGGGCCAATGGAGAGTTATCATATTCCCGGCTAAGGGAACTCCTTTTGGCTAATATAGCACAGATGGGATGGGACCCAAAGCTTGTTGGCATGCACAGTCTTGGAGCAGGTGGGGCTGTTAGTATTTCCTTGACAGCAAGCAGATCAGACAGTCTCTGAAGGCTGCAGTCTTGAACTATTTTATTGTATTCTATTATTTACTATTGGTATGTGGCTGATGGTGTATGTTAATTAATTCCCGGGAAAAAATTTAAACACAATCACGCGCAAAAGGAAGTGAGATTTGCTAGGTACTTTTAAAATTTTTTTGAAAATTAATATAACTTGACATGTTATATACAGCCTATCAGAGCAAATTGAATGCATCAAAAAATGCTTTTGCCACGGAAAACAGATTACTATTTCAAAAGTTATAATGTTTCAAACATTGCGTTGCTGGTGACTAACAATGTACGCAATTTGAATGGACCGCGCTATAAAAAAACTGTGACCGCTTGACTTCTCATGCAGCTACTTTAAAAGTATTCAAGATAGTGATGCCATAATTGCACACAATACAGATACTCTTTGTAAGGTTCACAGGGTCAAATACAAGGTCTCCCATTATATAATCTGCCAATAGCTCGTATAGTGATATTGTAATGATCTCCCTTACTTCGCATTCATCATTCTTCCAACTTTAGGAACTTGAGACTTCTTTGATTGCTTTACACATATCTTGTATAGCACATTGTGATGATCCACATACCATAGCTGTTCAAAATATAGATCATTAATAACAGACACATTGGATAATACACTTAATATTACATTCTTTTTGCATTCTGAGATATCTGGAAACTCATTTGATAATTCCACTTCCTTTTCTGCAACACATTGCAACTTCTTTTCTATCTTACTCCTTAAACTATTCTCCTTTTTTAAGCCGCTGATATTGTAATATAGAAATGTTGTATTCATGTTTTCATGTTGTTTACTAACTTTACTCTCTGAGCTTGTCGATGCAAAATTTAACAATCTTTTTTGCTCGTTCTGAGAGTGTGCACACCACTGCATTGTTCCATTAATTTTACATTTTACTATTCCATCAAGGAACCCTACTTTAATATTAGATGCTTGTCTATAAAGGTAGTCAGCCAGGCCAAGGGTGTGTTCAGCAAACACATTGTGTACTGATGCTGATGATGCTTGGTGAACAATGGATGGTGATAGATGAGCTAAAGTACCTTCAAGGTAGTCATGCAGCTGTGTCTTTATTACATATATTACACCTTCAAGTACTATACTAGAATATCATTTAGTACTATCTTGTCTTGTTCTCTTGTAGAAGAATTTTGTAGTTCATTTAACACTTCATCAGAACCTACATCTAAAGATACACCAAAAGTATCAGTCTTTGCCTGCACCATCTCAAAGGGGACTCTTTTAATGCATTCAAGTTTTCTAGACACATTTGTATATAGTTTATGCTATCCAGGTTTGAAATACCTGTATTTGTATATGCAACCATGGTCCTGTGACCATTTCCCCAATGATTCCACTAGTACAATGCAGCAATGATAATACATGTGACGTATTGGATGAATTCAAAGACACTGTAAAATTCTGATTCAAATATGATATTAATTTATCCCAAGTTCTATTAAGATGTTTCTTAATATCCTTCGCTGTTTGATTAATAAACGTGTAATGGGCTGGGATAATGCCTTTAAGTTTGCATCACCTTCTGGTACCAGGTTTGAAGCCAACCTCACTGTTTCCTGCATGTTAAGATAATATTAATATATAGCACCAACCCATTCCTTTTTTCAGGAACAAGCAGTTTGTAATGCTCATCAATATCACTTTTGAATATTTGAAGCTGGTTCCTCAAATCATCAGCAGTTCTCATTCTAAACAACAATACAAACAGCATGCATTTCTCAATATTAATGCATAGCTAGGATACACTAACATGAAAATATTTGTCTTGAAAAATATGCTGTGTGGGCGCCATCATATTTTGATGATCAAGCTGTTTTTAATGATTTGGCGGTCAATGCTGTAAAATATTTTCCATAACTGACGCGTGCCTTGACGAATTCGGTGCGTATTAAATAGAACAATCACAAAACACTTTGGCACATAAACAAAATAGATAGTTTATGCTTTGAAAATACCAAAAATGAGTTTAGTTCCCAGGGCTCTAACACGGAAGTACCAGGTTAAGCATTGTTATGTCAAGCTCAAAGCAATCCAACAGGAAACACCTGTGCCGATAAATGGATTCTTGGGCACCATCCAAAGCTCATGAAATTTTATCCTGATATAGTCTAATACATAATAAACATGGGAAACGTTTCCTCAAGTTAGTGCCTTTAAAAACTATGGAATGTCTAATCGCGATAGACTACTATGGAAAGCAACGAGGCACACAAAATAACGCCGTATGCTGGCTTACACTTGGACACCATTAGTGTATCGTGCAACTCCTTTTATCCTGTGATCTAGTAACAAAGTCCTACATACATTGCAAACAACTGTACAAAGCGCGCGTCTTCTTAAGCACTTGTAGGGACATCCAAAATATACGGTCACAATTATTTTTGACGAAATTTAGATCACCAGTTTCCGCCTACGCAAACGCAATTTATTGAAGTACCTAGATTTGCGCAGAGATAATATATAAGTGATTTGCGCGACTCGATGCGTGCAATCGCATATAGGCCGCGTGATGCTTTGCGCGCGATGTAGCACCTCTGTGTGATGCATTGCTCTCGATCGCGCGCTCTGTGTGATGCATTGCGCTCGATTGCGCGCGATCCCAGCAATTTATGGCCGATTTCCACGCTAGCGAGAACAGTTGCGCGCGAGGTATCACGTTACTTCGCGTTACATTGCGCGTGCGGAACTAGCTGCATAGGGTAGCGTAGGTAGTGCTCGCCACCCGTGAGTAGCGATCTCGGTTGTCTTGAATATACAGCGAACAAGAAGGATAATTATACAAACATACCTGATTCCAAGAGATCGTCAGCTATCACTCTATACTACTAGCGCTTCGTTTATTCAAAAAACATGCTTCGTACTTAGGAAAACAACTATTTTATCCAATTAAGCGGATTTCTGGTATAGTCGCCAGTGCGGTTGGTCTCTCGCCACGTATGGTAGGAGTGTTCGCCACCCCCCTGTATTTCGTTGTTCAGTTACGTAGCGCATGGAAGATGGATTGTAACACAACATTGCTTAACAAAGTTATCAAGTATGGAGCAGCCTTTAACGACCCCAGGAAAGCTTCACTTTGTGATTGTAGCATTTTGGAAGGCGACCGTTCATTCATAAACACTTCTTTTACCACAAAAATTGTATTTACATCTAAGGATTGAAGTATATGCATCTGTGTTTCGCTACAAAATGATAGTGCCACGTACTACCCCTTCTAATGCTGAGAATATTGATAATTTTAATAGGAATGCAAAAGAGATTAGCATACATAAAAAAGAAGTGATATACATGTGATCAGCAATAGCTTATTGTTCTTATATACCAGTAAGTATGCTAGAGCCTCTACTTGTCATCAGGCTCCATATAAAAGCATACTGGACACAAATAATCCTCCTCACTGTCGGATTCGAATGAAAACAAATTCTGATGAAGTTGGTCAATGCATTTAACATGTGATGTGCTGGTACAGTTTGTGCATTGTACCCATCTGCTAGCAATTTCATTCTTTTGCTCTTCAAAGAAACTAGAATTGCAAATATTACAATTCCAGTCATAATTTTCCACGTTTTCCTTGTCAACACATTTCTTCTGCTTACCTTTTCCATTTGCATTCTGTTTTTGCTTACCTTTTTTCTTTCCTTTTTTCTGCTCCTCCTTTTCAGCCTTCTCTTCATCCTTTAGCTGTTTCCATCAATTACTGGTAAGGGCAAAAACTTTACTTGATAATGGACGCTTCCTCTTTCTTCCAGTAGTTTGGTTTGTATTCAATGATTCCAATCTCGCAGAAAGCTGCTTCAGTAGCACTGATGTAATGGAAGGCTGATGTTTGGGGCTACAATGCTTTGTGACCATTTCTAATCCTGAACTACATGGTTTGTCACTACCTTCAATAGGTGATGGAAAAACAGACGATGGTCCAGTAACAGAGGACCCTCTTGGTGATGGAGGAACAGATGATGGTCCAGTAAAAGAGGACCCTCTAGGAACAGACGATGGTCCAGTAACAGAGGACCCTCTTGGTGATGGAGGAACAGACAATGGTCCAGGAACAGAGGACCCTCTAGGAACAGACGATGGTCCAAGAACAGAGGACCCTCTCGGTGATGGAGGAACAGAGGATGGAGGAACATAGGACCCATTTGGTGGAGGAACAGAGGACCCATTTGATAATGGAGGAACAGAGGATGGAGGAACAGAGGACTCTTTTGGTGGAGGTACAGAGGATGGAGGAACATAGGACCCATTTGGTGGAGGAACAGAGGACCCATTTGATAATGGAGGAACAGAGGATGGAGGAACAGAGGACTCTTTTGGTGGAGGTACAGAGGATGGAGGAACAGAGGACCCATTTGATGGTGGAGGAACGGAGGACCCATCTGGTGGAGGAACGGAGGACCCATCTGGTGGAGGAACGGAGGACCCATCTGGTGGAGGAACGGAGGACCCATCTGGTGGAGGAACGGAGGACCCATCTGGTGGAGGAACGGAGGACCCATCTGGTGGAGGAACGGAGGACCCATCTGGTGGAGGAATGGGGGACCCATCTGGTGGAGGAGCGGAAGACCTGTTTGTAAGAGGAACAGACGACCCTCCTGTAGGAGATGGAGGAATAGAGGACGCATTCAGTGATGGAAAAACAGGAACAGATGGTAACAGTGTAGGTCCTTTGGATAAGGATCCATCATGCAGATGGAGGAGGTATCAGTGGAGGTCCTTCGGGCATATTAGAACATTGATCTATTCTAGATTTAACCGATGACCAGAAAGAAAACAGTGATGTGTCTTCAACATTACCAACCCATGTTCGTCCATATGATGTTGCAAATAACGTTGCCTTTTCATTTCCAATGTGTTTCTCTACCAGACTCATGGTATAATGCAAAGACAGTGGATCATCCATGTTATCGGTAGACTCACAATCACTTTTGGGTTTTTGATCTGCCACACATTTAGAATAGTCAACTGCATTTGCATCGAACGGGAAAAGGCCACTCCTTTTAAAACCATTTTTAACTGTATCATCTGTTATCTGATCTAGAGCAGATTTGAAGACTTTAGGGAAGCTTTTCTAACTGATGGTCTGGTCCGAGTTAAAAGCCTTCCATGTCCTTTTTGCTTTCTCCCATAGCCCCTTCAATGACTTGAAGACTGACGCATCTAAGGGTTGTATCATATGGGTGGAGTTTGGATAGAGTGCTACCAAGATGATCCCATTGGATGCACTGAATTCAACAGTTTCAAGGGACAGATGGGATTTATGACCATCAGCAAACACTACAACAGGTTTTTGTACATGGTTCTCACTAAGCCAAGGATTGAAAACTAACGAAATGTAATTGAGAAATGTCAGTGTTGTCATCCACCCACTCTCTGACTTTCCCAATGCCCAACTAGGATCTACACTTCCCACATACTCGATAACATCACAAGGAATGTTCTGTTTGTAGGAATACACAATCATGGGTGGGGCCAAACTTCCATTTGCAGAGTATCCTATCAATACAGTTAGGCCCTCCTTGTCATTCTCTTTGGACACTTCCAAAAAGTTCTTGTAATTAACCGGCCCCAAAAGAGTACCCCTTTTCTTGGCAAGAAGAAAGTGTGACTCATCAAAGTTGAAAACACGATGAGGATCTAAGAGGACATCCCCAGCCCTTTCCTCTTCAGCTATATACGTCTCTATATCTGCAAACCACTTGCAAATATGAGCCTCTGTTACCGTGGCCCTTCCACCTGTTAATTTTTCAGGGAACCTTTCTGTCAGCTGAGGGTTGCGCTGCAGAAACCCATAAAACCAATATTTACCTGGCCTATCGTCAGTAAATGGGGTTTTCCTTTTATCCTCCTTTACAACCTTTTGCACAATATCCAATAAATCATCACGATTTATTGGAAAGCCGCACTTGAGCAACTTGATGCAAAAGGTTGTTAACGAAGCCTCCTCAGCCCTAGTGAGGACTGGATTAAGACCCATCTGCCTTCCTTCAGGACTTCTGCCAGAGAGTTTGTCACGAAGTGTAGAACGTGGTACACCAAATGTTTTAGATGCAGCAAAACAAGTCATACGACCCTCCCTCACTTCCTTCAGAGCTGCATCCATGCTCTCAACTGAATACTTCAATAATTCTCGTTCCATCACAGAACACTACAGTATGATTTAAAAATGTATTACTTCATACACTATGACATGAGCATGTACAAGCATATATGTAAGCTAAGTATAAGTTCAAGATAATCTTCTCTGTATTTGCAGAAGTAGTTGCACTCTCTCCAGCTAAGCTTGATGAATGATGAGAACAGCAGATAGACATTTAAGAATGGGCCTAGTATTTTAGCTGAATGACCGCATGCGGAATGAGACACAATTGACCCGTGCATGTACCCCTATGGCAAACACTCCTCCACAACATACAGACCACAAACGCTTAGCACACAAGATATAGGAAACATTTGGGAGCCTAATGGTTGCCAATTTAAGCCAAAAGACAAATTTCATGAGGTAGGAGTAGTCGCCACCCCTGGCGACTACACTCCTTACGAGCGTAAATTCCGTTGGAGTGTTCGCCACCCTCACTAATTCTCGAGTCATAAGGTTTCTTTTAAAACAAAGCTAAGTACATTGTACAGAAATAACTACTCTTCTATAATAGCACAATATTACGTCAATCTGTGCTACATACATCGTGTACACTAACTTTATTGCTTCTCTAATTTCATCCAGAGTTTTTTAAAAATTCAAAACAGCTTTAGCTCTTTGAGACATGTTCGATTGAGCTAAAGATACATTTTCCAGAGCCAAGTTCAAGGTTGACATTATTCGCTCTGCTACATTTGTCCATGATTGGTAGGGACATGTTCTAACGCATACAAGCATATCAAGGTGTAAGGAGCAAAAAAAAACTAAGTCTGGCTACCTGGACAGAACCAAATGTGACTCGATGATCTGGTCCACCATCACTAACGATAACTAAAACTGGTTTAGACGCCACCATACCATCATAATTCAAACAAATTAGGCTGTTCATTTCAGCAGAATGCCTCAATGCACTTGATGGTTGAGTAACCTTGTCTTTATTTGTCACAAATGTGGCACCTCTAAAGAACGAATTGGATGCATTGTCAGGTATTTCAATGAAAAATGCCACTGATGGCACAATACCAAAGAGATGAAAATCATGATCTAGTGCTTGCAACCTTATGGCCATTTAGAGGCACAAGAGTGTGATTGTGGCCACAAACACCAGTTGAAATAAAACAATCAGGTCCACCTACAGGGACTACAGCTTTGTCATCTACTGAAACATACGTCAATATGCTACGATGATGAACTGAAAAATGCTTTACGTACTGCAAAAGTGAGTTGACATAATGGGAGTCTGAATGGTCTTTACGTAATTGACGCACCTGTATTCCAAACTTGACATTGAACAGTCCAGTGTATCGAATTGCTTGCTCTGTGTATCGATTTGCAGGCCAGAACTGCAGTCGCACCCATGATATTGAAGGGACAGCAGGCATACATTCAGGATATTTATCCTGTAGCCATGCAGCAATAATGTCACAAAGATTAGAAACAGAAATAGCTAAAGGCATATGCAAAGTATTGCCATGTCTCCTTTCATCTACAGGAAGTGTGATTTCATCAAAATAACATTGAAGTTCTTTCCAAAATGAATCAAATCTAGAAGACTCAACATGTCCATTAGTTTGACGGAGGTCTAAAATTATATCTGGATCATCCATTTCTAAAATAGCCTTAGCTACCCGCTCATCCACCCCCTTTTCAAAAGAATTAGAAGCACTTGAACTATCATGCAAAATTGTCTTACACATGTTCTGTAACACCATTGGTGAAACATTTGCTAAGGTTGTATAGCGATCCAAAAATTCCCTACGCATTGCTCGGGTAGAGTAAGTAGATTGTTCTTTTGAGAGTTAACTATAAACATGACTACTGCAGCATTGTCAACAGATTTGTCATCAGGAATTTTCCATGCGTAACATAATGTACCCAAATGATTACCATATGCAAATCTATACAGCATTATTGGAAATGGCAGTTGGATGCCTGATAACCATTTTCGTCTGTCATAACGTTCCCAAGGAGCAAGGTCATAAAAAAATATAGGCTGGTAAAATGATGTGGTTAGCAATAGTTGGTGTAGAGTGTAATACTCTTCTAAGACTGGAACATCATACGAAAGCATGGTTTCCAATGAGATGTTATCATCTTGACTACCTTGGACAGTTACTTTCTGGTGATGCTCACCCGCTTTACAATATTGAGCAAATAATCTTCATACACTTTTAGACAATCAACAAGTTGCTCTATATCATTACGAAGTTCCTTAAACATATCAAGTGCAAACCAAGGCTGCATGACTAAACCACTCAGTTCTTGAATGTGATCATTTAAAACAGATGAACAGAGTTGTGTAACTTTTCGTTTTTGTTGTCGAAAATCATGATAACCACAAACTTTCTGGCATGTGAACCCCTCGAGAAACTAGCTTGGATCTATATACAACAAACATTTTGATAGCTTTGTCACTAACCTCACACCAATCGTACTGACACTACTAGGTTTCCAGCCAACATTCATTGTTCTCAGTAGACCTGCATGCAGACATTAAACAGATGACAAATATGTTCTATTTCAACAAGCTAGCCATGCACAATATAAACAAGTCATACAAACTAACCTATTATATCATTGTACAAATGCGAAGTTGTTTCCCTTCCGAAGGAAGCTGAGGGCTTGGAAGCTGAAGGCTTGGAAGTTGAAGGCTTGGAACAATAATATCTTCACTATTGGTCGGCAAGGCGTCTCACACACTAGTTCTCGAACAGGTGTCATCCTGATTGCTGATAGTAAAACGGACATTGTAACAGGAAAATTGCTGGCATACATGTACAGGGGTGTCCAAATCTACTATGTGAGCAGGATGAAAGATACCTGTCACAGAAATTTCTGTCTTTAAGACAGTTGATCGTGACTCTCGATCTGCCTTTAAGCGAACTAAAATGTTTTCAAACGTCTCCTCCCATTGGCATTTGTATATTCACCGAGTGAATGCTACATTTCCACTGGCACAACAGGGCCGGCGGAAGCTTACATAAAGTGGTAGGGCAGGCTATGATTAATTAATTAACCACAAAAATTCAATTATGCATAACATATTACAGTCAGTTAAAAACTTTCCAAAAATAGATATTCTGTGCTCTGAGCGACCTACAATTCATTTGCTATTTCATTATCATTGATTGCATCAGTTTGTTCACTATAAATATGAAGTATCATAAAATTATCTTTTCTGCTTCATAGTGCTTCTCAAATAGGTCTTTGTTCTTTTCAATGTACTAAACGATCTTTCTGATGTAGCGTTGGTAGCTGGCATAACCAAAATCAACTGCATGATTCGGCATACTTGATTTATTAAATCTCGCTGTCCTATCGTCAATGATTTAAAATACTTTGTAAGATCCAAAACATTTAAAGACTGAGATGTATTTGATGCAGCAAAATGGACAGTTAGAATTTGTAACTGTGCTACAAGACTCTCTTTATTGAAGTCATCCTTGTAAAACTCACAGATAAAATCCAGTTCTTCTTCATATGGTTGTGCTTTGCAAGCCTTACACAACAGCCTCTCCAAGTAGCAGTACACCATGTAGCCTGGCTGATCAAATCCTCCTTCACACAGTTAATAGTACAATCAATAGCTTCATAATAAACTTGCCGGTAATGCAATGTTGGTGTGTCATGAAAATGAGTGCTTGCAGTACCATCATCAAACTGCTTTGGGATTTTCCTTTGCCTTGGTAGCCGAGGCTCAGAAACATCAATCGAAGTAAGATACACACTTAACTTATCCCAAAAAAGCTGAAAGGACTCATCATTTCGGCATCATGGATGCAACAATTTGGCCTTCTGAAGCTGATATGGTGTCCTTTTGTAGTGTTTTGCTGAGATTATCTGTGTGCCTAAGCAGCATTTCTGCAAGATGCACTGCAAAAGCAAACTCAAAGGTTTTCATTTGAGCTGCTACACCAATAATTCTAGCCTTTATCTCAGAGTCCCTTGTGATGTCAACAACTTCATCCCAGGTGCTCTGAAGTGATGAATAGTTTTCAATAATGCTGGCAAGGGAATCGGCACGCACAGTCCACCTTGTGGGACATAGTGGTCTAATTCCAGGGTGCTTTTCTAGAGACCTAAAATATGAGCTCCATCATAATCTGAGCCACCATTGTTTAGAATTTCTCTGAAAATTGCTTCTCTCTTTGGTGAGTATTTTATTAATTTTGTTACCTCGTGTGTTACATGAACATCCAATGCGTCCTTAATGACCTTTATATTCTTAAAAACATCATTTACAGCAAGGTTAAGGCTGTGTCCATAACAGTGCGTATATACTGCTCTTGGTTCTTCAGCTAGTATTTGTGAAGCTACTCCTGATCGTACACCTTTCATTGTACTTGCTCCATCATAGCACTGTCCCCTAAGCTTGGAAATAGGTAGATTCATTCTAGCAAAAACATCTTTGCCAACAGTAGTCAAGGTTGATGCATCAATGGATGACACCTCATACAGACCCAAAAATTCTTCATGCACTTCAAAACTTTCTGAAACCCTTCTCATAACTATTACTACCTGCTCCTTATTTGATACATCAGTTGTTTCTTCCATCATCAATGTAAGAAATGGAGAATCAGTCTTGCAAAATCTGAGACATATTTCTAAGAACATTAATTTTACGATCTCATTCTGGATATCATGTGAGGTCAGCGGCGTAGGAAGGAGTTAAAAAGTGGGGGGGGGGGGGGGGGGGGGGGGCAAAGTTCGATGGTCATCATGGCGGGAGAGCGGTGCCCCTCCCCCAGGCAGCTAGGGGAGTGCTGTAATCTTCCGCATTGGGGTCTGGGGCTGTGCCCCAGAAGCCAACGGTATTTGCATCTAACGACGTTACAAAACTACACTAGAATCAGTGCAATTCATTACAAATTACGCATTTATCTGTAGTACCGCTGGTGTAAAAGTAGGGGGGCATGGCCCCCCCACTTTTAAAAGTGGGGGGGGGGGGGGGGGGGGGGGGGGGGCAGTTGCCCCCCCCTGCCCCCCTTTTCCTACGCCACTGGTGTATTTAATCTTCTTTTTTTCTAACCATTGCATGAAATCAATATCATTATTGCCCGAGCAGTTGAAAAAAATTACTATCCCTTTCATCTCCATCCCCCCGAAGAGCTAATCCTTGTCGCACAAGATATTTAATGCATGCAGGACAGAATGTGGAGGAAATATTTGCGATTGCATTCTTTTTCCCTTGCATGCTGTAGTGATAGCTGCTCACCAATATCTACAGTAGTCTTAGGAAGTGTAAACACAACCTCAACTGCTTCACGGTGGCATTTGCTCTCTTGATGTTTCTGGATTTGCGTTGTTGCATTTTTCCAATTGCAGAATCCTCCCGGGAAAAAATTTCAACGCGATCGCGCGTGGATCCACGTGGAATGAAGCGATTGCGAGCTATGTTGCGTGAATGATAGGCGAGGGAACGAGTACACGAGATCAATTGTAGGCCTGGGAACTGGTACGCGACATCAATTGCGCGTAATGACGCGCAATTTATCTCGCGGTCTCGTAATTGATCGATCATTCACGCTATGATAATAAAACCCTGTCTGGCTTGCACAAATTTATTTATTCCAGTAGTGCTTATAAGGTTATCTCTTAAAAAAGTTTTAACGTGTAACAATTAATATATCTGTTCTAAATCATTTACAACAGACAACAGACTGGGCATGGTTTTGGTTTATGAAACGTTAACGTTTCCGATGTACGATGAGCCAGCCTTTATTTCTATGGGCATACTCTTTATGGTCACTTGAAAAAAAAGAACGGAACAACACAGTGTCACGTGACTGGCGATTCACGTGTTCTACAAAATAACTATGCGATGAAAAGAACGTGCGTGTTGGCACGGTAAGTATCTTACTCCATCGGAGAGCCTGAACTTATATTTTAGCTTTTCTTCTAGTTCCTACTCACGCCTTGGTGTCTTTCGATGGTGACAACACCAATAGTGTGATTCCTATCAAATTGTTCCACTTGAAGACGATACCGGTACATAGCTCTGTTGGCGAAGTGGTTTGGCCTAGTGACAAAAAGGATTAATAACTGCACATGGTACGTACTCACTCATTCGTGTCCTCATTAACACCTAAATACCAATCGTCAGGAACGGAGTAAGATATGAAGAGTGTGCTTGGTAAAGATAAGATAACGGATAGGGGAAAACAGCTGCGGCACGGATAAATGTAAGCAATGCTTAGAAAATGTGATTGAAAATGAAAATGTAAGGGCAATCATCGTGATGTATAGCCATCTAGAACACTGTCGTTATATGGAACTGCACGCCCATTGCATCAAAGAAGACCGAAAGGTAAAAATTGTTAAGTGCGTAATTTTTAAAACGAGTTGTCCACTGCTTATCACATGCGCGCACACAGCGTGTCTCCTATAAAATACACCTCAAGTACAAATATCGCACTGGAAATCCTGATGAAGAGAGGACGAATGCACTTCAGTTCCCAGATCTAAGATGGCTGCATGCATCGACATCGATACCAGCTGCTCTAACCGCGTGTCAAACTTGATGACGATAATGGCGGATTACCTGGGAAGTGACCTTCTGTGTATTGCTAATAGTTGACCTTTGTGAAAAGATTGCCATGTGTATTCATTGTAACTAGTTTATTGATCAATTAGACTCTTCAGTTCGATATATATGAATATTCAGTTTGATATATATGAATGCGAGCTAGCACGCGCCAACGAGATATAACGCGATATGAAGTGATTCTTCGCGCGCTACTCCTCACGCTGGTGTGAAAAACGGCCAGTAACCGATCAAATTGCGCGCAATGCAGCACACATACACGCGTGATTGCGCGTACCTCTCGCCACAAATGTCACTTCATTACGCGCGCGATACCGCCGAATTTTTTTTTCCGGGCTCTACAAACCTGCACATATTGACAAATGGTACTATATCCATCATTATACTTGAAATTAGAAAATACTTACAAACGCTAGGTCGACATTTGATGGCTTCAGCTTTTTTTGTCCCAGGCCCACTATGCACGTGTGACAAAATAACACATCCTTAATTCGCTTCATCGTAGTGCAAAAATGGCCACAGCTTGAACCAAGAAGATTGGCAAGCCCTCATTGCTTTCCCAAATGACCGTAGCGGATGCTTAAAACCTGAGGCTGGATGACGCGGTTGACTTCCAACCTCAGAGGTAGAGCGTCCATTGCAAACGGTACAGCGGCCATTGCGCATGCTAAGGGTTATTTATAAATTTAATCAAAGCTAATTAATTAATGAAAATTATTAATAATTATCTTAGTCGCGGGAAAAAGTGGTAGGGCGCTGAGCCGGCCCTGCACAAACAACTATAACTCCATTGTAGCAACTTCCAGTCACGTGCTCATAGACAGTGAATTTAAATTTTCTTTTTTCGTTTCGGGCGGCGGAGTCCGTGAAACGAAACATCAAATCGTCATGGCCTGAGCAAGAAACACGTAGTGAGTAGATTTTTGGTATCAATGACATTCCCGAGCGCACAAAACGTCGTTACTCTAGTCACACTCTTGGGGTTCAGGAGTCCCGTTTTCCCGGTATTGATGGATTGGGTGGACTCGTGCGATTGAGTGCGTCGCACGATTGTGTGCGCGTCATCGTGCGACGCAGATGACGCACACAATCGCGCGACGCACTCAATCGCACGAATGACGCACTCAGTCGCGCGAATGACGCACTTAATCGCGCGAATGACGCACTCAATCGCGCGAGTTACTTTTGCGTTCCCGTTCCCAGCCCTATCATTCACGCAATAATGCTTCAATTCACGTGATTTTGCTCCGCGAGATCACGCGCGATTGCGTTTAAATTTTTTCCCGGTTGTTAGTAGTCTATTTATTTGAGTAGCACTGGCAATACTGGCACAATCTGTGATATGAAGCCATTGGATTTGTAGAAGGGGTGAGGAGGGAGTGGTTGTCACCCCTGGTTTCTGTCCTTTACATGTAAGTGGAGCCAGCTTCTGGTGTATGTGTTTTAGGGCTTTACCATACACCTGAATGCAATTTTCTTCACTGCTGATTCTTGTTCTCTGCACCTGCACGCTTTGCAAATACTTGTTGGGAAATCAACAGTGTCATTGCTTATGTCTGTCGCAAAGCTCTCGTTTTCCACCCTTATATATCTTAAACAGTTTATGACCACATTCTCTACAGAACTTCTGGACTTGACATTGCGTGTTTTCCATTGTCGTCGTGTATGAAATTTATGCATGTGGGTGCCATTGGCATTTTCATTAGTTACATGGTCCCGAGTATTGTTATACGATGATATCATTGATACAGGGTAGTGTACAATCCGGCAAAGTTGATACAATCCCGATGCAGCAGTCTAGTAACAGCATTGATATCAACTTGCACCTTTCATGTATCAATACTGTAACAATACCGTTTATTCATCAATATTGTATCAAGCTGTTATTGCTCAACCCTGTACCAGTATTGATAACCTTGTATCAGTATTGATGAGGTGGAAGTAAATAACTTTAATTAAATTCTACGTAGGGATGTAGGCAATATACAGTACCTGTTGTAACAATATGTATTGTTACTAAAGTCATGTATAAAATGCAGCTTTGAGACATCTGCTCTCTTTCAATCTGTACAGGTGTTGGCCCCTCTTCAAGTGGCATGTTGCTGAGCATTGGTGTACAAAGGAAACTGCTCTTCTGATGTTCGTTGCAAGCTGCAGTTGCTATAACTTTGTTTGACAGCTCAAACAGGGCACAGTCACAGTTATTGAGTACAGCTTCCCCATGGCTAGTAGCCAGAGATTGATATGCTTGAATTAAACAGAATGCAGCTCCTTTGTATTTTGGATTGCAGGCTACAAGCAAAACTGCAAACTTGACATTCCGCATGGGTCATTGAGTTTGTATAATAACAGCACCAACAACTGTTATATGTTTTTACCTGACTGATGCTGTATAGCCCTACACATTCACCACAACAGACAATCTGTTTTGCCCAAGACACATGTACAGTGCCTCTTACTCAATGACTTCATCACTCAGCTTGTACATGTCAAGGGATAGTTCATAGGATGAAGTGAGGGTAGAGAGATGGCAGATGTGGTGGTTAATTAATAAGTGCATTATAGCATGCACATTCTAGAACATTCTACTGACCTTTTCCCATTTAAGGCACTTGAATGTACATGTTTTTCATTCATATTTCTTGGTGTGCACTGTATTTCCTGGTCCGTTTCTGTGTGTTCTCTACTGTCGTCGTTCTGTCTATTAATTAATCCTACGCGTGTGGTTCAGAAACACGACAGCAGGGTTCACTGCCATGAAGCAAAAAACTATATTCTGCAATTGCGCATGCATTGCTTGGGAGTTGTGACATACCTATTAAAAAAGATACAATCACCACAGTACAAATGCATGACAAAACACACACAAAATGCAGTGTTCCAGGTCGATAGATTTCACGGTCATAGAGCTCCATGATTGACGTACCATTGATATAGCGTTGGATTTGTGGAAGTTTAAACAGAGTAGAATTACCACTGGAAAATGAAACACATTATTAATTTTTTTTTGTAAAGATGTATAAATATGACAACACTTACTCTCCATTTGAGCCATGTGTAATGTTTCTCATATACTGCAAATGTGCATAGTTAATTGCAATGTCCCGGCTAGGTGACTTGTGGTTCCCATAAACATTCTGTGCTCTTACAGAAGCATTGAACGACTCACGCCAATATGGCTAAAGGTACTAGTCATGTTTGTAAGCAATGCAAGATCATTTTACCTTCTGCACAGAATGCTGATATAGGTTCAAACTGGAGCATACACAGAACGATATGGAGAAATAGATGTACTTTCTGCTTTTGTAGCATTTCTGGCATATGGATTTTAACAGCTTGAACAAATATGTCGCAAATGCTGTTGCATTTTGCAGCCCGAGATGGTGAGAAATAGCTGCAATATGTCATTTCAAAAACCTACATACACAAAACATGAGCCAGTTATTTAAAAATGCCATGAACCTGGTATGGTCTAAATACCTTGGTATAATACAGAAGTACCAATTTCTCTCCTTCAGTCAAGTAGGGTGGAAAAATGAACATGGCCATTTGAGACCATGCTTTAAAGTCCCGGCCACAAAAGGACTGGAAATATCTGCAAACATTTCCATAGATTTTGACCTGGAACCCAGAGGTGTTAAAAGCTCGTAGCCTTGCAAGAATTTATTCTTTCTGCTTTGCAGATAATTTAGGAATAATTTTTTCAAGATATACTTGCACGAGCCAAGTAGTATTGTGTGCAGAACTTCAATTGGTAAAGATCTAAAAAAAAAAATCTAACTTATATAATTATATGTATAAATATGTATATATGAGTGTCCAGCAAAATCGCCCTTAAAATAATTTCAGGAGAAGCAAAGAAAAGTAATGCTTGTATTGAAATGTATGCCTAATAGTAAATTCAGTGCCTTTTAACTTTATGGATCAACCATTTGAAAGGACTCTTTGAAAATCAAAATTGAAAAACTACACAAAAGGGATACTTTGCTAGACACTTTCCCATATATTGTACGAAGGTATTAGTTTGACTGCATGCACTTAACACTTACAAGAAAATGTCTCCAAGGAAACGAAACTATGGGTTGTTGGTGATTAAGTCCAAATCTCTTTCGCACCTCACTTTTTGCATACTCACTTACTTTAAGTTTAATTTGCAGACGTCTGCATTTGAGCTTGCATTAAGTTCTGTTGTTCACAGATGATGTTTGGAGAATCATTCTTATCAGCCTGTGCAAACAAAATTACATCACCTTCCTAGTTCCTACCTATAATTAACTTACCATGCAAATGCGGCAATACTTTAGTGCTATGCTCTCAAGATGGCCTAACAGCTCTGATGCACGTGGGTTGTCACAGATAATCAATATAAGAGGTGCAATCACTACAGCCCATTCGGAATTGGTGAAGTCCGAATGGTGTGGTTAAGGAGGTCTACTCTGTTATCTATAGCTATGGCTGAACTTAGTGGTTCTCAGCCCAATGTTGTCTGCTCCTTGCCGAACATTGCCTGCTCCAACTCCCCATCCCCTCTCCACCCCATGTTGCCTCTATCTCGGTTCATCCCACTTCCGACACAAGCTTTGATTTTAACAGCATAATCCAATCAATACATATCGTGAAATGGCTTAATAGCGTACTGTTTGTGCGCATGAGCATGACGAAAACATAAATCATGATGTAATGTGCAGTCTGATATGTTCTACACTATCTATATAATACCATTGTAAGTTATATCAGCATCAAAGTACCGAAGCTCTTTTGATTCACTGAATCCTGTTAACCACATTCTGAACCTTCAGAAGATCTTGATACAGATAACTCTCCAACATCCCCTTCAATCTTAGAGTTGTCACATACTGTTGGTTATAATTCACACTGTAGCAGTGAGATGAGGTGGCTGGTATAGAAGATGTTGGATTTGTCGAAGTGTCTAGACCCTTGGCATCGAATGATTCTCGTATTGGAATCTCTGTGCTCACATTAGTGGCAGGTGCAAGTGTTCCTTTTATGACTACCAATGGTGAGGAAGGAACAAATGGTCGCAAAATAGTGATCTGTTGAGACAGAATCATAAAAACAATTAATAACATCACTTTCATCAAAAACACGATAAAACTAGTACCAGGGAGGTGAGACTTTTAATCGTGCTATTGAGGTTCCTGATCACATCATTTAAATGGATCCTATATTCATGTGCCTCAGTTTCGTTTAGTGTCACTGTGAAGTTCTCCCATAATATTGTCAAGTAGTATTGATTACTCTTAGTAATTGAAAGATCCTCTGTAAGACGTGGAAAGTACTGCAAAAGAACTAAATGTGAATTCACTGTTTGGAAGAATTAAAAACAGTACATTAATTATAGAAGCTGAGGGTATTTCCTCGGGATTCCGTTCTTGCTGAAAACAACTTTGCTGTGGAATCAGCACTGCCCCATAGGACTGTACCTAATGCAGGTGATTTCACATTCAAAGTTAATCTAATAAATACTCAGTTAGATTTAAACTAACCAGAGTAGTACTCAATGTTGCTAAAGCTTGAGTTGTTGCTTGTGTATTGAGGACGCAACCATGCAGAGTGCTGTTCACAAGTGATGCAACAGTTGGTGAAGCTGGTACAGGAAGTGACAAGGCTGTCTCGGTTGTACACAACAGCAAAATGATTGCTATCATTCTTGGGCAATGAAAGTGTGAGTTGATGAATGAAATAGTACAACAAGGTACCGGGTATATGTGTTCATGCACACTTGTTCTGCTTTTATAGCAATGTACTGCAACTAACGAAGATGTAGGGGAAAATCCTTAGTTCCACATAAACGTTTGTAATAGACGACTGTCCACACCAATTGATCTATGTCATAATTGAATAATCCCCATGCTTTGGATTGCTACCAGTTCCTTCTATAACTGACCTATTCAAGCAAATTTTTTTAATGGCAAAGAAATGAGAAGTTTTTCAATGTCACTTGTGAATCTTGTTTAGCAACCTTGCATATGTATTGAAATGGGCCATATTTGATTTCATTACATTCCCAACTATGAACTAATACTAAGTGTTGGAGCAACTTGTATTGTTTTTGTTCAGTTTAAATCACGTATTCAAGAATTTGGTAGTTGTATCATTGAAGCTTTGTACCTTGAACACTTCAATAAGATTTAACCAATACATTAATTTGTTGCAGACATTGCATTTTGAAATTGAGCAAACGAACTAATAATCACAGTGAATTGAATGGTACATTACTTATGCCCCCCCCCCCCCCCCCCCCCCCCCCAAAAAACAAATGTATATATTGCCACCAACACTCTCATTAAACAAGGATACTTTGTGTAGATTAACAGTGAGATGGCGCTAAACAGCTGTACTCGTCAGCTTTTATGGTGTTCAGTTAATCGGTATCTAAACTTTTAGATTTAGGATAACTTTGCCGATGTAAGTGAGCTGTTAAAAATGGTTGCAAAAATATCACTGACACATTCACTAATTAATGCTGCTATGTCGTGTGCATCTCAAATTAATTTCATATTCTCAAGTTGCGGCAGAATCTGTCAATATAAGATGGCTCCTTCGCAACGTCTGCTCATTAATATTCATTCCTAACAGCAATTGCAAGTACCTTCAGCATCAGATGTAGACATTACACGTCTGGCAATGCTGATTAATTGACCACTTCATTAGGAGGCATCTACCGCATGAGTACTCATGATCGGTACACGGACAAAGCAGTTAATAAGACTACGTATTTAATACCATTTAAAGTTATGACATTTTTGCCAAGGAACATCGCAGTGTCAAGGTACTGGAACTCTCTCACTGATATTGTTAACCACATTCTGCGCCTATAGAAGACCTTGATACAGCCATACAGGTAACTTTCCACATCCCCTTCAATACTGTTGGTTATAGTTCACACAGTAGCTGTGAGCGAGATGAGTTGGCTGGTATAGTAGATGTTTATTTGTCAACGTTGCTAGACTTTTGGCTTCGAACGATTCTCGTATTGGAATCTCTGTGCTCGAATTAGTGGCAGGTGCAACCGTTCTATTATGAGTACCAATGGTGAGGAAGGAACAAATGGTCACAAATATCTATTGAGACAGAATCATAAAGACAATAATATCTCATTCATCAAAAACACCATAAAGCAAATACCAGAGAGTTGAGAGTTGCAATCGTGCTATTGAGGTCCTTTCAAATTGATCGTATATTCATGTGCCTCATCAGTTTCGTTTTGTGTCACAGCGAAGTTCTCCCATAATAATGTCAAGGGGTAATAGTAATTGAAAGATCCTCTGTTATACGTGGAAAGTACTGCAACAGTGGATTCACCGCCTGGAAGAATTGAAAAGCAGTACATTAATCCTGGTATTTCCTCAGGATTCCGTTCTTTTTTGCTGTGGAAACAGCACTGCCCCTAATAGGACTGTACCTAATACACACAGGCTATTCCCAACTTGAGGGGCGGGGGAAGGGGGAAAGAAGTTGTTGGTAAATTTTGTTTTCAGCAAAAACAGAATCCCTGGGAAATACATTCAGCTTCTATAATTAATGTGTTGTTTTTAAAAACGTATCATATAGGAATTCGATGCGCGTGAAGGTGTAGCTGAGTAGGACCGTCTGCGACTGTCTGATAGTGTCTGCGACTGTCTGATAGTGGCGGCGTGGCTGAAAAGGGCCGTTTCTTCTTTACTAATGATTATATATGCGGAGAAATACTCATTTGCCGCCAACCACATCGCCATCTAAGCTGACAATACCGTTATTAGATTCTCTCGCATAACAACGACGTCATTTTGTCTTTATTACCACCTGCCTTTGTTTACTGTGACCACTTTGCACGCTTTGTTACCGCTTCACATGGCATTTATAACAATGATGAGGTTTGTATTGGCATTCCATGCTCTATACCAAACAATGTCAAAAACTTTTTTGTACAACAGTTTCTTAGAGTTCGGATTTGTTCCTGGAAACTCGCTGATATACTTTGCGGTAGGGTGATTAAAGGCCTTGGACGGAATTATCCGCCAGAGGGAACTGCTAAAGCTTTTGTGTACACTTCATAGACAAGGTAATTTACTACAATACTTTTGTATTTTCTCCGATGGCCATAGGTTTGGTGACTCGTGAATATACCTGCATGTAAACTGTCGCCATGTTAATTTATTCAATAGTACAGCTAGTGTGTGCGCTCACGACGGACCAGTTTATCCTTATGGTGGGTGTAACTGTGGTGACATGTTCAGACAATGCTCCGGCCAGTCATGACCCTTCTCTGCGCCTTTACCGATATGTCGATCGAGGCGGATCCAGGGGTGGGGGGCTATGGGGGGCTGTAGCCCCCCCCCCCCCCCCCCACCCCCCCTTCGGATAAGTAGCGAAAATAATGACAACGAATTAACTATACGCGTTTAGTAGTACTGACATGTAATTTTATAATGCTATATAAGTATTAACTTATGCGCACAAATCCTACTCTAACCGAAATGATATTTAAGTGGCTGTATGGTAGTGCCTCACAGATTTAGTATACAACTGTTTTATAGTAAGCCCATGCACACACACACACACCCCTCCCCCCCCTTTCAGAAATTCTGGATCCGATGATTCTCAGATGAGGATATGGAAATGCCGTGGATAGCGTCAGCCCCTTGCTCGGCCATAATGCCAAACCAATTTTGGTTCTCTTTACTAGATTTGTGGCATCATGGGGGGAAGTTTTTCACATGCAGCTTTCTAGAATCGGGCTGCATTCCCGAGGCGAGGAACGATGACATTAAACTCGAGATCGAAATAAAAGCATTTTTTTTTTCAGTTCCGGTAATTGACGCGCTAAAATTTCAGTTTGTTATACTCAAGTTGTTCACATGATCCCAAAGCAGTTGCATTTTATATTTTTCCTATACTGCTGGAAAGGCTGCAATGAAAGCATCTATCTGTGAGGTTTTGTGGCATGAGGGTATGTATAAAACCTAAACTACAAAGATACAATGAGTAACCTTGGTGAGTGATTTCTTCTTGGGCAATAGTCCTTCGTTATACAGGTGATGACAGAGTTGCTGTGTTCGATGGGGCAGTGGCACTAGGCTTCAATAAATTCAATGTACCAGCAATGCTGTGTTTACATGATATCCAATAACCTTGCTACTGCTGTCAACGGACTGTATGAAAGGTTCGAAGGGTGCATTGTTGGATGTCCAACTGTGTGCTGTCTTCATTGGAAATCTGCCTATCTTTTGACCAGTCACTCTGTCTGTACAATGTGCACTCCTACATTATCGTAACCTACGAGAGTAGTTTCCATATAGGAATCCTGCGGTATGATGAAATCATTTCAGGGAAGTCAGTGCTATATACAGCAGATATATGAGAAGCAAGATGCTCCAAAAAATGCTATATTAGCACACACAGTTAATATATGACAACATGCTGATAATGTAAGTCTATTTCATTATTTGACCTTTTCAATCAGAAGCCTTGTTCCCTTGCGTTTTACACCGCCATCGCCTTTGATTCCATTACCACCAATGTTCTCGTATTGGAGAATGTTTTTATTTATCATGTTGAATACAATGTTTGTAACTCGAAATTTATTTAAAATTGAATTCCGTCTGAATTCGAATTGAACCTTTCAGTACAATTATAATTAAGCAACGTTGTACAAAAATAATGACAAATATATATTTACAGGAACTACAATAACTACAATAAGCAGCATTTCATTAATCAGGAACTATACGATAGTAGCTCCTATATAGGAATTGACCTGGGTTCATAAAAAAAACGCGACCCGCGTATAACTCGCGTACCAAGAAACGGATAGTTTAGCTCTTTGTTGTCATCGAACCAGAAGGCAAAGAAGGTTATTTTAATTGTTTGTTCCAGTCTTCAAACTGTTTGATTTAAGAGAACAAAAAAGCGCGTTTGTTCTCCCGATGTTGCTTTTTTAATGCCTTCACGTCAACAAAAGAGGTGAGCTAAACAACGAGAGGAATACCTACAAAGTCGAGACGACGAGTTAAAATTCTCCCGCTTTCCGTACAGTGATTTCAAACAAAAGCGGGCGTCTGCTCGTGACGGTAATTGACGCGAGGGGAGCACTTGCCAGTATATTAATAATCGACAATATAATAAAATTAAAAATGATAATAAAAAAATAGAGAAAACAAGTAAAAAGAAACATTCTCTGACGAGAAAGTTGTTGGGATATAGGAATTGGAGGCAAAGGTGGTGTAAAAAGGAGGGCAACAAGGTTTTGAGAAAAGGGTAATGAGACAAAAATGCTATATTTAGCACTTCTTTTGGTTCTGTTCATGTGCTAAATATAGGATTTTTGTCTCATTACCCTTTTCTCAAAACCTTGCAAACATCCTGTGTGTGTGTGTGTGTGTGTGTGTGTGTATGTGTGCATGTGTGATATGTAATGTGTGCATTGTGATATACATGCGTGCATGTGTTTACATGCATGAACAAATAATTAACTAACTCTTATCACAGCTGCTGTTCACCTAACAGTACTGAAGCAGCCCATTGGTCTCGCTTGATGAACGTCTTTGGTTCCCCCAGACATTTCCTAGGGACAAAGCCATATACCCTAGAACTGAGAGCAGAAGAATGATAACATATGCACAATGCAAACACACCTAACGCACACAAGCACTTGCACATGAACACGTATATTCTCAACAGACACATGCACACCCACACACAATGTACAGTGTATGATTCACACACATATGCACATACACACATGCATGCACACATGCATACACATACACACATCATCCAAAAACTATTCCAACAACTAGGCAATCGACTATCACACAATTAGGCCTGTACAGTTGTATAGGCAGGCTGGTTGTAAGCTATTTCAAATGTTGTGTAGTTCTTAGTTTGGCGGGGTATGGTAAATATATAATAAATCGCATATATACAGGTAATCCTAGAGGCTCGCGTAGCCATGTCCATGGGGAATAGTCGATCCCCCCCCCCCCCCCCCCTTCTACCCCCGTTTGATGCTTCGCCCGGCGGCTATTTACAAAGTAGTATAATGCATGCAGGCCCGAAGTTGACTGCTTGTATTGCGAGCGTCCTCCCCCACTGTGGCCCGCTCTTTGTATCGAACCCGAAGTATAAAAGTACAACATACACCCCCCGGCTTTACATTGATCTCGTTCTTGTGGGGCTAACTAGCTAGTATATTACTTGGTATGCGGTTCAAGCTATGGTTGTTACGCACGTGTAGAACGCCTAAGCACCTCAGATGTAACATACCTGAGTGAGTCTGATTTAAGACAGGCTTTTCACAAAGTGGCAGACTGCAGAGCCCATATAAAAACATCCATTACGTCATGCAACCATTGCGAAGAAGCAATAATGGAGACATTCAGTACCTAACACCACTGAAGTGACTCAGGAACGGTGAGAAGTAGGGAAAAGAGTGTTATTTTTTTGGTATCAGACACCTGCCTCGATGATCTGGCTAACATTGTAACAACTCATTCACTACTACAACTATCACAGATCCTGAGAAAAATGCACAAACGTTTTGACAAAACCCAAATTTCTACACAGTTTCTACATGTGTCTATGGAGGTGTTGTTTTAGGGTCATGGAACCTACAGATTGACCCTGAATTTTTTAAAAATCAATAAAGCATAGTGAATGATGTCCTTCACTATCGTTTTAATTTCTGTCAATTCGTGATTTATACAGAACAGAAATGCACTTTGTTCCATACATTTCAATGGACTCGTGCGCGGAAAATTAACGGACGTTTGCAATGACGCGCGCGTCAGGAATACGTAATGAGCGTCCAAAATTTCTGGCAATGCAAACACGCTTTAGAGCCATATTTACCCGCCACTTCTCATTGCCTAGCAACGTTTCTCGTTGTTAAGCACCTGCCTAATAAGAGCAAAGCCATCATCCCACATGTGTAGAACTGTTTTTTAATTGATGTGCATACCGTCTTGATAGGATGCGTTTTAAATGTGTATTAGCGAAATGCAATGGTAATTAAAAATGCTATATATATATATTTATATTTATATTTGTTCCTTGGCTACCTCTCCGGTCTCGGCCTCTGTGGCCATTATAGTCCTCCGGCCGCGGTCAGACCTCCTTTCTTCAGGCTCTTCTTCCAGCTCCTGGGGCTGCCGTTCCTATCGGAAGTCTCGCTAGAGACTTCCATATAGGTTTTGACTCCGACTATGAATTTAATTAAAATCCCTCGACCCTACCGTAGCTTCGTTCCCGACGATCGGATCGTCTAACTTGTTGCGGCAATCGATCTAGAAGTCAAAACTGAGTAGTTTCGTTTTTGTTTCACCGCGTAGAACCGCGTGGTTGTCGAGAACGAAAAATACTGCCGTCCTCGTTCCCCTTCCAAAAATAATGGGCGGGTCGTCTGCTTCTGCTTCTTCTTCTTCTTGGGAACTCATAACTCGGGACAGGAACACTTTTAAGCAATGAAAATTGCACCAATAGCTTTAGAATTTGCTGGAGGACTCGCTTTGATACAAAAACGCCTAAAAGCCTATACACGGTCTTACCAATTCTAATTAAGCAAAGTTACCTAGAAAATTTTCACAATACGTCTGGATTGAATTAAATCGGTTAAATGAAAGGGGGGAAACCTGCGATGCAATAGTGATTTGGGTGTTAGAAAAATTAAGGAAACAAGTAAATAAAAACATTCTCTCTGAGAAAGTTGGTGGGATATAGGTTTTTCAGGCAAATAGTATACTGGTGTAAAAAGCAAGAAAACAAGTTTAATCAGACGGGAAAATGTAATAGTCCTATATTTAGCACAGAAACAGCATATGCCTTAGTCGAAGTGTGCCAAATATAGGACTATTACATTTTCCCGTCTGATTAAACTTGTTTCCTTGCTTTTTACACCAGTATACTATTTGCCTGAAAAACCTATATCCCACCAACTTTCTCAGAGAGAATGTTTTTATTTACTTGTTAACTTATCATTACGAACCACCATACATGCTGCCATAGTGTATCTGCTGGAATGTATTTGGACGTCTTGTAATTTATTTCTCTCACTCAGATGCATCGATAATATTGTTCCACTATCATTAGAATTTGATATACATGCAACCAGCCTTCCAAGCCTCGCTGTCCACTTTCTAACCGCCGTGTTCCCACGTAGTCTCGTCCCCAGACCCACATGACGTAACGATTATCGCTATTACATGCATATCGATTAATCTGTTTACAGCAGTGTTATATGGTCTGGGGACGAGACTACCCCACAGGCGTTTGCGGCCATAATTATCTGGTGGTTCATCGCGAATTAAACGATATCGTTTTTTTATTATCCAACTAACTGATGTCCAGAGTGAATTTCTTTATATTATCACGCCTACGGTATTTTTTTTTAACTTGAAACTTGAGGCACTAAACAATGGTAAAGTAAAGCAAATGAAAGAAAGCTATGTAGGAATTGTATTGACCATGATATTAGTTCTTATAATTTGAACGATGCACAGCAATATACTCCCTTGATGCTGTTCCAAACCGCGGGTGCAGCGATTCGTTCCGCGATCATTTATCCCATATATTATCAGCTCTGCAATTTGATATAGCTATAACACACGGTTTCTATTAATTACTGATCGATGCATGGATTGTAAGTATGTATACGGCGTGTATTATCTGCGTGACCAGTACCAACGAAATTTCGACACCATGCATACACTGCTTGCTTTCTCTGCATCTGCAGCTCCTGAACTATACCCCTTTTCCCAACTTCAATACGTGTAGCTGGTATTTTATTTGTGCGCTTAGCTGCTAAGGGTATCCTTACGTTGTTGAAGTCATTATCTTAGCTTGGTTGAGGTATTTGCACATCTCTTAACATGTGAATGTCACAGGAAAATAGCGATCTGCATGAAACTAGCATTCTCAGACCTACACAATGAGATGTAAAGTGCTACTCAGTGCAAAACAAGAAACAATCCGTTACATACAGGTCACGCTACCCATTGTATTTGAAAGTTGATTTGAACACAATTGTTATTGCTGACGAGAGCACTGCCGCTTCCGCGTTAAGCAGATGCACATCAGATAGTAAATTTTAAGTGCCGAGGCCACAAGCAAATTGCAAAGTTATGCATATGTAATTTTGCATTTCAATATACACTTGAATAATGTATTTAATAATTGCATACCAGCGGCGGTGTTAAATAATCCGATGCAAGAAAGATACAATGCTGATGCTTATATTCACAAGGCCTGTTAACAAATGCGTATAATACCAGAGGTTAGTACGTCGTTGGAAACCTTGCTTTTCTCTGTATCTGGGGTTATTTTGTCTACCTTAATCTATGTCTTTGTCACGAAATTTGTTTGTTGCGGCGGGTGCTCGATCCTGGGCCTAATCAGGAGCAAGTTCAAGGGCCGGCATGATAATGTTAATACTGAAGAAACCAAACAGAGGCCGACTGTGCTTCTTAGTAATGACCAGTTGATCGCAACCTTTGCAGCGTTTCACATTCTCGCACATTTGGTACTTTTATGTGTTGACGTCACGTGTCTGGTTTCTATTGCAAATGACAACTCACTTAACGTGTCCACACTCACAGCGACCAATTGGACTGATCATATTAATGCCACGACGCTACTGAACACATACGCGACGGCTTTCTACTTGATACTTACTCGGCTTCCTCGCATGAGTTTATACTACGAAGCCGGCAGCTTATTAGTTTTCCCAATTCTGTGTGCCCTTTGTATGGTCGGGAGTCAGTTCAAACTGAAGACATTCTCACTTCGCAGATATTTGCGGATGTTAAGATTTGCAGATGTATACATGTGCTTGCTGACCGCACCCTTCTCATACACCTCTCTTATCGGACAGGGTGGCGTGTGGTACGCGATGGTAGCAATTCGCATGGTGTGCCACGCTACGATCTTTACAGCGGCGGTCATCGCCGGGATGACGGTGCTGTTCTTTCTTTGCTGTTTCATGCCCACGCCAAAAGTGGACGTACCCTCCACATCCTCGGAGATCGAGATTCGTGGGTACGGCCACCTCTTTGCTATCATCGCTTTCAGGGTAGGGCCGATTGCCCTCTCGTTTTACACCGCTTCATCGGCGTTGAACACGTATCTCAAGCTATCCTCCATTTACAAGTTGGGGGCAGCGGCTGAAGTGGTCTACGTTGTCCTCACTTTAGCGAAAGGTACGGTGTCTCTCTTGCGGTTAGTCGTATCTGCTCTTTTCCTGCGGTGGAATCTTTTGACGGAGGATGCTAGGAACGCGAAAAATACTATACATGTCATTAAGTATTTGGACCGCACCGAACTCCACATCCATCTTCTTTTTGTGGCCGACGTGGTAGTATATAGCGGGTTGATAGTGCTTAACTCCTACGTTGTTGCCACTTATTAACAGTCATATTGCAGTGTGTATATAACGAATGACAGAATATATGTATATCATTGTGGCATTGTGCAGTCACTTGTAATTAATCAGACTGACAATAATAAGCTGAGAATAATTACCTTTGCTGCGTTTTTGGTGGAAGCAGTTAAAAAATCATCTTTAAAATAAAACACATTCATGTAGTTTTCAACTGTCACGCAATAATTGAATCACATAAAAAGCAATCCGGCGGTATCACTTTTCGTTGCAATATTCGACCCGGCCGGATCAAATTTGGAGGAGACAGGACTTACGGCTAAGGAATTGTCCAGCGCAATTAGTAGTCAGTAAGTGTAACTCCATCATACATTATTTTCACCAGGTGACAGATTAACGGCTTCAGCTTTATCAATACTGTTCAGCTCTACAATCATACTAGGTGTACTTCATCAACTTTATGTAGCTGTCTAGCTCGTTTGTTCTACATTGTGACCATGCAAATTTTAACCAAGAGGTTCCGCATGTGTTGTCATGTCTTTTGATTGTCACCAATAAGCATGTACGTTAGCATCAGCCATTTATTATAAGGTTGTGTGACCACGGGTGTTAAGACCCATTGAATTGAGGGACAAAAAGTCCTACGCCCCAAAAATTTGAAATGGCAATGACCTCACCTAGCAACTGTTCTAATCATTTGTACCCGTTGGAATTCGCTGTACAGTTACTGAATGGAACACGTGATGACTCTTTAGACGGAGTATTGTTGAAGATGAACTTGTGCTCTACTGAACGAGGTATGTTTGGGCATCAAAGATGGTTTCGGTCTTGAGAAGTGTCGTTCAAAAGTGGCCTACTTAATGGAGGTGTAGGTTTTCAATTGTACATAGATCGAGCTTTCGTTTTATGTTACTCTTTTTCTGAGACGCGACTTGCGTGCTTAATTCAAAAGTAACGTGTAAACATTGTCAAGTGGAATAGGGAATGCGCGTGTTGTGTTTTGTGTACGTGAATATAAACCCACTATACTATGAAGCAGCAGTGTGTTTTGGCCTACGTTTTGCTCCCTTGTGGGTGGCTGAGCGTGGATTGAGTCAGGAGCAATACTTATGAAGTGCTCTTTGACGATGCACCGTAGCCTCTTTTCTTTAATTTGTTTCTGGTTGAACTGTAGGTTGTAAAGTGCGTTTAAACGGTGGGTGAATGATTCAGCACCTGCTCACCCAGCATGCCAAATCCAAAGTTGAATCTTCTCATCACTCAACTGTGTGCTCCTCTAATAGGTGCATTTCGAGGGAAATATTTTCATTGGGGAAATTGATTCATAAAGGAAACGATAGCTTCATGTGAAAAATATCGCATAATCATCCATATGACATCATGTTGCTATTACCTAACTCTCAACATTTCTCATCTGTTAAAAAACATTGGTCATAGATGGAGTGGCATGCTATAAGTCTAGCAAATGCACCTTGTCTGCATCCAGCTGAGCATCCATGAGGAGAACAGGATATGGCTGGGCCACATTTTTTTATAGTCAACCACAAGACTTTCAGGTTAGTAGGTAATGTAATGATAACCATTATTTTGATGTTAATAAAGTATATTTACAATTGTCTGACCTTCAAGTCTTGTGAATGTGGCTGCCCCCAAAGTATTGCTCTGCATTGATGGTTTTACAACTTACTGCTTGCTGTGCTTCAATTGTGGTTTGTTCTGACAGTTCCTGAAGACTTCAAACTATTGGATTGGATTTACTCTAGTTGAAATCTGCTTGGCTCTGGGCTTCCAGACAGCATTCTTTGAATTACAGATACCACGTGTACCTCCGTATCCATTTCACATGGAGGAGATAAAGTGCTGCTACTGAAATGTTTGATCCATTTTACATGAGTTGCATTGAAGCAGTACATCACTTAGCAGGGACAAGAACACGTCAGGAGCTGCATTTATGCTGGAAGCAGTTACAGGTGAGTTGTCATAACAACAGGGACATGTGTTGTTTGCTGACAATATCAGGCACGTTATGATAGATCCTGCACAGACAAGACTTCGGCATGGTAGCTCTACTGATCTGTGCAGAATACAAATGCAGAGTGGACACTGTACATAGTTAATTGAAATTGTTAGTGCAATGCCAATATGAGCAACTAATGACTGTAGTGATTCACTTGATGTTTGCATAGCTGTGTGTTTTGTCACATTTTTCTTCATACCACCTTTCACCAGCACCTCAACATGCTGGCAAACCTTAATGTGATCATGCAATTAAATTCAGTTATTACTTGCTCTTCACTCACTTCACACGAGTTTCCACTTGTAAGGCACGACCATCTGAATGGTACTAGCTTTTAAAGCGTTTAACACCCTCTCCATACTTAGCTTACATGGTTTGCAGAACGATGGTGGGTGGATCTCAACATGATCAATGATCACATAATACCAAATGCTTGTTTAAGCTCATTTATGTAAGATTGGAGTCTTTTTGATTTCTTTGCCACCACCAATCTCCCACCGCACACCCTAAAATGTTTTGTAAGCTGACTGCAATGGAACACCATCGCAAAGCATCTATAAAAACCAAGATGCTGATTATTATTCATATATTTCAACAGCGATTTTATATGCCTTAGATGTCGCATCTCGAGACGTGACTCAGCTTGGATTGTTTTGCAATGCCCCTAGATTTTATCGTCACAACTCACCTGGAAGCTCGAGAGCCTCACAAGTAGTCCGCCAAAAGTTGCGCCGTATGTTAAAATGCGATAAATATATGAGCAGTTGATTTGGGTTTGTGCTTAGACTATTACTATGCATGGAATTATCAATAGAGAGACGTAGTGATACTGGGTCATAACCGAAACCAGCCTTGAATATGTTAGTGCGTTAATGTGAGCTAGCAAAATCATTTTTACGTTAATGCATGTGCAATTGGACATCTAAATATCCGTAAATGTCCACTCCGAAACACCCGTGCATGACAAGACCGAGCTTGTCACATTACCTTAACGTATTAAATGATAATGGGAGCTTCCAGTGCTTCCCATTATCGATTGTAAGAATAACTCTTCCAGCTGCTCTTTGCCACCCTTCCTGTCATTGTCACTTAATAAACACAAACCAGTCTTGAGTATAATTAAATGTATATGGATGAAAAAATTAATCCACTAACAAATAGTTGCATTAACCATTTTTCTTGCATGCGAATGAGATACAGTAAAATGAATAATCGTATTCATCCCATGTGTTTAACGTGAATTGCTATGGCAAGTGTGACTGTTTTTTTTTTTAGATGCAGGCATCTAACATTCCAATGAGGGCAGGAGCTACACGTAAGATAAGAGCGACGAAGAGAAAGGAGCTAGAGTCGGTACGATACTATATGCATGGCTTAGATATACAATTGAGTGCGCGTTCATGCCCATATTAATGTCTAGATGACGATGGCGTAGGTCAGAATAGTCTCTGTGACGACGGTTGCATTGGGATAAATGTCTCTAGTGAATGCGATGTTAGCACGTGCAGAGGCACTGGGGAAGACGATGGCGCTGGTGAAGACATTGAAGATGATGGTGCTGGTGAAGACGATGGCAATGGGGAGGTGATATATGCGGATGAAGACGGTAGTAAGTCTGCGTTGATAGACCAAGTCTGTGCCTATTTAACCACAGGTAATTACCAAGATTCAGGTGACAAAAACAAAAAAACTGATGATTTGGAAGAAAGCACAACGTTTTACAATGATTGAAGGAGTACTTCACTAAAAGATGATGAAAAAAAAAGTAGTATAGTTTTTTAGTGCATAACAGCAAGTATGAAACTACATTTATTTGCATGCCGATTGTAGCAACTGTGCGATATATTCAATATGAAAATGAGAGGAAGTGGATTCTTCACGGATGTCATGTGCACCCAACATCAGGTCACTTAGAGGCTTGACAAAAACATTGTATTGCTTTAGAGAGTGATATATGTTGCACGGTTACGTAAAGGATGCTTCAAAAATGGAATATTTGTTCATCTATAAGAATACTTGTTTATTCTATACATGTATGTACATGTAGATAGCCACTTGTGATATTTGTCAATGAATCAATTGCATGATGACCTCTGGTGCACCAGAGTAGCATCCCATTCCTATTAAATCACCATGGTATCAAATTGGGATTGATATTGTTGGCCCAAAATCACCTGCAGCTGATGAATCATGGCAGTGAATACACATTTTCACAATGCCTGACTACTTTACAAATGCTGTTCCAACAGTGGATAAGTCTGCCTGCGTGTACTGTCTGTGGCAATGGTGGTTTTTAAGGTACTTTGCATATTAATATCTATATTGTATTGATGTTTTATTTCTCATAGATCTTCGTGAGGATGGGGTGGCCGAAGGTAATTACATCTGACTAGGGCACAGATTTTTATAACAAATCGGACCATGGACACATGAAACTTCTTAACATCGAACATCGTCTTACAACTTCTTACTATCTTCAGGTAATCAATTCATGTTATAGCATGCACAGCCTAGCATGATAGCCATTTGTATTTGTATGTGAAAATAAATCTATTGCAAGCATAACAACTTGATAGGTAAATACGTTTATCTAATTATATATAATGCTCAATGTTAGAGGAAGATTGTTTGAGCCAAATTTTATAGTTAGGTTTATACTGTCTCAGACTCCCAGTTTGGTGTAAAGTAATAGTGTAATACAAAACACATGGTTTCATCTAGTGGTATTATCAAATGGCTCGATGAGTACTTCAATCAGACTATTCAGACCATATTGGTAAAGTACTGCCATTCAAACACTTCTAAGCATAATCACCCATTTTCAACTTTTTTTTTTTTGGGGCGTAGAGCTGTTTACCCAATTGACAAAGATGTATGCCACGACAGTGATGTTAAGGCTTTGACACGTGTTAACAATGATCCAGAATATGATGAGGGCTCAGAAGAAAGGTCTTGAAAAGTAGTATTGCTATCCTAGAAGAAGCTAAGTTGAGTATACTACATGCCCAACAAAAGCAGAAAGTACAGTACGATAAAAAACATGCTAATCCTCATACCTACTTTATTGTAACAAAAGTACTTTTCAAAGACTTCAAACGAAAGAAAACTAAGGGAGGAAAGCTGCTAATGAGATGGAAAGGACCATATACAATTGTTAAGCTTCTTGGTCGTGGTACCTATATACATGCTGTCTGATGCAAATACAAGCACAGTGTGAGCAATTGTGAGCCACATAAAACCCTTCATTTCAGAATCCAAAACAAAAAATTCTGTCATTCAGCACATAACAGACAGTCTGTAAAAAAAAAAAGTGATGTGTTCATGGATCTTCTAAAATAAACTCCAATGCTCCATTAGCTGTGCACCACGCAACTAAAGCGGTTAATATAAAAGTACAGAACCATTAGGTGTTTCTTCCAAGCCTATGCATCATTGTGGCAAATCCATGCTAAAATTACATAACCATAAAATGCATAATGAACAAGTTCATGTGTTTCCACAGATCACAGCTGTCATTTTCACACATATAATTGCTGCAATGAAAGTACTGAAAGAACAGTATTAAAATTGTTTATGTTATCCAATTCTGCTATCAGCATGCTACGGTTAGACTTGATAACTTCGTACAAATTATTAATGTTTCCAAACTGCACTGGGTGTGTGTTTCAGACAAAAATTGCTCTCCTCACACAGTAAATGTGTTTGACTTCATTTGTGGGTTTTCTGTAAACTCTATGTCTCTAAAAAATCACATTGCTGCAATTCTGAAAACTCCTACAAGCAGCTTTAACATAAACATGTTCAAACTCAGATGGGATCAAATGATTGTGGCATCTTGCTTAGCATTCGCAGTAGCCCTGTGCTCAGGAAGAGATCCTCACATGGAGACATATGAACAGAACAAAATGAAAAATCATCTCCACCAGTGCTTCAGTGCAGAAAAATTAGACTATTTCCCTCCATCGCCTAGTAGGCAACGCCTAGGAACGCTTCCCATACAAAAAACAGTTAAGGATTATTGCAGCTGTTAGGATGCATGTGTGACTATGCGTGATCTCCAACACAAATCGGACAGATATCGTTAGCAACAAGTCGTTACAAAGTCATGTTTGTTCATGGTGGCATACATTCAGAGATGTGTTATTGAGCATCCTCAAGGACCGTAGTAAAGCTTTCCCATAAGCAAGCAGTTGGCCAAGACCTGTAGAAGTGCATAAATAATTGCAAAAGCATGGACAGCAAAAGGAAAGCACATAGAATGGTCACACATGTAACTAAACACAGGTGAAGTCATACTCAGACCACACACACATATGTGTGTAACTCATATTGATAGCATACCTTAATTTATTAATGTCTATTGTCCTGAATGTTCACCCGGGTGTTACAATTTCACCCGGGTGCACAGCTAAAAATGTTTTTGCCGTTCGGTCTACGAAGGGATCTAATCACATTGAATGCTGCAGACACATAATGCGAGTCCTTTTAGGCTTGGGCCGAGATATCTACGCCTTAAATCCTTATGATACTTGTACACCAAGCCGTGATAGTGGACCTATCTATTACCTTCCGCGCGGTAAATCGAACGAGCCGCGGAAGGTAAAAGCACGCCATCTTAGCTAAGTCGGCTGAAGGCTCTGAAGTTAACCTTCATAAGTTAGTACTAAGTCCTTAAAACAACTATTTGCCGTGACCTTTAAAAGCTAAAAAGGCGTAGTTTAAACCTTCGGAACCTTTTGTGGCATGTTCAATGTACAGCGCGGAAGGTAATGGATAGTCCGCTTTCATGGCTTGGTGTACAAGTATTTTTATCGTATTTTTTTATTTTATTCTTATTTTTAGAATTCTCCCCAAATTTATTCCAAATATGTAATGAACAATAAAATAAAATAAAAAATATAAAATAAATATTCTATGCATGAATAAAAATAGAGTAGAGAGGTGCTCCATCATCCATCCCAAGTCCACTCCTCCACTTAACTCGTGAACCCCTTAGACTTGTGCTGGTTGCCCTTATGATAGCAAAGGCCAGTCTGACCCTAACATATCCACACGTTTGGGAATAGGACTTTCCCATTTGTGAGCCAGGTTGGCTGCTATTCTCTTTAGGAAGTGTTCGGCCTCTCTGTGTAGCAAACCATCCACTACAGTAAAGTTAACCCTCCGCACGACTATAGCCTGCTCATAGATCCTCTTCTTCTCTTTAGCTCCAGTATCTAGAATGGCTTGAGGTGAACAATTGCGATGAGAAGGAGCATCAGTATCAATAACGTTGATATCAAATACTACCTCCACCTGACATTGCCATACCCCTCGTATCCCTAAGTCTAGTCGCAGCCCACCATCTCCATTGTTAACATCAGCCTCTCTGACAACTGGTCCCTTGATGACATGTGTCCATACCTGTGATGCAATATCTCCCAGGCAGTCTCTGATTTCATTGTGTCTTTGAATGATAAGTCCTCCATTCCTGCAATCAAGGGCATGCTGAAGGGTTAAGGTGGTACCACAACCATCTCATCTAGGAGGTAGACAGGGAGGATCCCACAAGTAACGTATGGCTAAACCATCTCTGAACGACAGGTCGAAATGGTAGTTCTATAGAGGAAGTACATCGAGCCATTGTTAATGTCTTTCCTTTCAGTGCTCTTCAAAGTGCTCTCTGTCAATCAGGGCTAAAGGTAGGTATTATACTCTCAAATTTCACTGTGTAGCCGAGCCTTAGCCCCAATTTTTGTGGCAGTTTGTCAGCAACTCCAAATGCTGCTCATGTTGAACATCAATCACCCCCTTGATGGCTTCACTCACTGTAGCAGTGCCCTGTTTAGATGTCTTGTATGCTTGTACTGCAGTTTCAGTTAGATTATAAATACTAAGACTAACAAGGGATGTTGGCAACTGAAACAAATGCTGCTCCTCAACAGTATCATAAGGATTTAAGGCGTAGATATCTCGGCCCATGCCTACAAGGACTTGCACTGCGTGTCTGTAGCATTCAGTGTTATTCGGTCCCTTCCTAGACCAAATGGCAACAACTTTTTTGGCTGTGCACCCGGATGTAAAATTGAACATTCAGGACAATAGACATTAAGTAAACAAAGGCATCCTTTGAGCTAACCACAGGAGGAGAAGGAAACAACATAAAATTGACAAAACATACAAGCATGCACGTTCTGCATGCATGAATAGAAAGATGTCAGGCTAACAGAGGAGTACTTATTTATAACCTAGTACAATTAAGCAGTACAGAGAAATAGCTCCGGAACATGCACAGCTTGTGGATTGAGACCTACATGTATAAACAGCTAGTAATGACCAGTGTACGTGTATGTGGTGTATGTGAGTATGTGTGTGAATGGGTGTGCCTGAGTGAGTGTTGGTAATACACCTGAGTGAGCTTGGCGTGTGTGTGTGTATGTGTGTGTGCGTATGTGCAGCTAGGAAACACTCTTAGTAGATACAGAGCATACAAACGGCTGGTCATAAGGGAACAGTGTATCCATAAGCCTGCAATGAACCAGGTAATATTTATAAGCTCAGAGAACCAGGACCAAGGAATGCAATGTGTATGCACATAAAAAGAAATAGCTCCCAGGAATATTCACAGCTTGTGGATCGAAACTACATAGGTCTGTATAAACGGCTAATGACAACTATACAAAGGTGCAGCTTGTATGTGTGTGTACATATGTGTGCGTGTGTGTAAGGAGCACTCCTAGTAGTTAGAGAACTTACAACATACAAATGGCTGGTCATAAGGGAACACTGTGTTCTTAATTTTTGTATGTACATATAGAGAAATAGCACCAGGGAACATTGTGGATCGAGACCTACATATATAAATAGCTAGTGATGATCATACATCTGTGTGTGTGTGGTGTGTGTGTGTGTCTGTGCATGAGTGCCTGACATCTAACTAAAGATGGTCCAGATGATTGAGAAATAATTTACAGTACCAAAGAAGTACAATGTAAAAGTGAAAAGTGAGTGTTGGTAATATACCTGAATGGGGGCTGTGTGTGTGTGTGTGTGTGTGTGTGTGTGTGTGTGTGACTCCTAGTAGTTAGAGAACATACAAATGGCTGCTCAGAAGGGAGCACTGTGTTCTTGCAATGAACCAACTAACAGAGGAGGTACTTATTTTATAAGCACAGAGAACCAGGCACAATTAAGGAATGTAATGCACGTACAGAGAAATAGCTCCCAGAAACATGCACAGCTTGTGGATTGAAACCTACATACATCGTCACGGCGACTCTTATGCACGGGGTCATGTGATATATATGGGCATGTCCATAAGGTGACTTGCAGGAGTTGCTTCGTCTACGAAGTTCTAGCACACCTTCCACTTAATTCTTACTGCATAGGCACAAAGTGTGCAGATGATATCACTCTTCCAGAAGAATGCATAAGATTTGTCTGGGGCATTTATATCAATGTATTGCTGAAATTTGACCCAGGTTTTTACAACCTATCAATGGTGTGAGAAGTAGTGTACTGTCTCCATTGAGAGAAGCGATTGGAAGGTCTCTAGGTCGCAAGGCAAGAGTAGCTTTTTGCTAAGCATTCACTGCAATCTGAAGCAATGAGGAAGTACCTGTTGGCTAGGATTCAGTGGATAATAAGATGAAGGACCAGTCAGGTAAGATTTGGTCCCCCCAAAAATTGTCTCCCGAGACCAAATATTTCAGAAGAAAAAAAATGGTCCAGGGAGACCAATAGTTTCTGAAAAAATCGGTCCCCCCTTGAAAAGTTTGGTCCCCCCTTTTTGCAGCTGAAATACATGGTCCCGCCTTGAAAAAAATGGTTCCATCCCCATTTTTACTATTTGGTTCCATTTTTTTATAGCTGAAATAAAAGTCCCATTAATATGCTATTTTTACATGACATGTACAATGTAGGTCCCCCTACTTTGCCTAATTGATCTCCAGATGTTTCACCCTGAAAAACATGTTTGTGGTGTAGTAACAGATTCTACCTTGATTCATATTCACATGTCACATGTTACATACATATATACACAGGAAAATGAAATGCTAAGTGTTATAAATAATAATTCAGTGTTTAAATGTCCAAGTTGATTTCATTTGCTTCTCTCTGTGATACTTTCACATCTCTATGATACCACTCTTTGCATTGACTGCACTGCACAAGGTTTCCACTACGTAGTGCCTTAATTGTTATCTCATGGCTATCTGAAGGTGTTGTGCTTACTGTTGTGTTTGCTATTTATTTTTATTCATGTTGTTACATTTTTATTAGTTCCAAAACTAAAGTGGCTGGGTTATGAATAACATAGCATAAACATACCCCATTCTTCACTGTTATTAAAGTATGAGAGACACTGTTTGATGGTACGTGGTCTCTATGGCTATGGATGCAATCCACTGCCACGTCCAAGCCTTGAGATACATACAAGCATGGCATCCCCCTTTAATATCACAGAACATTATTCTGATTGGACTCTTGACTCCTTTTGCATATGCTTGAGTAAGTGCAATTATTGGCTACATGCTAGTTTACTTATTTATCAACACGTCCACTTCATATTGTTGATGTCTCAGATTGGTTTCCTGCACTACAGTTTTCTCCTAGCTCAACCCTATAGTCTGGAACCACGTGACCCCTGAGCTCATTCCATCTTCCTTGTAGAGCTCTACCCATGATTGAATTATACATTGAGATTGGGGGTAGTAAAGCTTGTATTCGGCTCAGTTAAAAGAAAATAGCATATTTTAAAGGTTGAGGTTGTTGGTTTGAAAACCAAATGAACAATATATATTTATCATTTGGGAATAGCATCATTGGTAGAAAACGGATAAACGGTATGAGCTGCCAACGAATGCATAAAGTAGCCCACACACCAGACTTCATAAAACATTTTAGTTGTCATACATTTTTCTGCGACTATGAAATATTTTCAATTTTATATAAGAAACACCACAATGAGCCGCTGAATACGATATATGCGAGAATATCCAATGCGTTAGTTGGGTGTGGCCTGACCAGGTGCATGGTTGGGTCATGCCCAATCACCAATGCATGCCATATGTAGTTTATTGGATCCTCCAGGCACATTAAAGTTTAGATAGCATGCCTGGAAGTGCTGAACCATAGCTATAGTCATTACCTATAGTACAATATGGTAATATAGGCAATTTTTATTGGATTCTATAAATGATGGCCTAATTTCTACCCAGGCAGGCAGCAAAAACATTCGGGCTCCGTTGAAGGAGGCACAGAGTTACATTCAGCATGAATACCAAGACATATTACCAATACCCTTACGGTTCGCTGCATCATCTCCTATCACATCGCAAGTCTGCTATCCTTATAGCATTGTCTCCGTCATCAGAAGACGAAGTAATTAAACCTATAGACTCAAAACGGCTGGCGCATACACTTCATCAGATCTTTCTTGATCGACAGATGATGATGCATAATCCTCTATACTAGGCTCAATACTTTTATACAGTACGTAGGCACTGGACTCAGTTCTTCAGCTTCTCTAGACTCTACCATTTCTATTTTCCACCTGTGACATGGCAAATGTGTAACCATTAAAGAAGCATGGCCCCCATGAAAAGTCACTATCACACCGGTTCTGTGAGAATCGAATGTTTTTTACGCACTTTTTGTCGAACTCACTTTTTAGAAAATTATAGTCGGACGAGAGCTAACTGTTCCAAATTAGCGTGAATCTAGTAATCCAACCTTCTACTCGATGTTTATCGCTATTTGTAGCATTGGGCATACTTTTGCTCCCTTCCAGCATTCGTCTGAAGAGAAACGGCTAGACACTTCCCGAAAAAAAATACACATTTTTCCTGGACCTTTTTAAGTTTAAAAAACTGTCCCAATGTTCTTACCTCAACAGGAGACATAGCTCCCCTGCAATGTTTGATCATTTACTTCTACAGAAGCATCGAAACACGCTCAAAGCTTTTGAAGCTTCGATCCTCGACCCCAGACCAAATTATTACATGTAATGGCTGCTAATAATTTTTGCCCTCCTTAGCTACAAGAAGTATGGGGGTTACAAGTCAACCGACTGAACGCAATCTGCAAATCACAGCCAGCTTTAGATCTGGCAGCAGCATTTCTTTCATGGCCGAACCAGTGACTTCTATCAATCTGCTGGGTTTTCAGAATCAGGCAATACACAATACTTCCTTTGGTCGACTGTGCAAACGCTATAGGCACAAGTAGCACTTGTACAATAATTTTGTCTGTGATTCGTGAATGGGATATCAGAACTTTCGGGTCTGGGTACCAGAACTTTTGGGTTCGGGTACCAAAACTATCGGGTCTGGGTACCGGAAGAAAGTGTGTTGAGCATCAACCTGATTCAACCAGGCAGGTTAAGAGCATTTCACTTGTGTTGTTCTCTATTGGGTAACTAGAAATGTCTAAAGGTACCGTCAAATGCTTTTGAAATTGCTCCAGAAAAAACTGTACTCGGCAGCTTTCGAACATCGATAAACGGGCGACCGCGTCAGTTAAAATCAATACAAGTACATTACCATGCATGATATGAAGCTAGGAATAGTGCCAAACGTCCTATAAAGAGTTGGGCTATTGGAATATGTATTTTGTTACGTAAAACAACGTTTTCCGACTAATTTTCTAAAAAAGCAGTTCGACAAAAAATACATTCGATTCTCACAGAACTGTTAATTTAAAACGGTATATCTATAGATCCCACCATAGCATTTGCTGTATTTGCTACCGTTAATGTGTGCTATGCAAAGATATTAAAAAGTTGAAACTGATATGTTCCCCATTAATATAACAAATCAAACTTCAAAATGCTAAATCACCACTACAATTTTTTTAAATTAACTTTGACTCATCATTACTCAATCTATTATCAAATCAAATGGCATTGTTTACTTCATTTAATAATTGACTAATCAATGATGATTATTAAAATTAGTTATCCCATGCATAACAGCTTCAACCTTAATAACTTTAAAGTAATAACTCACTATTGAACTTAGCAACTTTACGTCAGTGCTGTTCCACTGCACATTGAGATCTAGTTATTATTAGTTATTAAAATTAATTATCCCCAACCTTAACTGTTAATAGAGAGCTTTTAATATGAGGGTTTTGATATAATTGCTTAACAGCTTAAAACAAGGCAATTGGTATTTGAACAACTGCAACATGTGTTAAAGAAATTAAGCAGTTAATTAATTTCAATCCTGAGTTATATTTAAAAGTGTTGCGTTCTTTCGTGGTCACCCTGTATATAGCGATGCGACAATGTCGTTGAACTATCCCATATATACTAGTACTGTGTGCACACTGTACCAAAAATGCAACTGTGCTATATACACAAGCATCTACATGATGAGCCAAATAAGGTAGATTTGCCTTTATAACCATCGTCATTGTGATTCACTATTATAGAACCCGTGTTAGCAGATTTTGATACAACTTTGCAATTAGTAAACTTAATAACTGTATATGGAACCCAGCAAAATCACCCTTGTGATACTTATTCATAATTTCCAGGACAAGCAAAAGAAAAGTAACGCTTGCGTTGAAATGTATGGCTAACTATAAATTCAGTACCTTCTAAATAACTTTATGATGGATAGTCCAATTTAGGATTCGTAAGGACCATTTGATAGATGCTCTTTGGAGTTCACTGAAAATCAAAAATTTTGAAAACTTGAAAAACTACCCAGATGGGTGATTTTGCTAGACACTGTCGCTGTATATTTTATCATTGTCCACCCATCTACAGGTATTTTCTAAAATTGAGGACCACTGTTCATTATCATTCAAAAATAATACAACGTTGCAAGTAAAGTGTGAACATGTGTGCACAGTGTTCGTTCACATATAGAAACTATGCACAAAAATAGTTATTCTAAGCACAGTATAGCTAACCTGGTAAGAATACATATAGTTCACACAAATACATGTCCTTTAGACAACAAAACAGCTATTATTATAATAATAAATACAATACCCATCACCACACCAGAGATCACAGCTACTATATTGAGACCTTTTGCAATTTTGGCCTTACTGTCAGCAGCAGCTGGCATTCCTTTAGCCTGATCATTCTTGGCCTGAAGATGAAAGGCAGTATAATGACTACACAACTACATGTTACACTCGTAATGTGTTATAAATAACATATCAAGAAAAAGTTTGAATACTTCTTATGAACATCATTTGATGTTGTACAATAACTGAGAAGAGAGGTTGTATTAGATGGAAGCATTATAAGATTACAGCACAGTGCAGTGGCGTAGACCCTTACCTACATGAGGCTATGATGACAATGCATTAGTACTGAAACAATAGATGAGCAAACTTATTTCTATCTTCCAAGGACCATCAATAGGATTGATGTCATAATAAAGTCATTAAAAAAACGTCTGTACGCGGTTTGGAATATATGAAAGTCTTAAAAATGACTGTTAGTACCGATTTCCAGACCTGGAAAAGGTCTTGAAATGAGATAAAAGCATGAAAAAGTATGGAAAATCACGTTGGCATAAAAGCTATGCACTAGTGCTGTGATACAATAAACTGCGAGCACATTGTCTCTCGTACGATACACATGTACTGTGAAACCGTATGAGTTCAGTGGGAGATGCTTCTTTCGCTTGAGTGTTATCAGAGATAATTATCTCCTTGTTATCTATTGCGAGTGATCGACGAAGCGTTAGATGGTAAGTGTGTATTCTTTGTAGGTATGATACAAAAGGAAGAGTACAAAAACGGGATAGAGCAATCGAACGAGCAAGAGCAAAGCGCGCTTTAGGATTTGTAACAAATCCTTTAATGTCGCTAGCATGGGTGAAGCTGCTCTTTTAACCTACACGAAGGGCAAGAAGCACACGTATCTGATGGACCTTAAGCCCAAAGAAAGCCTTGTTTCTTTCTTGGCTGCACAAGAACAACCAAGTGAAGTAGAAATGTCTTCCAGTCATCAAAGGTAAGCACGCTGTGTGCACGCTATCAGTACGCGGGCGTTATTCGTTTCTGAGATGATTCGCGTTATACGATGCGCGATAATAATTGATATGTCTTTTAGTGGAGATCGTGATCTGGCATTGATTTAATGTTTACTTGTATTTAAAACAATAACCACATATGATATTGGAAATCTAACTGCACAGATGCACAGCCTAAAACACTTGTTATCATGTTGGCGAAAAAATGGTGCATCACGTGACTATCACGTTCTACGACTTTCGTTTTCAGTGACCCCAGTCTTGTCAATTGATTTTTGCAGCATTTCTTCACTCGGGGATAACGGATCAGGATGATTATTGGGATGTAGCTTAAGTACCAACCCATAAATCATTTGACCGAGCTAGATTCTGAACCCGGTAAACCGTTCGTGTATTTTCGACCGATACGTAGCTTTTAAGGACTAAAAGTGTTAGGCTTTTTTTTTCCGAAGCGGTCGGTTCATGCTAAACGAAGCACTCAATTGTTCCGAAAGATGATTAGTGCATCGTTTGGGCTCCTTTTTACAACGTAACGGCTCATTTTTCCATTAGAATTCTCATTGCCAAACATCAGGCTTACATTCGATGCTGTTATGGCTGAAGAAGTTGGCGGTAGTAAAAACGGTTATTTTCAGAACCAAGCATCATCCAGCAGTGATCAACCACTGGCGGATCCAGCGAGGGGGTCCGGACCCCCCCCCCCCCCCCCCCCCCAGGGGGCCCTCAATAATGACTATGAAATAATTATCTAATGCAGTGTTTCAAAAAGTTCAGCGCTTTCACTCTATATTATATCTTGAATTCTGCATTTGCGCATGCTACATCTCTCCCCCATACCCTTAGTTCGACACGGCACCACTTCCGCCCCTCTCCCTCATTGATTATTACGTCGGACCCCCCCTTCGCCGAATTCCTGGATCCGCCTGTCAACGGAGGAGAGCAAGCAAAGGGGCAGAGCGTACCTGGGCATCGCTGCAGCAGACAGAAGCTCCGAAACCCCAGTGCTGGTGCTTCGGAAAAGCATTGCAGGAGGACCAACGTTACTATTTGTGAGAGTGCAGCAAAGGAATTGGTTTCTCTTGCCGCGCATATGCCCAACTTGCCCGACACTGATGCAGGAACGCTCGCACTTCGAATGTTCAAGCTATTCTTTGACTAAGTTTGTGCCATTGCTGATATTGCAAAATATCTAGGGTCTCAGATGCCATATACATATCAGAACATCTGTAACTGATTCAAGCCTTTTTGTCTCTGGAACATTCACTCTGCTACAATGTTTAATACCAAGCTAGGTGTCTATGGTAATAGTGCTGTGTCATAACAATATAGGGATGTATTATACAACTGCAAATCGATGCAGCTCCAGAGGCTTAGGCACCTACCTCCCTATAAACATAAACAAAGAGAGGGCACAACAAATACTATAGAATTGACATGAACGTGTGTCACCTGCACAATGTATATGAGTGCATTGTGCAGATTGACAAGAGCATAAAATGTTGGGGTGTGAAATAGTGCTAATGTACTTTTAAGGCTTAATAGCACACCCTTAATTAATTAGCTGGCCTGGTGAACCACTCCTTTCCACTGGCATGCTTCAGTTGTGGACATGAAGTGTTACAAAACTGACCCGTGTATAAGCCTAGCATCATATTTATTGGTCAATGATAATTAATATGCATTAACATCTTTATTTATTTGGTTATTAATGAAGTAAATAAGACAACCATTGATATACTAGCATTTGAAGTCATTGCTTGCAGATGCTACACTATTAGCTGGGCTTTGGGAATGGGGATACATGGCTGCATCCTCCTCAGAGTGAAATGCCACACCATGCAAGGCCTGAATACTGGTATATGGTGTTCTTTTTGCTTGCTCTCTTAAAAGACATGCGTTTTTCACACTCTGCAATGCAGCTGAACGTGTTGGCAATGGTACTCCATTGTACGTATCATGATTATTCATAGAAAACAGGCAGCCCGTTCAGGCCGAAAACAGCCGGCCGTGCTTAGTGGACGACATAAAGTAACTACTTGAAGCATTCACATTGTCTGTATGTCAAACTTATATGTGGGAAAATTGGCAGCTACATGCAATTCGCGCATCTTTCATACCTATTCGATCTTGTCGTACGTCATATGCCTATGAAAACGTGGCGCGTGTATTAATTGGAAAGCGTAATTTATCGTTTCAGGTGTGTGTCTTGAAGCCAGATGATTGCTGGTACTACTGCATATGTTTATAATAACACCAGATGTAAGCATCTTGCAAGGCACATCGTTGAACATATGGTGTCGATAATGAGGCTAACCGCCATGATTTCTACACCATATACCGTAACGCTCTAATTATCAAACTTAACGTCCAGCCTCAAACAGCCGTGGCAGTTATGAGGTGGGAGTTCCCTGGGCAGGATGGCTCTAGCAGTTAGGAGGGTGGGAGCTCCGTGGGCAGGATGGCTCTAGCTAGCAGTTAGTATAGGAGGGTGGGAGCTCCCTGGGCAGGATGGCTCTAGCAGTTAGGAGGGTGGGAGCTCCCTGGGCAGGATGGCTCTAGCTAGCAGTTAGGAGGGTGGGACCTCAGTGACATAAACAAAACCTAGCTTTCTCGCCTCAGGCGCGTACCCAGGATTTTAATAGGAAGGGGGCATACTGAGCGCACGCGCAAATTTTTCCCACTGTGCATTATTCCTACATGGTTTAACACAACAAAGATTAATACGAAGTACGTTCAATCGGCAGGTATAGCCCGACCCTCGCGTTTAGGCGCGCGGAAGGTCGGGCCGACAACGCGAAGGTCGGGCTACGAGAATCTAGGTTGGAGGGGGGTGCTCGAGCCCTCTGAGCCCCCCTTCCCCCCCCCCCCCCCCCCCACCCTAATATGCTCCTGCGCCTCGAGAGTGATAACATTATCAACAGTGATCGCATCAGCCATTATTTGCAAAGCAACACACGAAGTCACGCGCTTATAATGATATTTATTATAAACATGAAACATGATTGGTTACGATCGAATTCCTTCTTTTTGAACATTGTACGCTTGTGTTTCCAGACCCTATGCAAGCGTAGCGGTGATGTAATCCACCCGCAGCTGCGATGCATTGGGTCTGGGCACGAGACTACGAAACGTCGGGCAAGTTTGGCATATGCGCGGCAAGAGAAACCAATTCCTTTGCTGCACTCTCACAAATAGTACCGCTGGTCCTCCTGCAATGCCTTGTAGCTTCGCTCGATGACGACCACTGTGCCGAAGCACTTAGTATAGCACTGGGGTTACCCCTCTGAGCTTTTGTCTGCTGCAGCGATGCCCAGGTACGCTCTGCCCCTTTAATACTGCTCTCCACTGCTGGATGATGCTTGATTCTGAAAAGAACCGTTTTTACTTCGTCAGCCATAACTGATAATAACTGATTATAACAGCATCGTCTTAACGAAATTCATCTGAAAATGGTGCGGTTTTTTAAGCCTGATGCTTGGAAATGAGAATTCTAATGGAAAAATGAGCTGTTACGTTGTAAAAAGGAGCCCAAACGATGCACTAATCATCGTTCGGAACAATTGAGTGCCTCGTTTAGCATGAACCGACCGCTTCTAAAAAAAAAAGCCTAACAATTTTAGTTCTTAAAAGCTACGTATCGGTCGAAAATAAATGAACGGTTTACCGGGTTCAGAATCTAGCTCGGCCAAATGATTTATGGGTTGGTGCTTAAGCTACATCCCAATAATCATCCTGATCCGTTATCCCCGAGTGAAGAAATACAGCAAAAATCAATTGACAAGATTGGGGTCACTGAAAACGAAAGTTGTTGAACGTGATAGTCACGTGATGCACCACCTTTTTGCCAACATGATAACAAGTATTTAGCCTGTGTGTCTGTGATAACAAGTATTTAGCCTGTGTGTCTGTGCACCATTATCATATGTGGTTATTGTTTTAAATTCAAGTAAACATTAAATCAATGCCAATTTTTTTTTTCGTCCATCAATCACGATCTCCACTGTATACGCGTGAGCAGTACTTTGACCATAGATTATATAGACTACGTACCCGGGTACGTAGTCTATATAATCTATGCTTTGATGTTGTGTAATGGTTTTTGGCTTTATAAATAGCGTTATTCTGTAGATCACCTTTGGCAGCACCCTAACGTATCTTCCATGATTCGTATGTACTAGAAATGCTATGATATCTACTGGGCACTGACTGTTGTTGAAAAGCACTACTCATTCAAGAGTTCAGAGGACACTATTTACAAAGATGTTTCTGATAGTTCTATTACATCAAAATTTGCTTGTGGGGTAAACAAGTGCTTCTATCTCACTTCCAAACTGTTATTGAATCTCGTGTTTGAATGTGAAGATTTGAAACAATTATTCTTTAAATAGTTTGGAATTTCATAATCTCAAACCTGTATGAACCCTGTAGGATTGAAAGGCAATAGTGGAGTAGAAAGAAAGAAAAAAAAGAGTCTAATAAGCAGGGGAAATGTAATAGTCCAATATTCATTTGGAGGAAATTATGCCTGTGTGCGAAATATAGGACTATTACATTTCCCCTTCTCATTAGACCCTTGCTACTTTCCTTTTTACACGACTATTGCCTTCAAATCCTATATTCCACCAACGTTCTCATAGAGAATGGTTTTTTTAACTTGCATTTGATTAGGTTATTTCAACTTTAAGCATACCAAATAATCCAATCCAGTTAATGAATAGGCTGAAAAACACATAGCCATTGAAAGTGGATAACCTTGAATAATACGTCCTTCAGTTGTCATGAAGCTATTTGGAGTCCATTAATTAATCTTTTGTCCAAAATAAAGTTTTTAATTGGGTCAGTGTCAGTTTAACCTCACCATATGCAGGCTTAAGCCATAAATTGTTAATCGCTCGAACAATATAGAAAAATATCTAATCTGATTTGAAACTTCTGGAAGATGCAATCCGTAAAACTTTTATTACCTATATGTACTGTAATGAGGTCATCATTAAAAAGCTCTAGAATCTTCGAGAACTTTCATGTAATTAGAACAAAAGCACTTGTTGTATATAATGGGTGCATTATTTTGTGTCTGTCAGCTAGTAAATAGAATAATGATGATGGCAGCTGAGAAGCTTTAAATATGCTACTATATCAAGCAGAGGTCTGAACTGTGCTGAGAAAAGAGAAAACTCATGTTGAAAAGAAATATGGGGTTTAACTACCTTATCAGTCTTGGTCCTCTGATCCAACTTGGCCAGCATCTCGAATTGTGCATGAAAACCAGGCCAGCTGGACTTCCCATTGAACAATGGGAGTTTTGTGTGGCATGTTCATGACTCAATGCCAACAAAAGGATGCTCTCTCACAGGAACACACTCGAAGACAACCATTCTACCAATTTAAAGTGCTATTGCAAGATTCAGCACTGTCGACTTTGCATGACCTTCTGCTATCTTCCTTGGTGACTCATTTCAATCCATCAAATTAGAACAAGCTGAACAGAATGCATGCACGAAGGCAGTAGGATGAAAGACTGCCTGAGCTCCTTGGAGACAATGAGAAGTTAACATGATTTGCTTACCCTGAAACAACACCTAAGGCGAGGTAAACCTAGACTACTTCCTTCAAGCACATCCCAATGAGGATCTAATATCAGGCCCGCCTGAAGTCCTTACAGGAAATATTAGTGACAGCCCTATAAATGGGGTCTTCCCATGTTGCAGACCAACAGAGGAAACAAACCACAGTGCAAGAAATGCAAGTTGTGAAGAAATCACCAGAAGTGGTGGAGAAAGAAGACCAAATTCAGCACATGGTAGAAAAGTTGGAGCAGTGCGTATGTGATTTGCAGCAGGTTATCCTAGAAATGGGCAGACTTCAGCCAAAGAAAACAGATGACATTCCCAGCAAAAGCTGATTATTTGCTGAAAGTGTGGTGGCCATAGAAACACTCATAGAAGTTGCAGCTCCCTTCCTTGAGCCAAAATTGTTAGGGAAAAGGGATTTAGCCAGGTTTGCCAGGCAAAACCTGACTGAATCTAGTAAGCCCCTATGCATTTTTATAAGGCTAGCATGTTAGTGTAAATGGCCCATACCTGTTTTTTTTTGGCTATGGATACAGTGAGCCAGGTTTCCATTGCATCTTCTGAAATGGCTGTCAAGATGGATTCCAGGATATTAACAGCTGGTGCATACTGTCACTGGAGAGGATGTCCCTCATCATAAGACAGAGGCTATTATGCGGGTTGGATTGAGGAATGCAAGCATTTGTTTCTTGTAGCAAAATTACCATATGAATGTTTACTGGAACTGGACGTCTTGAAATCCAAATGATTGTGTGATAAAAAGGGACTATATACTGATCAGGGGTGGAAGAGACTTCACTACATATGCCGATGGATGATGAAGGGTTTAGATATTATCGAGTTGTTTTGACATCCCCCTTTTGTCATTCCACCTTTTTCTGAATGATTGATGCCAGTAGCTGTAGAAGGGTTGCCAGGCAAAAGGCCAATATGGGTAGTGGTGTACTGTGATGGGTTGCTCTCAGAAAGAACACTGGAGGTTGACATGTGCTAGCCTTATTTGGGCATACACGTTATGAACTTGTTCACTCAAGGAGTCTCTTTTAAAGAGGGCACAATTAAAAGAGGAAATGCAAGACAAATGCACAGAGTCCGCCTTATTCAGACAAATCAAATTCATACACTCTGCTCAGAAGTCCCCAACCACTTGCAGCATCTGTATTGGCGGAGCTCTCATGACCTGGAACCCAGTCAGGCTGAGCAAGTACGGTTGCTTTTGTGGGAATATAGTAGCCTTTTCTTGAGTGAATCAGGTGATATTGGTCAATCTGGGCTGAAAAAGCATAAGATAGATCCAGGGAGGCCCATACTGTGTGCCAACCACCTAGGAATTTGCCATTTGCTAAGAAATAAGAGGACCATAGATACGTTAAGGAAATGGACACTCAGGAGATTATAGATACACCAAGAAGATCTTGGGCTTCACCAGTGGTCCATGTTTGGTTATGCCCTTTTGCTGGACTGAAGCTTTCACCAAAGAAGTGTCTACTCTTCCACAATGAGGTAAAATGGGGCATTTTGTGAACACACAAGGGGTTGTGATGGAACCTGATAAAATATGAGCTACAGGAGTGGATGTTTCTGAGTTAAAGGCTCTAAGGCTTGTGCTTGTACTATTGGTGGTTTATTCCATTCTATTTAACCATTGCACACCCACTTCATGACTATATAAAGATTTCTGAGGGGCTCACAAGAGAGCAATTGATTTGAAGAATTGAAGCGTACATTAACAGAGGCACCTATCATGTGCTATCCATGGCCTTCAGATATTTTCATTGTAGATGCTGATACCAGTACCCAATCCAGGGGTGGTGTCCTTTCTCAGGAGTATAATTGCCAAGAGCACGGGGTAGCGTATTACGGCCAGGCTCTTAACAGGCCAGAAAACCACTATTGTGTGACCAGGAAGGAGTTGTTTGCAGTTGTGAAGCAATAAATCATTTCCACCATTATTTGCACAACCAAACTAATCATTCAGTTTTGCACTGGTTGCTAACTTTTCACCAAACCCTGGTTACCCATGGAAGGCCAAGTTGCTCGTTGATTGGAATAACAATATGATTTCAAGATAATCAGGAACTACGATAGTAGTTCCTATATAGGAATTGACCCGGGTCGTGAATATCATTTTTAAAAACGCGACCCGCGTATAACTCGCGTACTAAGAAACGGATAGTTTAGCTCTTTGTTCCTATCGAACCAGAAGGCAAAGACGGTCATTTTAATGTTTTGTTCCAGTCTTCAAACTGTTTCCTTTAAGAGAACAAAAACGTTCGTGTTTTACCTCGTCCCCAGGCCAAATCTTCTCCGTCGTCGTCGTCGTCGTCGTCTTCTTTTTCTTCTCGGGTGAGTATAACTCCTGATAGGAATGGTTTTAAAGAGCGCCAATTATACCAATCGCTTTAGAATCTCCTGGAAGGCCATCTTCAAGTATCAGATGTATGAAAAAAGCATACAACTGACATACGTAATCATTACGTAATGCGTAGTGTAAAATAGAAGCGTTCCCATGGCAATATAACGTATATTTAGAATTGTGCAAACAAAAGAGGAGAGCAGACGACGCGAGAGACGACGTGTTAGAATTCTCCCGCGTTCCTTACAGTGATTCCAAACAAAAGCGGGCGTCTGCTCGTGAAGGTAATTGAAGCGGAGGGGGGGGGGGGGGGGGCGCACTTGCCAGTATTAATATTTGATAATTAAAAAATAGAGGAAACAAGTAAAGAAAAACATTCTCTAACGAGAAAGTTGGTGGGATATAGGAATTGGAGGCAATGGTGGTGTAAAAAGGAAGGGAACAAGGTTTTGAGAAAAGGGTAAATGAGACAAAAATCCTATATTTAGCACATGTACATGTAACAACCAAAAGAAGTGCTAAATATAGAATTTTTGTCTCATTTACCCTTTTCTCAAAACCTTGTTCCCTTCCTTTTTACACCACCATTGCCTCCAATTCCTATATCCCACCAACTTTCTCGTTAGAGAATGTTTTTCTTTACTTGTACATATTAAGCATTCCAATACAAATTTACTGTCTAGGCTTCCTCATATCTTTTACTCATGAAAGCACTGTAATAGACTGGAATCTCTTGAGTGGACCCAGAGACAGGAGCATGACAAAGGATACTCAATGATTGCAGCCATGACTCTGGGGATGGGAGTGGGTGACGGAGTTGGGCCATGGGACAGTAAGGAACTATGGGAAGCCCAGGAAGGTGATCACACTATTGTACCAGTCTTGCTGTGTTTGGAGGGATAAAACAGCCACCTGGATTGGCAGTTTGTAGTTTATTATGGTTAGCACACTAAGCTCTACTGGTCTCAGTGGAAAAGTCTTTGTCAGGTGGAAGCCCTTCCATATCAGAAAGCTCGTAGGTCCTGGTTAGCCAAGTTGTGGTGTGTTGCTGCAACTTCATTCTGACCAGGGACATTCAGATCTACTGTTTTCTCTGAGGTGTGTCAATTACTGGCATGACAAAGACCCTGATCACACATTTGCATCCTCAGCCTGATGGGAGGTACAATGGAGCACACTGATACCAAAGAGGACCACAGGAACTGGAAGAGGTTACTGTTGGCTGCAGTAAGTGCTTCAGACTAGCTGCCTCTCATGATCATCCAGATACTGGTATCAGATGTATCACCAGACCCTTCAGTTTGCTGTAGTCAATGCATATGCTGACCCTCTTGACTGATTTTAGGTTCATGGCTAAGGACCTTAGAGAGGGAGTTGTGTAATGAAGTCATAGTCATGAAGTCTAGAACTTTATGAACTTTGCATGCATGTTATTGGCACAATGCAACTTTTTTTGGTGTAATCGGTGTATTCTTTCTGTGTCATTCTGTAAATTAAACTTCTTGCTGTGATTCTGTGGTCATTACAGTACTTTTAATTGTCAAATTACAGAGATCTTTTAGCTTAGCTAAGCAAGGGTATGGTTTGCTTTGGTGTCTACATTACAAAGATAGTAACCAAACATTTTGAAATGCTACTGAAATTTTGGGAATAAATCGAATTAATTCAATGCATCATTTAAATCTGAATGATAAACTGCTTAAAATTAATTACACCTTACAGCGACGAGTAAGATTTAAATACATTTGGAATTTTAAACATTATATCCACTCTGGTTACAAATGCTACTTCATTTGTCCACTTGAAGTACATGGGAAAAAAATCCAACATAATTGAGCTAATGCAAAAGCAATCAATGTATGAGAAATTTATTAAGCTCATTTTGAACTTAGTTTAAATAATTCATTCTACTGGATGTGAAGTATTTAAGTTCATCACCTCTAATGGATGACATTTGATTTACTGAGTCGACAAACAAGAGGGGATTCAGACAGCATGAATGGGTACATGCATGATGCATTTCCTGAGGACTCTGTCTATCTATGAGGATCATGAAATGTGCGTGGTTGTGGCAGAATTTGAAAAAGTGATGTTTGTTGCAGAAGAAGTGTGTTCAAGTGACTTACCGTGACAATTGATGAAATAGATATGTGTGGGGGACTAATTAGCACACCTAACAGGATTGTTTAAATTAATTATATCATGTTTATTTTGCACATATTGGTTGGTTTTGTCTAGTGTTGAGTAGCTGAAGGATAAAGAGCAGTTTGGTGGTGCTAGCACAGGAAGCACACAGGTTATGGCTCAAGCGATCCTTCAAAAGGGACATGTAACTTCAGTTCATGCATAAAGGTAACAGGAATGAATTATCATCATTTGCAGTTATCCTTACAACCATAATAGAAACATTAAACTCTGAAGTGTTATGCATAGCGCAAACCATAATGTATTGTACTGAGATATATTCAAACAGAGAATGCTTAAAAGCGAATGGGTTGATACAGAGGCAACACTAATGCTCTTAGTTACATGTAATTTTGCCAGAGGCTGAAATGATGTGCCTTCTGCATGAAGATTTTGAAAAAAGGTACAACTCCAAATAGATATATGTTAGACTGCAATCCTATGTGCCATTGCATGAACTCAATATGTGATGGTCATCAGGCAAAAATTACATTCCACTTACCCATAAAGCAAGAATCAATGCTGTTGTGGTGCACACAGCACAAGGCCAACATCCAACCGCTATAAAGATGCTGCTGAGCACTGAAGAGACAGTGAAGTAATTGTCCTTAGTTGGATGAGTTACCCTAGTGGTCACCACTACGGGTGATGGCTGCACTACTGTGATGCTGGTTTGCTGTGGAGTCATAATTTCATATATAAATACAGGAAGCTAAATTTTGACTATACCTGCTGTTGAGAAGGCTGGCCAGGAGCATATTGAGGAGGTGGAGGGAGGTATCCTTCATAACCATATGGCACATATCCCTGACTTGAAAGGGGTGCAATATAACCTTGCTGGCAGGGCGCATGTCCTGGTTGCACCAGCTCAGGTGGAACGTAGCTAGATGTACATGCTGGTGCAGTGGTACTCCAGGGTTGGTACCCCATGGGTTCTGCAGGAGTAAAAAGGGTGCAAGTTATCTAACCATTGAACCCCATACTCATGTACTTCTAGAATAAGATATCTATTGTCCATAGAGTAACACACTAATGACTTAATGATTAAAATAAAAACCTTATCATCTGGGTTTTACCATCCACAGCCTTAAAAAAATATGTTTTCAACAATAATGATAGCCTACACCAAGCAGTAGCCTATGCTTGGTGTTACAGTATATGAGACGTTTTACAGTATTGTCTGTTGCAGTCTCAAGATACAGTGAAGGGTAGAATTGTCTGCAGATGGCACAGCACAGGATCCTGTAACATGAGTTCCCATGTGTTTACAATGAGAGGCAAAATTTCATTAATGTTACACTCTATACCAGGTTATCTAGGGAAAGAAAGCATCTATATTTGTGTAATCAAGACTAAGTATTATTCTTATTCATTGATTTTCACCACGCATTGAAGCATGTATGGTGATATACCCAATAAAATTACACGGCTCCCCACTCCACTCCCCAATTGAGGTCATTATGTGACCACCCGTCGTGGCTGGTTTGCATAGGAATTAAGGAACACGGTTCAAAACTGATTAAAATTTTGATGAAAACATTTCTACAGCCACACTATGTCAGTGCAATTCAAATATAGACTAAACATAACTATCTATCAACACTAACTCTACGCATGTTAAGGTGTATATCCTGGTGAGTAAGTGTCTTCATCCTGTTGTGCTGCAACTTCTATCCACTGGTATAAATCAAAATGACTATACAAAATGATGAAAATGTACTCTGCACACATATGGGCACGCATAAGTCATATGCTTTGGTATCCTCATCAAAAAGATCAAAGCAAAGAGCAATAACCTACAACTGCTGCTCCTTCTTGTGACTTTTGACATAGCACAAATGACATTCCTCCTACAACAGTTTAGTACACAATATATGCCATTGGTTGGACAAACGAATCAATACTAGTACTATGTACAGCCATGCAATTTGCACACATTGTGCAGGTATGAATCATTGTCAACTTTTCAAGTGCCATCTATATTTAGGAATTGTCTGGGACTCTGCCAATCTATACCACTGATAGCTGTGCCAGAAAGAGCCCTCTTGTCTAGCACTCTGCCTGTTTATGTCATTCATTGGCATGTCTTTTAAAAATAAAAATATATCACAGTAAGCCATACAGAAGTATGAGGAGCCAATGCAGAAAGGAGGCAAGCTTTGTTGGCTAGAGAAGAAGCATTCAACAAAGATCTAAAACACTGAAGGTCCAGGCTACTAAAAAGGGTTCTCTGATGAACAGGTGGTGACAGCCCCACATGCTTTATCTTGGCTGAAGTCACTCCGGCTACCAGACTGGATCTCCATCTTGATCCCAATGAGCAACAGACAGCATTGAAGTGGTGGTTAGGGGTGGAAACTGCAAGAGAAACCTTCTGCTCTTCATGTCCAGATATAGCACTTGACCGGCTCGGCAATCACACCGCCACTTGCAAGCGAGGGGAGATGTGGTATCTCATCACAATCATCTGAGAAATCTAGTGCTGGAATTCTGTCGCCATGTCCACCAGGTGGTGAGGGTGGAGGAAGGCAGTGAGTGTTCTTACACCCGAACTCGACCAGCTGACTTGTTTTGGATTGGGACAGAGGAAGGCATGCAGCCTTCGATGTGACTGTAATATCCCCCTTGTCTGTCTCCATTCTTCCTGAGGCAAGCATATCAGTGGGGGCAGCAGCACTTGAGGCAGAGGTGCGAAAGCACAAAGCCAATGACCCCAAGTGCTCTGAGCTGGGATGGGTTTGTGTCCCACTCGCTGTAGAGATGTACGGCAACTGGGGCAAAGAAGCTTATGTCACCTTCTCCCACCTTGCATCCTGCATCGCCACCACCTCTTCCTGCCACAAGAGCCAAGTCTTGGGTGAAAGTATGACAGGCTAAACTTCACCCTCGTCCGAGCCATCTGAAGGGCCATCCTGGGTAGATGCCTACCCATCAAAGACAATGTAGAATTAATATTGTACATGTATTCATGTTTATATAAATGGACATATCTTCTTTATATTTTTATTTGTATTGTTATTATTGGAATAGAAGATACAAGAGAATACACGAATGAGAATAAATGCATGTACATTATTATTATTTCACTTACAATAAAACAGCCTAACAGTCCAACTACATTAAACTACTACAATGTATTATTTACCGTAAAGTATCGCATATAAGGTCCGCCCCCTACGTGAGACCCTGAAAAAAATGGCTAGTTTTTTAAACGAGCGTTTCTCCTCAACCACAAAAGCTGCCACCTACCTTTTTCAAAGTCTTGTTGTATTACCATTCCTTTCCTGAAATAATATCCTGTTTGGCATCGCACTGACTTGCGTACTGACAAACAAGGTCTGAAAACATACCTGGTTCGGAACAGCCATATCGTTTGAACCGCTGGCCTTCAAACGCGGAATTTCGGTGTATATATCGTGCAAACACCCATCAACACATGTGGCATGTTTTGGTTTCATTTGCCTTTTTATTTCTCGCAGTAAACATGGACAACATAGTCAGTCCGCATCACTCCGCCATTTCTTATTTCCATTGACCTACTTAGGCCCCATTCCGAACCATGTCTGCATAACATATTTAGAATGGATATCTGGGGGAGCGCTAACACAGATTGTTTTCATAGCCCGACTAAACTGAAATTGCATTTCATAGCCCGCATCTGTGTACACTCGTGTCTGCACTCATGAATGTAACTGCTACCTCATTTACATTTCTCATTTTACCGAGCTGATTATTGTTCGCATCGTAACGACAGAGCACTTCGCAGGAGCATGCATGTGGTACTGCATTGGAAGTTGTTCCTTGTGCATATGGTTTGTTTGGATACAATATTATAGGTTCATGCATGTACACATGCATGGGTTAACTATCTGGCTGCTTGTATAGCGTTCAAGTCCATCCATTTTGAGTAAATTACACTTTGTATAACTTTAATTTACTTCATGGTTCCTGAACTGGTTCGTCGCAAGCAACAAGTCGCTCACAAGTCGACCCGCTAGTATTCCTCGAGCTTTGTATGTCAAACTAACGCACAGTAACTTGCCTAGCTCATGCTTATGTATACATTTATGACATACAGACAACAGAATGCGTTGCAATTCTTTATGTGCATCGTGTCAGTGGGTGGTTAGGTGCTACGTTGTGATTAGTCAGAGGGGTCCACATCAGAATCAAACCCCTCAAAATCATCTCCTGAGACCATTTCCTCGTCTCCTTCATCTGGTTCTGCACTTTCGTGTTGATCGGGACTTTCGTCTTCTTCAACATCGTCTTCTGAAGGCTCTTCATCGCTTTCTTCCAGCACCACGCGTGGGACGTGGCTGAACATCATTTTGTTCTTGCTACCATCCACTGCTGCTGTTATGCCGCAGAGCACAAAGGACTCCTGTATCATTTCAGCTTTTATGCTGTTCCATGCATCAGATTCCCAGTTGATGACGTCCTGCCTTGATGGTTGTTTGGGATTGCCGTGAACAGTGTGCAGAGTGTGACCAGCGAACCATTGAACCCACAGATCCCTCATGCGTTGCTTGAAAGGTCGGTTTACCGACACATCCATGGGCTGTACCAATGACGTACATCCAGCAGGTATGAAAAGAAGTTCACTATTGCAGTTCTCCACGATCGTCTTGCTTTCTTCAGTAAGGTGGGCTTTGTAGTTGTCGACGAGCAAGAGGCGTCGAGGTGCCATATTGCTGCCGTACACTTTGTTTAACCACCAGTGGTAACGATTAGCTGTCATCCAACCATTTTGGCTTGCAGTTACTGCAACATTTGGTGGTAGCGTTAATGTCTTTGACACACGTGGGCCTATCTTTCCTCCCTTTTCTTTAAAAATCATAAGAACAGGGAGCTTTTCTCCTGCTCCATTTGCACAAAGTGCCACAGTGAAGCCTTTCTTCTTTGCTTTCGTTGAACAATTCTAATGGTCTTAGAGCCTGTTAAGTCATTCGTACGGTTAGGGACCATATCAAACTGGCACATGGTTTGGTCCATGTTGAATACATTTTCTCGGGGTATGCCGTGTTTGATTCGTAGCTGCACAATATTTGATCGAAATGCATGCAGTACATCCCAGTATTCCACAGGTACCTTTTGTGAATCATTAGTGGCACAGCGCAGGCTTACTCCATTTCTCCTCCGCTTCCAACGTTTCAGCCACATGTTAGAGCTTTGAAGCTGCCGTCAACATTTAATGTAGGTCCAATTTCCTTAGCCTTAGCTATAAGCTGCTTGTTACTAACTGGTCGCCCTGCAGCTCGCTCGTCACACAGGTATTCAAAAACTTGAGCATCGAGTTCTGGATACTGGGGTTTATAACCACGCATACGCCTTTTTGTAATCGGGTTCTTCGCTTTTTTCAACACAAGCTCATTAGTCAACCAACCTCTTATCACGGATCGGGCTATGTGAAAATGATTGGCAGTTGCATGCGTGTTTTCCCATTTCGATGATACCATTTGATGACTTGCAATTTGAAATGGACGGTGTAGGATTTTCGATGGTGCACAGAACTCATAACTCACACGAAGAACGTAACGATGCGCAACGAAGGAAAGCAGTGTTTACAATCAGGAAAATGTACAGAACGTAAATAAGGCCGCAGTTACTTTCATGAGTGCAGACACGAGTGGGGTACACAGATGCGAGCTATAAAATGCAATTTCTGTTTAGCTGGATTATGAATACAATATGTGCTAGCACTCCCCCAGATATCCATTCTAAATATGTTGTGCAGACATGGTTCGGAATGGGGCCTAAGTAGGTCAATGGAAATAAGAAATGGCAGTGCAATGCGGACAGACTATGTTGTCCATGTTTACTGCAAGAAATAAAAAGGTAAATGGAACCAAAACATGCCACATGTGTTGATGGGTGTTTGTACGATATATACACCGAAATTCCGCGTTTGAAGGCCAGCGATTCAAACAATATGGCTGTTCCGAACCAAGTATGTTTTCAGACCTTGTTTGTCGGTATGCAAGTCAGTGCGATGCCAAACAGGATATTATTTCAGGAAAGGAATGGTAATACAACAAGAATTTGAAAAAGGTAGGTGGCAGCTTTTGTGGTTGAGGAGAAACGCTCATTTAAAAAACTAGCCATTTTTTTCAGGGTCTCACGTAGGGGGCGGAGGGGGGGGGGCCTTATATGCGATACTTTACGGTAATTTAAGTCTGCAGGCTTTATATTTCTAACAAAAATAGCCTTTTGATGGCCCTCACCAAGGTGATATTCTGCCTCCCAAACATGTCATTTATCACCTTGGCTTTGTGGTGTGAGGAGAAGCAGCCTCAATGAGAGGGGGGGGGGGGGGGCAGGGGGGGCAAAATGCCCGGGCCCGGGCCTCAATGGGGCCCGGGCCTTTAGAGCCACGCCCTTTATTAGTCACTAGGCACGCCCCCTCAGGCCTGGTCGATAATGAATGGCTTAGTTGCTAATTACATGTAGTTTCGAGGCCCAGACCGTTGTAACCAATCAGCGTCTTGGTTTACACTTTCTATTTAACGAGCGGCAAGAATGAGCTACCATCACAAATCAGGCGCCCAGAAAAGGCAATGTGTGCTGAAGGGGTCAAAGGACAGAATACGCTAAAACAACATGGGTTTGATGTAAGTGATAGCGTTTAAAGATTTAATGAGATTGATGAGATTCATTAGGCTAGGGGCCCGAGAAAAAAATTTGCCCCGGGCCCGGGCTGGCTCTTGGCGGCCCTGAGGAGAAGACCAAGGCTAGGCATGTGGCAAGTAGAGCAACTGTGTGCCTGACTCCCTCTCCCCAGTTACAATATGTTTAAGTTGCTAGAGGCACACACACCCAGCCCCAATGCAGTACAGTTCAGGTCGTTGGCTGCATGTTTTCTTCTTTCTACAGCCTCAGCAGCAGCTCCTACTCTCTGGCTTGCCACAGCCAAAATAGCAGGAGAAAGAGAAAAGGAAATGTCACTGTGATGTCAACCGCAGCCAACTTGCCTTGTGCCCAATCCCTCACTAGCACATCAGGTGGCCGGGAGTGTCACATATCAGGTGTAAGACCACTGCCACCCACCTCTACACTCATATGGGCTTGATGGAAAAATTCAACAAAGGCATCCCACAGGTTAAGGTGGAGAACCATCAACCACTTGCCTACATGTAGCTGCATGATGACCTAATGGGTCCAGTGCTATGTCACTGCACAGTGGATATGGAAGCCACCCAGAGATGTCCATACCTAACTACCACTGTATTGCTATAGAAAATTCACTAGGGTCATGGTGCAAACCTTACTCAACTGTTGTAGGCACCACAGTAATCCATACAGAAGCATGAGGAGCCGATGCAAAAAGGAAGTGAGCTTTGTTGGCTAGAAAAGAAGCACTCAACAAAGATCTAAAACACTGAAGGGTTCTCTGGTGGGGATACAATGGAGTCAAGTGTAACAGCAACACCTGGAGAGTCTAGGTGTCAATAGCACGGGGGTAATGTAGTGGTTTTCTAGTGGTTTTCTTTATTAAGAGTGGAGTGAAACAGGATGTAGACCATGGCCACCATATTTCAGATGCAGTTGACTCTGCTGCCAAGCTGAGTCAGTTAGATCCTGCATAAAAGAAGCAAAATATTCTCTGACTTTGACATCAAAAGTAACCAAGGGGTCAAAGGCTAGGCTCAGAGGTGTACTCCTTGCAATATGCACCAGCTTACAAAAGGCACCACACATACGTAGCGTATTGAGGTTCTATAGCTGCAATCTCTTTTATCTTGGATAACAACTTCACTGCCTCATTACACTTTGCAGCAATGAAGTTTGCATGCCCAGGGAGCAAGCTCAGGGAAGAAAGTCATACACTGGGAGAAGAGTACCTGCATATAGACAAGATTGAAAGCGCAAAATCTTCTCATCCATCCAATGACTTTAAATGCAGTTCCTTAAGCTATGTATTACCTTTTTAGATCCAGCGGAACAAGCCACCCCAAGTTGGAGTGGTTGGAAGAAGTCTGATGCTTTTTCTTCATGGATCATAAGCACTAACCTGTTAGTCTTCTTATGCATGGTTTCACCTACTGCGATGGGCCTTATGTCAGGGGGCAGTTAGGTTTCAATTTATTCAAAGCGGTCAGGTTAGCTCCACGAAGGAATTGGGCCACTTTTAATGGGACTGTCCCTGAGGCTAAGATGTTAATAATGCTCTTAGAAAAGCAAAGATAGAGATAGGCAGAGGGATGCTGATTACATCAATGAGATGTTGATGGTTCTGCTGCTGTTCCCCTTGGAAACAAGAGCAAAATGGCAGCCATGTTGAAATTTAACCCAAGAGACACAGGTGTGCAGGTAGCCACATCCGGAATTGGAGGTGGAGGACAACTCAGGTGTTTGTGTTTGATTATTTGCCAAGTTGATTCTTTGTTTGGAGCTACACCTGAGACACCAGAAAGGCATTCACGAAATGCAATAAACCTTTCACAGCCATCAAAAAAGCGTTGATTACTGTTCATCATTGGTTGCAACTGTTGCCTCATCTGCTAAAATATTTTTATAAAGCAACTTGTTCATACCTTTTTCAGTATTCCATTCAGAAATAGATCATGGTTGGCATACAAATTTCTTCAACAGCAGATCCAAACATTTTTTGTTGCAAAACATTAGTGGGTGGATCTGAGGATCATCCTTGTTTGTGCCAATGTGTCAAAAGCCCCTGGTTATAAGCTGCACATTGATTCACGTAGCAGTGCCATCTTTTACAGCAAACTGCCCCCACACACCGTTTCTCAGTTGTCCAATTTGCACTGTGCTGTTCGGTTATTACCTTAGCAGTCGGAGAGGTTTAAAGCACACACTTATAGACTGCGAAGTAACTTTTTAAATTCAATAAACCACAGTTCACTTGTTACTTGTGCACGTTTTGATACAGATCTATCTGCGTGATTTGGCTTAAAAAGCGTTAGAAAACGTGTTTTTTTTACTGGTCAGGCAGCATCTTGATGTACAGTAACTAACAGTATCTTATATTAATGCTGCGCTCGATTTGGCCTTTATGTACATATTATCTTGAATACACGAATGACAGCATACAAATCAAGGTTATTTATTTGCCTCAATAGTTTTAGCATAAAAGTACCGCTTTTTTAATGAGCTTCGTTTGCACCATTTTCACGATATACCGTATTACAAATCTAACGATCCAATTGCAAACCTACGGAAGAGTCGTGGGGGCATGAGTCTTCATTGGACAAATGCCGCATCAACAGAATGCAGTAACAATATTCAACGACAATTAATTGGTCCCAGACCTTAATTACTGATCAAAATTCCATACATACATCTATAGAGCTCTTTCATGGTCACATGACAAAAAGTAATTAATCACGTAAATGTAATGACGTTATCGTGTCCGCCATATTGGTGCTCGGCTGAAATGGGAGTCTGCGTTGTCGACCAGTGTATGACCAATTCTATGGTAGGCAAGGGCACAAGATTGTACGGGATACCTAAAGTAAGAGCCCAGTATGGTGAATATGAGCTAGAATTGTCACAGAGACAAGGCCGTAGTAAGGGGGGGGCTTGGGGGGGCTTAAGCCCCCCCAAAATTTTGGTCCAGCATATTATTTATAAAAGGATACACATTGATGTTATAGTACGCGCGGTACCACAAATTGAACACTTTCCGGTATTGCAAGCCGCCCGTGAGTTTAGAACGAGAAAGTGTGGTCAACCGTCGATCAGTCCGCGATGCATCGTTTTATCAAGATCATGAATATTAATTAGCCCCCCCAAATTTTTGTAATTGACTACGGCCATGAGAGACGAAGGAACGGCTTCCTGGCTGCAATCGGTCGTAAAGACTCGGCGTCACTTCATAACGCTCGGATATGTTCCCTGCCCTTCATCAAGGGCAAACCAGCGCAGTCACTGTATAGTGAATTAGTCCCAGATTGGCTGCCTTCACTGAATCTTCCGGGTATATGTAAGAAAAGCCCAAGTAACAGCGACATTGAACGGCTCCTCAGGTACTCGAAAAGACGGCGCGCAGCTACTAAGCGAGAACAAAATGCGAATAAAAAGTGCAGTGTACCAGGAGTTGCGGCAAAGTCAAAGGCTGTGGATAGTGAGCTGAATGAAAGTAGCGGGGGTATGTCCACCGAGACGATGTGCGTTTGTAGTATGTCTTTCACCCATCCACTAACAAACTGGTTATAAGCCTCCAGAGATTTATGGGCTTTGAACTGTTTGCTAGTTATAAAACTGGTCTGCAATACTAAATACGATACCAAATCGCATCCACTAACTGGTGGTACAACGTCCGATTTTTCTCCAACGAAGTCAGATGAGAACGGATCTAACCCACCAATGCTTTCGATTTTATCCATATATCGAGTCTTTGCATCTGGAGGCAAGCTATCTGCATACAAAGACAGCTTTGACATGCTTTACGTTTAAAAGAGCGGAATACCCGAGCACCAATATGGCGGATAATTGATTACGTCAACTAATATATCACATGATTGCTGCTACGGATCACGCGATGAAAGAGCTCTATACGCTATGAGGAAAAATAGTTTGTCCACCCCTAAATACCGTGGGCTAATTTCTTGTGCTCCAGATATGGATGCCAGCAGTGCATAGGTGGCCTCAGCACTTACCGAAGGGAGGGGCCAACCCCACGAAGGGCGCCAAAGGGGGAGGGGTATTATCGATTTTGCAATCTATTTTACACATAGTTACATATTGCAACGCTACAGTAAAAATTACGTATAGGGGCTGGGGGGCGCCTAACCAGGGGAGGGGGGGGCCATAGCCCCCCCCCCCCCCCCCTTCCCCCCCCAGTGGCGTGATGGCTATTTCATGGCTGGGGGGGGGGGGGGGGCTCAATATGTGATGCGCCCCCCCCCCCCCCCCCCCCCCCCCCCTCGCTTCCTTATTTAATAAAATCATGATGTTTTATTGGCGCCCCCTAGTATTACGGCGCCCCATCATTTTGGCTCCGCAGGGGGGCCTGGGTCCCCAGGCCCCCCCTGGCCACCACGCCACTGCCCCCCCCCGGGGGCCGCCTATGCAGCACCGTTCTATTGATTGGCTGCTTCGTCGTAACTACACCCATCACATGCAAGGTCTCTCTTTACTAGAGCATAACCCTCGACTCCTTCTGGAGCAAATCCATATGCCTGCGTCACAATATCGCTGTTTACAAATACGTCCACCTACCTTTGGCATCCGTCATAGTAAGGCGTTGTTGAAAAATAGAGGATGAAATGAGTGCAATTGGAGTTTGTCCTCCCGATTTCTATAACACGAGCTTGCTATATAAACGGTACAGTTCTAATTGTACACCACGTGTCCAGCCGCAAACTGCAGTGTAGGTTGCATCCAACACCTTGCCCACCCACTCACAACGTGTCCAGCAATTTCGGACATCCATACACGTCTGTACATTGAAAACGCGTATTTGATTGTTTTCAAACATTAACGCAGTAGGATTATTATATAAAATATTTAAAAAAGCATTCTTTTATTTTTCACTTTCATTTTGCGAGCAGGAGAATCAACAACAAAATTAATTACTTTTGCTATTGCGTAATAATTTTCTTTAGGGTCAATAATGATTAAAAATAATAATTATAATTAAAAAAATAACAATAATAAAATAATAATTAAAAAAATTTAAATTTTTTTCTTGTATACAGTGTATTACATAATTTTAAATTCATGTAAATATAATATTCAACGAGCCCCTGCAGCGTGAGCCAGCAGCGCCTGTGCATTCTGTCGCATCAAGACAACTGACAGGTGGCAATATAGTTCATTTAGTGCTGATGATTAATAACATCAAATGTGGGCGCGCCTTTATAGTACTAATTAAAAGTGCAGGTGCGTGTGTGAGTACACAACCAATTCTTATCCCGCCCGTAACGTGAGCGGTACCCAACTTTGGCGTAACGTTAGCGTGTACGGGACCGTAATAGCCCTGTTAAATGAATAACGTATCATTATTCATTTACTTGCACTGTTACGGGCCCGTATACGCTAACGTTACGCCAAAGTTGGGTACCGCTCACGTCACGGCGTTTCAAGAATTGGTTGTGTAGGAGGAGCGTGTCGATTTCTAAATGCTCGTAATGTGCCCTTGGTTCAATATATATTTCTTTCATCAGCGTGAATAGACGAACGTGCGCTCGGCGTGTATCTACCTACTGCGTAAGTTAACGGTCCGTTCCTACATCTTGATACTCAGGTGTGTTAAGACAGACTACACCTAAAATTATTAAATGGCTGCCAAATAAAGCGTTTATTCATAAATATTCATACACAGACGTTACCACAGATTAATAATGTCCAATACACTTTGGATTGATAGCGCGTAATTAATATATAATGTTGTTTCCATGACAACAGTTACGCACGGTGAAATGATTGTCTTAATGTTAGATTTGAAAACCCGGGCGATAAAAGAATAGTTTTTCGCATGTTTCAGCAGTTCTTCTACTTCTGGGATACCCACATTTAATCATTATACTAGGCTTTTTAATCACTATTTCGAAACGCTTCGAGCGCTTGCAGACAAACATTAGAACTGCGAAAAATTGAGCACAAAATTCATCATTTTCGTTGTGCAACTTATGCAAACGATGTTATATTTCGTAGTGCCCACCCACATTAGTTAGAGTAGTATCAAATAAACAATATATAACTGCTTTTGTCCACAAACAACGATATTCAATCACCCGGGTTTTGCGAAAACGTAAGGAAACGCCCCCATATTTCGGAGCGCGCAACAATAAACTACTAAGGTTGCTATGACAACTATCAATTAAATTAATTTGTGGGATCATGGAATAAAGATTTGGTATAAAGAGAATAGCTACAAGAAGTACCCAAACAGAAAAGCGGCATGTTGTAATGTTAGAATTTGCAGAAAATTCAAATTCCAAATATAGTGTAGCCAGTCTTAACATACCTGAGTACCTCATCCCGATATACGCAATGACACACCACGCGCGCGCGCGCGCGCACACATTCCCACATACTCCCAGCTCTTTTTCCTGGGGTGCACATTAGGAAGAATCACTTTAGCTGATGCTGATTAACCGGTTGGGTTGGTCTGTACCCAGGGCAAGAATGGGTTAAATATCTCTAGCTGCTAGTCAGTTGTGTCATGTGGGTGTGGTCTATACCCTGGGAAAGATTGGGTTAAATCTATCTAGTTGAGTTGCCTGGGTGTGGCCTGTATACCCTGGGCAAGAATGGGTTAATGTTTAAATCTCTCTAGCTGCATGCTGGTCAGTTGGTCTGGGCAAGAATGATTCTCTCTAGCCAGAAAGGGCCTCTGGTCATTGTAATGCCTGGGTGTGGTCTGTACACACTCACGCGCACGCACACGCACACACACACACACACACACACACACACACACACACACACACACACACACACACATACTCCCAGCTCTTTTTCCTAGGGTGTATATTAGGAAGAATCTCTTTAGCTGATGGTGATTAACCGGTTGGATTGGTCTGTACCCTGGGTTAAGTAATAAGTATAAGTAATGTAGCCGACAAAAAAGAGCCCTGTGGGTGTGGTGAACTATCCAGGAGGGGAGGGGTTAAGTAACATAGCCGACAAAAAGAGCTCTGTGAGTGTGGTGAACTTTCCAGGAGTGGGAGTAATTAAGTGACATAGCTGACAAAAAAGAGCCCTGTGGGTGTGGTGTGTTTTGCAGGAGTTAATGAATGCAGTGGACAAAAAAGAGCCCTGTGGGTGTGGTGAGGAGTGTGTGGGTTGTTAGCTGTGTTTTTAACCCCTCACATTCCTGGAAAGTACACCACACCCACAGGGCTCTTTTTTGTCGCCTATGTTACTTAACCCCTCACACTCCTGGGAAATACACCACACCCACAGGGCTCTTTTTGTCGGCTTTTTTACTTAACCCCTCACTCCTGGAAAGTACACCACACCCACAGCGCTCTTTTTTTTTGTTGTCCATACATGTATTTGTGCTGAGGTCTCTATTTCTTATTACAAAGTACATGGTATCCAGGTGATGAAGAGAAGCTTACTGTGACCACCCAAGTATTCTACTAACACCTGCTGTGTTCTCTTGAGGATAGTGGATGGTTGTGAGTTCCATCTCTAAGCACTAGTGTATGTCCCAATCCCCTCCTCCCCTCTGACGGGCTTAGTGCAGGCGACAACATGTGAGGCACTCTCTGCCTTTCATAGGGGAGGAGGGGGTGGGACTAAGCCCTTCTGAGGGGAGGAGGGGGTTGGTACATACATATGCACAGAAGGGGTAGAGGCAGTAGATCTATGCCTTCAAAGGATACTACATTCCCTACCCTACATGTATGATCAGATGATAAAGGTAATGTGATTGTAAGGAATAAAATGAGGTCATGTTAGCAGGAGTTCACCTTTGACTGCTAGTCCTACATGTATGATCAGATGATAAGGGTAATGTGATTGTAATGAATAAAATGAGGTCATGTTAGCAGCTGCCTGGGAGTTCACCTTTGACTGCTAGTCTGAGAAAAACACTTTGGTTAAAATTGTAATGGAGTTTAGAAATCATGCTTAAATGCTTTATATTTACAAAGCATCTTGCATCATGAGAGCTGTTGAATGAGTTCTACCTCTACACCCTATGGGTGTGGTGAGGAGTGTGAGGGGTTAAGGAACAAAACCGACTAAAAAGAGCCCTGTGGGTGTGGTGTACATTCCAGGAGTGGGAGGGGTTAAGTAGCATAGCCGACAAAAAGAGCCCTGTGGTGTGGTGAGGAGTGTGTGGGTTGGTAGCTGTGTTTATTAACCCCTCTCATTCCTGGAAAGTACACCACACTCACAGGGCTCTTTTTTTGTCGGCTATGTTACTTAACCCCTCACACTCCTGGAAAGTACACCACACCCACAGGGCTCTTTTTTGTCGCCTATGTTACTCACACTCCTGGAAAGTACACCACGCCCACAGAGCTCTTTTTGTTGTCCTGTGGGTGTGGTAGACATTCCAATTGTGCAAAGGGTCAAGCCAGATCTAGCCCTGAGTGCTATGTACTTATTACAATGTTTTTGAGCTTATGGAACTTCTGTTTTATTAATATTATATTCATATCCCAAGCTATGTACATATGTGGTTGTGTATTTGTCTGTTGCAGCTGTGTGATTGAGGATACATGTATTTGTGCTGAGGTCTCTATTTCTTATTACAAAGCAAATACTCTACTGACACCTGCTGTGTTCTCGAGGATGGTGGATGGTTGTGAGTTCCTGTATGTCCCAATCCCCTCCTCCCCTCTGAAAGGCTTAGTGCAGGAGAGGACATGTGAGGCACTCTGCCTTTCATAGGGGAGGAGGGGGTTGGGACTAAGCCCTTCTGGGGTTGGGACATATAATAATGATAATGAATAGAATGAGGTCATGTTAGTGGAGTTCACCTTTGACCACTGGTTGAGAAAACACTTTGGTTAAAATGGAGTTTAGAAGTACCTTTGACAATCATGTTTAAATGCTTCATATTTATAAAGCATCTTGCATTGATTTATCATGAGAGCTGTTGAATGTGTTCCACCTCTACACACTGTGTGCTTGTGTTTGTATGCTTGTGTGTGTGTGTGTCTGTCTGTCTGTATGTGATGTGTGTGTTGCTTGCCTGTACCCTATGTACTGGCCCACCCAAAACATTGTACTGACACCTTGTGCACATGCATGACCAGTGACAGTAGCCAAACTGGGTTGACCAATACAGCTACCAGGTCCCCTGGTTGTTCAGATTGGAAACCTCAGGATACATCGGGGGCCATGAGGAAAATTGCCCCTGCAGGGAGGGGGGGGGGGCTTACCCACCTATAGACACACCGATGTATTTGTCGATGTATTTGTCCGCGCATCTTTAAATACCTTCCTACTCATCTGATATGTAACACTATTCCCTGTATTCTTCTTAATTCTGTAATAAGTGGGGGTGGTGATATTTTACATGTACAATACCGACATGCTGATATGGTGTGAATATGCATGTAGGACCTAAAAGAGAGTCCATTCTGCACTATACACACCACCATTCTTTTACCTTCTCCCAGATGTCCGCACACACACACACACACACACACACACACACACACACACACACACACACACACCTGTTTTCCTACTTACACCAACCTTCTCCCCAACCCTTCAGCCCTGCAAGGGAAGAGCATTGACCATTTTGCAATCTTGTTGACCCCCCAGTCCCCAGTCCAATACCTGTCTATTAGCACTCTGCGCTGACAGGAAGAATATTCATTCCAGCATGACACATTGGTTTGTACTGGAGCAACTTGAGGTTGCCTGTTGCTGTGTGTGTGTGTGTGTGTGTGTGTGTGTGTGTGTTGTGTGTGTGTGTTGTGTGTGTGGTGTGTGTGTGTGTTTGTGTGTGTGACTTGGAACCAACCCATTGACAATGCATGTTATATGTCGGGCCATTTAATTAACTCTGTTCTTCTCATTCAACAGATTATCGTCCACTATGGCAATGAAGAAATGAGAAATCCTGTGCAGCTGTCATTATATGAACGTTTTTATTGTGAAACTGTAGCTCCATTCTTATTGCCTTGCTAACACACTTATTTATACAGTTGAATGGTTATTGATTAAAGTTGTTATTGATATCTTAAAGGCACACCTACTGACAAGTTACAGTATCGTAGAGGCATGCGGCTTTGTGAGCTAGGTTACACAGGCAGATCTTTTCTGGCATCCGCTGTGACTGTTGTTTTTGGCAATGTCATATCACAACAGCCTTAGGGATTGTGGCACATGCCAACTAACAACTGTACCACTAAGAATTACCAACCATGTACAACCCATATCTGGTGTTGGCTGTAGGGGGTGGGGCACACAACTGTGTTACTGAAAATCTATTTAAACCATGGACAGTGAATGATTTCAACTACTCAGGGACATTCTCTGATGTTTAGGCAGCATAGGTCACGTGGTACGGAGGGAGGGGGAGAGGGTAGGGGGTGCATGCCAACTGACCTTTGTGTAACTATTACCTGACTCCAGAAGGACAGTTAATATTTTCCCTAACTGTGCAGGGACATGGGTAGAACACTCTCTGATATTTTTTAAACATACCAATATAATTATGGTGGGGGGGGGGGGGGGGGGGGGGAGGGGGCACCAGGGGGCCATGCCACCTTACACTTGTGTAATTGCTATTAGCTGCATGCTGACTCAAGCGATGGACAATTAATATTTCCCCTTAGTCAGGAACATGGATAGAACAGTCTCGGATGGTTAGATAGCATGGCAATATATGGACAGGGAGGTGGGGGGGGGGGGGGGGGGCGGGTACATGCCAACAGACGTTTGTGTAACTTTAAATTGCAATTACCTCCCATGTCCCTGAGTAGTGGAAAACATTCACTTGTTCATTGCTAGAGGCAGGTAATGGCAATTTTATTTACACAAGGTGTACCCCCCCCCCCCCCCCCTCCCCTTACCAGCATATATTGCCATGCTATCTAAATATCAGAGACTGTTCCCGGAAAATTGCACTGTTCGTTGCTAGTCAGGTAATAACAATTTTAAGTTACATTAAAGTTAGTTGATATGTACCCCGCCTCCTCCCCCTCCCGTGCCGCATATTGCCATGCTTCCTATTCATTGTCAATTGGTGGAAATGTTTAGGTAGCATGGCAATATGCTTTACGGGAGGAGGATGAGTGGGGGTACATGCCTTGTGTAACTTAAAATTGCTATTACCTGACTCCAACAATGGACAGTGAACAGTCTGACATGGATAAGAACAGTCTCTGGTGATAATATAGCATGGATACATGTATTAGGGGGGGGGGGGGGGGGGGGGGGGGAGGGGCAAATGCTGCCATCACACTCCTGGGGGTGGGGGTGGATGGGGGGGGGGTGTGTGCTAAAGGGGCAGTGTGTCAGGGATCAGGGGGGGCCAGGGCTAAGCATCATAAGCTCAATCCCTATTTATAGCCCTAATTAATAAATCATAATCCAGGAAATTACTGGGGGAGTGGAGTTTACTCAATACCACACCTCTCACTATAACACGCCACTATTTTGCGAAGGGGCAAATGGGGAGGGGCTTATAATACTCGTGCTTTGGGCGTGGCTACCTCGTAAAAGCGGAGGAGCTATATGCACTTGTCAGTGGTAACTGCAACCCCCCCCCCCCCCCGGGACATATGGGGGATTTGACATGTTTGATACCTTTTTTAGCCTACGGTTTCGTTCCTGCTATTCAAAACGAACGCGCGTTAGCCTTTGTATATATTGTGCCGCTGTCATAGTCGCCAATGACTCCCCTAAATTTTGACTCCCCAGTCATTCACGCCTAGGCATATATGACTCCCGGTAATATATGCCAAGGCGTATTTGACTCCCCAGTCATTTACGCCCAGAGGCGGATCCAGGGGGGGGGGGGGGGGGGTTTGGGGGTTGCAACCCCCCCTTTCATATATGGTAACGCCCCCTCTTCTGCTAAACAGCCCCTCCCCCTTCCCCGCTTTTTGTATCGGGCCTGAAGCGCTGGCCCCCACCCACGCTTTTCGTATCGGGCCTTAAATGGACAGCACACACACACCCCCCGCTTTTCGTATCGGGCCTTAAATGGACAGCACCCCCCCCCCCGCATTTCGTATCGCGCGGGTCTCAACCCCCCCTTTTGGAAAACCCTGTATCCGCCCCTGACGCCTAGGCATATATGACTCCCCAGTCATTCACGCCTAGGCATATATGACTCCCCTTGATAAGAATGACTCCCGGGAGTTATCACAGCCTTAGGCATAATTAACTCCCCGTCGATCTTTGCCAATGTATATGATTCCTCTGTTGTCTGCCTAGACAAAATTGGCTCCTGTCTTGGGAAGGCGTTATAACCTTAGGTATAAATAAATCTCCGTTGATTTTTCCAGAGATAGCAAATAAAGGTATTTAAATGACTGGGGAGTCATTGGCGACTATGACACCATCAATAAATCCCCAAGTAATATCTGGCTATATAATCTGTATCATGATCTGAATATATAGAAAATGAATGAACAATGACAAAGACAAAGTCTGCTTGCTACTTACAAAGACTGACAGTTAATGCACAACCATGAAGCAGGAACACTTTTTTTGCTGAATGTTCATGCAGCGGAAATGGTACCACTGTTGACATTGATCACACTGTATTACATTGTCATCAGATGATTCTGGCAGTCTACATGTGCATATCAAATGTATTCTGAAACGTTTGGTTTTGTTCCTCTTTACTGCAATAGATCCGTGGGGTGAAGAAACACGGGGTGAAGAAAATGGTTGTAGGCAGTTCTGCTCAAAACAGTGCACCAAACGTTGATGAAGATTTTTTTGCTCAAATGTCACCTCCCCTAAATTTTCCCCCAATGCAGCATGGTAGGCAAAAGCAATGGCAAATAATCCACAGTCCACTCCTCCTGTTTGCTGTTGAACGAGCATTGCTCTCACAGTTAGAACATTGCTTTGGGTGGCTTCTTTGTAGATTATGGCAATTTGCTCTTTCAGGCTATCACTTAAAACATGGTTGAATTTGCTATCATACAGCCTGACCTCTCCTTCATGATAGCTGGTGGTCACCCAGTGGACACGTTCAGGTACAAACAACACCTGTACAACTGCATATGGCAATGTAATAAATAAAATGTGCATTCATGTCATAATGGCATACCTTCCTGAAATGATCCATCACTTATCAATGCTGGAGAGAATCCATTATTTTGAAACAGTAGAGTAGACTGCATACCAGCGAAATGTTGAAATTGTTTTTTCAGGAGTTTTTGTGCAGCTTGAATGTGTTCATCAGTCAACATTTCGTTGGTTTCAATAATTGTTTTATGCTTGTAGCTGAGTGATAAATCTTTAGTCCAATGGGGACACTGCTGCAAAAAATTTGCATGAACAGTCAAATTTAACAATATACATGTAAGGAATTATTTGCACACCTTTTGTGATTTGATGACATTTCTCTTTGAAGATTTATTTGAAGAACTTAATGCAGACTTCATCTTCATTTTAAAAGAATTGATTTTAATGGGTCAGTCATTGTAAAATATGTACAATAATAATAATATGTTATACACAACATTATTACATTTTTAAGCTACACAGTTATTAATACACTGGAATGGAAAAGTTGGGTAGACTAACATCCAGTTGCCCAATGAACGGGACAACAGAGCTCTGGCATCAGCTTTGACTAGGACCAGGTTTAACCGGCCATAGAGAGCAGAAGTGGCCTTCATGGGACTTGCAAAAATTTGATCTGATTGCAAGGCACACAGCCAGCTGAGAAAGGTTTGCCTGTGCTTTAGGCCCATTAACTTTGACTGCCAAAGGCACACCCACCCCAGCTCCAAGTCAGTTTTCAGACCACTGAGCCATTGATCCATTTGTTATAGCACATTAAAGATCAATTCATCAGTAATAGCATGCATTATCTACTTATGTATAAATAAAATAATGATCTTTCAATTAAAATAGTACTAGTAATTACCTTCATAGTTGTTAATAAAGGTGTTGGATCATTGAATCTTATCAAACGGCATCCATTCACTGCAGTTTTCAGAACCCTTCCATGAGCATTTTCTAAAGCTTCGTACACTCGGTATGGTTCCAGCCATCTTGGTTGTAGCTTATCCCCCTTCTTTGAGTCTCTGTGGCTATTTTGAAGAAGTACCAACTCTCCTGGAAGAAATTCCTGCAAGTACAACATTTTACATACAACACATAACATTGATATGACTCTTACTTGTTCATTGCTGTGTTTTCGGTCATAATAAAACTTGTCCTTTTGTTGTGCTTTTTCAATGTTGGACATTGTAGTTTCTGGGATCATTTTCTTAATCTGTACCATCTTGGTAGCATGATGTACTATTTCATCTGGATTCCACTCGTAAGTACTAGAAGGTCCTTCCATTGAAGTGTTCTTACTTTTTTGAATCTCACAATTACCATCACCATCTGATTCATCATTGTGAGCACCATCACCATCACCAGTGTGAACGTTACTATCTGATTCATCATTGCGAGCACCATCACCATTTCCAGTTCTGCTCATTTCATATTCCATGTCAATGGGTAACTTTGGTTTTCTGCATGAATGCGTGGTAGCTCATAAAACAAAAATAATATACCTGCATGCATTTTATACTCACCGACAATACATGATTTCAAAAGAAGTAAGCTTTGTGGCTTTTTGTACGCTGGTTCGATAAGCAAATAGGACAGCTGAGAGATGCTCATCCCAGTCATCTTGGCTGCTGTTCACAACTTTAATCAAACTGGTTTGCAATGTTTGATTAAACCATTCATTTAAGCCATTTGTCTGAGGGTGGTATGCTGAAGAAACTTTATGGTGGGTTTGATTGAGACGAAAGAGCTGCTCTTTAACTTTATTAACAAATTCTCTGCCTTGGTCCGAAATAATAACTTCACAGCATCCAAACCTAATACGTAAATTATAATAACATGCAAAGATCACATGATGCATGCAATCACAATTTAAATCTTCCACGTATTATTTTTCCAAATCATTCACATACCTGCAGAAAGTTTCAAACAAGAAGAGTGCTACGCTTGCAGCAGTCTTATCCTTCAGTGGTGCAGCTTCAGGCCACTTGCTGAAATAATCTACTAAAGTGACCACATACTTATTGCCCTTTGAGGTGGTGGGCATTGGACCAATGAGGTCAATACCAACCTATATATTGGTAGAGTATTGTGTTGAGATTTATATTATATTATACCTACATGTACACACGAAGTCACCAACCTGGTGCCAAACATTTGGCATAGGAACAATAGGATGCAACTTAGCATTGGACTTTGAAAACTTTGCGTTAGTTCTCTGACATTTGTCGCAGTGTTGTACAAATATTCGAATATCCTCATTTATGTTTTTCCAGAAGAAACGACTGGATATTTTTTGAATGGTTTTATCTCTGCCTAAGTGGCTTCCTACATGTAAAAATACAGGTATACAATTATCGTACAGAATAATATATACTTTCAGTTTTAGCTTCAATCCCAGCATGGAATTGTAATGATTTAATTGTAGTTGCTAACTAACCTGTATGATTGGAACTATTTAAAGGGAGACATTGCTGTGTTATGGAGTCTGACTGTAATACTGTTTTAATGTGATTATATTACAGTGGTGTCAGGAGTGGGATGGCAGAACCCATGGATACGGCGGAGCGCTCGGCCGATAGCAAGGAACGGCTAATTCCGGAAGGACAAGCGGTAAGGATGAGCTTAAGGCCTCCCCCCCACTTTACAGAAGCGACGGACCTGGTGTTGTGGCTGACTCGTTTCGAGATGTATGTGACACAAGCTGAGATACCAGAGAGACGGTGGACAAAGGAGCTTCTTCCGTTGCTGGCAGAGGGTCCGTTCAGGCTTGTTTCGCAACAAGGCCTCGTGGCTTCGGAGAACTACAAGGAGGTGACGCAGTGTCTCCGAGCACAGTACGCTCCGGAGGGTAACCAGTTAGAATGGCAGGCGAAATTTCAGCGACGCGTGCAGAATTCAGGCGAACAACTGGTAGAGTACGTCGGACATTTGCGCATGTTGGCAGATAGAGCATATCCCGGGTGGACCATGGAGCAACGTCTTGAATTGGTAAGAAACCAGTTTATTCAAGGTGTTCATTCCTCCAGTACGCAGCTGCGACTAATGAAAGAGATGCCTGAGTCAGTCGAGGAAGCGCTTATGCTAGCGACGCAGCAGGAAGCTGTAGAGATAGCGCAAAAGAGGCTGTATAGACAACGCGCTCAGGAAACATTGGCGGTGGAAAAGGAGACGACAAAATGTGACGGTGACTTCAAGGAGATAGCTGCGACTGTCGAACGCGGAGAGGGAGATAAGACTGTGGAGAGGCTGAGGAGGCAGGTGCAGGAGTCTGAAATACTCGTCCAACAGCTAAAGAGGCAGCTCCAGCAGTTGGAACCCGGCCGAGGCTCGGGTGTGGACGATAGGCGAAGACGCCCTTCAAACTATCCACGTAAGCAGCCAGGTGCGGTCTGTTGGAACTGTGGAGAACGAGGACATTTGAAGAGAAATTGTCCATCGAGGAAGAAGAGTTCGGTGGATTCAGCGGCTGTAAGTTCCACCTTAATGATTAAGGGTTCCATTGAAGGTCGTGTTACGGACATATTAGTCGATACCGGTTCTGCGGTAACGCTAGTGAGGGAAGACGTATGGGTAGAGGCTAAATCAGGAGGTGCTTGTCAATTGGAGGCACCAGTACATATGGTTGTTGCTGCAAATGGAGGAAAGCTAAATATCACTGGACAATGCACCGTCCAGATAGCAGTGGGTCCCTTGTCAAAAGACCATGTAGTATTGGTGGCAAAAAATCTACACCAGGAATGTCTTCTTGGTGCGGATTTTTTGATGCGTCATGGCTGTGTTTTAGACCTTCAACAGAAGGTTATGTTCACAGAGCAAGGGCCTGTACATTTTGTGTCATCTGTATGTATTGAACATAATACCCCTGTATGCTTTGTTGCACTGAGTGAAAAGGTAACGGTTCCACCAAACAGTCAGATGTGTTTGCCTGTAAAGATGACGGGACCTAAGTCTGCAGCTGGGGTGCTAGTAGTGGAGCCATGTGAAGAGTTTGTGCACGCATATGGTCTTCTTGTTGCTCATTCTATCACAGATGCAGTTGCCAACCACACAATGGTCCAGGTGATGAACCCATGTTTTGCACCTGTCACTGTACATGAAAACGTGAGGGTAGGTACGTTGCACTCTATTGTTGATTGTGCTAAGATACAGCCTGCACGCAAGCAGTCTAGACCTAAACAGGCCATCAAGGATACTATTGGTCAGATGACTTCCAGTCTGGCACCGGGTGTACAAGAGAGCGTGGCTGCACTTTTGTGGAAGTACCAAGACGTCATCGCCTTAAATGATAATGATCTAGGTTGTACCCAACTGCTGGTCCATCGCATCGACACGTCAGATGCACTTCCTGTCCGCCAGCCTGCTCGACGATTACCATTTCATCAACAGGGAGAAGTGCGTGGGTTAATTGATGACATGTTGTCCCGGGGAATTATTGAGCCATGTTGTGGGCCATGGGCATCGCCTATCGTATTAGTAAAGAAGAAAGACGGTAGCACTAGATTTTGTGTCGATTTTCGCCGGGTTAATGACCTTACGCGCAAAGATGCACAACCGCTTCCTAGGATCGACGATACGTTGGATGCCTTGGGAGGAGCCTGTTACTTTTCAACTTTAGACTTGGCCAGCGGCTATTGGCAAGTTGAGGTGGACAGTCGGGACAGGGAAAAGACGGGGTTTGCGACACCGTTTGGGCTTTTTCAATTTCGCGTGATGCCGTTTGGGTTGTGCAATGCGCCAGCAACCTTCCAGCGGCTCATGGAACAAGTTCTCGCTGGTCTGCACTGGACTACGTGTCTCGTCTATCTTGATGATATCATCATTTTTAGTAAGTCGATTGAACAGCACTTAGCGCAGCTTAGTGACGTGTTCGCACGTTTGAAAGGGGCGGGGCTGAAGATCAGGCCTAAAAAGTGCCGATTGCTACAGACTAGTGTGCAGTACCTCGGTCACATAATTTCAGGTGAAGGTGTTAGGACTGATCCAGCAAAAATATCATGTGTAGCCAACTGGCCCATTCCAAGGAATAAGACTGACCTTCAACGTTTCCTTGGTTTTGCGTCATACTACAGACGTTTTGTAAGGAGTTTTGCTCAATTGGCGTCCCCTCTGCATGCCTTGACTCAGAAAGGTGCACAGTGGGTATGGACTGAAGGGTGTAATAATGCATTTTTTGAGCTAAAAAAACTACTCATGTCATCACCAATACTTGCTTTACCTGACTTCAGTTTGGATTTTGTTTTAGACACAGATGCCAGTGGGGATGGTCTGGGTGCTGTGCTTTCTCAGATGACTAATGGAGAAGAACGGGTACTGGCATACGCCAGCAGGGCGTTAAGCAGGTCAGAAAGGAAGTATTGTGCCACAAGACGGGAGATGCTTGCCTTGGTGTGGGCTGCTCGTCATTTCCGGCCCTACCTCTATGGAAAGAAGTTTGTTCTCCGAACAGACCATCATTCTCTGCAATGGCTACACAAATTCAAGGAGCCGGAGGGGCAAGTTGCCCGCTGGTTGGAAGTACTATCTGAGTTTGACTACAAAGTGGTGCACCGTGCAGGTAAGCGACACACAAATGCTGATGCATTATCACGTGGCAGGTGCAGCCAGTGTGGACTGGAGGAGGAGGAAGAGGACGAAACCGTACCCTGTGATGCTGTATCACACCTCATGTTACCAGCTTGGACTGAAGAGGAGATTAAGGCTCAACAGAGTTCTGACCCTGACCTACATCAGATGATCAGCTGGCTGGAGATGAATACCTTCCCGAACAAATGCCCTAGAGGTGTGTCTTGGAAACTATCTTCCCTATGGGTGCAGAGAAGGTATCTCACTTTGAGGGATGGGGTTTTGCATCGCATATGGGAGGATGTACCAGGTGGTGGGGTGGGTAGACACCTCCAACTTGTACTCCCAGCCAATTTGGTTAATAATGTATTAGAAGGTCTGCATAGTACTCTGGTGGGTGGACACATGGGGGCAGCAAAAACATTAGAAAAAGTGCGTGCCCGATTTTACTGGCCAGGTCAAAGAAATGATGTGGACGTGTGGTGTAGGAAATGTGCCATCTGTAATTCGCGTAAGGCACCTCCAGGGAGAGCCAGGGCCCCTCTGGAAATCAGCTTAGCTCAAAGGCCCCTACAGCGAGTTGCAATGGATATCCTGGGTCCACTACCTGAAACACCAAGGGGTAACCGCTACATCCTGGTGATTGGTGATTATTTCACCAAATGGAAGGAGGCATTTCCTTTGAAGGACACAGAGGCACTGACTATAGCGAGGGTTTTTGTTAATGAGTTTGTGTGTAGGTTTGGTGTCCCAGATTCCGTCCATACAGACCAGGGGAAGAACTTTGAAGCTAAGATCATAAAGGAAATATGCACATTGCTGGACATCAAGAAGACACGCACCACTGCATACCACCCTCAGTCAGATGGCCTTGTGGAGAGGTTCAACAGAACCTTACTTGGTATGTTGAGCATGGCAGTGAGGGAGGATGAACAGGGGTGGGACCTTCTCCTCCCAACTCTGTTGCTAGCCTACAGGACTAGTCATCATGCCACAACAGGATCCACACCATTTGAATTGATGTTTGGTCGTGACCCTCGTCTTCCTGAAGATGTGTTGTTCTCTATTCCAGGTGCAGTTGAAGATCCCTCACAATATGCTGAGGTACTGAAGAATAGGATGCAGCAAGCTCGTGCACGAGTCCTGAAATACATGGATATTCAGCAGCATCGACAGAAAGAGTATTATGACAAAGGAGTGAGAGGGAAGACATATGCGGTTAATGACTTTGTATTTCTCTTCAATCAAGCAGTTGGTCGAGGATACTCCAAAAAGTTCCACAAGCCATGGCAAGGGCCATTCAAGGTTGTGGAAGTTTTAGGGCCAACTGTGTACAGAATTGCAGAATGTGCTAACCCCAAAAGGCAGAAGGTGGTGCATTTTAACCGGCTAAAGCCTGCCCCAGCAGAGGCTGAATCACAACCACCACCTGAGGTTATCCTATGGCCATGCCCACCAAGACTGCCAACAGATCCTGCGGGTGCTCTACCTAATGCTGGTGATCACAATGAAGATATTCAACCTCCCATTGTACCAATGGAGCCAGAGGATAGACAACCTGAGCCAGAGGATAGACAACCTGAGCCAGAGGATAGACAACCTGAGCCTGAGGATAGACAACCTGTTATTGAACTAGTTCCAGATGTTCCAGGGCCACGACGTTCAACCAGAGTCAGAAGACCTACCATGCGCTATGGTGATCCAGTTGAAATTCCTGAGACCATACAAGATGAAGATCTCTTTGGTTGAGAAGGCAGTGCGAGGACACACTCTCATAAAAGGGGGAGTAATGTAATGATTTTTAATTGTAGTTGCTAACTAACCTGTATGATTGGAACTATTTAAAGGGAGACATTGCTGTGTTATGGAGTCTGACTGTAATACTGTTTTAATGTGATTATATTACAGAATGACTCCAGAATGCGTCTTTTTTCGTTTTCGGTCCTTACACAAATCTTCCACCCTTCCTCGTCACCTTCGCCTTTCTTCACTCTTCTGAAATAGAGCACGTGCACTCCACAATCGAACTTGAAGTTTTTGCATTTGCGCCTTAGATTGGCCTTATCTCCCTTTGAAATGCCCTTAGGATATCGATTCATACGCAGGTAATCGTCGACAACACTGAATTCATCCTGGTCCATGCGAGCGAGCTTTCTCACATCAATAACTACACATGGCTTATGGAATTCACGTCGGGAGTCATATATGCCTAGGAGGAGTCATTTACACCTTAGGCGTAAATGACCGGGGGAGTCATTAATGCCTGGGAGTCATTTATGCCTCTGACACCGGCACAACCGGTTTCAAGCATTAAGGGGGAGAGCCAACAGCGGATCCATGTGCTGGGCAAGCGGAGAGCCAACAGGGGACCCATGTGCTGGGGGAAGGGGAGAGCCAACAAGGGAATCGTGTGCTGGTGGAGGGGGGGGGGGGGGGGGGGTGGGGGATCCAACATACATAATTGTATCACAATACGTGGTTTTTCTTTTTTCTGATGTTATGGGTCGGCAGCATGGATTTATAAGGATTCAGGTGCGGACGGTAGCTGTTACTTCGTGTTTATTGGCCCTGTTTCCAATCCCTCTACGTATTATGTTTGCAATCATGCAGTAGAACGTTCATTATAATAGAAGTAATACAAATAAGGACCAAAGGATAAAACGTGCAGCTTTGCATTACATTTGTATTCCACTTCGTAATCATTGGACAGGCACATTCAGTCTTGGATGCGGGAGGGGTGTACATTAATCAGTAACGCGGTGAATCACGTTTTTAATGATGTCAAAAATAATTGACCTCCCCATGCTGTATCGATACATTTTCATTCCGAGATTGATACTTAATGCGAATTAATGCGTACAAAATGCCGTTAAAGAGTAAAATTCGCCGTATTAGCAGTGAAATTCCCAACCAAATGGCCAGTTTTGGAACGTATTTTTCATCCATTGGCAAAGTCGTCTTTGGTTGGGAGCGTTTACCCAGTTCGTAGGTGCGTCAACGTCAATGGGCGGAGCATCCCAGAGATCTGCTAGCACGTCGGTAACTTTAAGTAATCTGATCTCCTCGATCATGCACAATACGTCGATGACGTCAGTACAGTTGTAAGTAGAGTAAATATTCTTCATCGTCAGCATGTACGAAATAAAATAAAAATTAACCATGAGATTGTCTGGAAGAATCACATAAACTTCATGCACGCTTTAAAAGCCTTATTGAATAGTGCACACTGAACATTACCTTGACATAGTTGCACGCAAGGATCCTCAGAGCTTTGCTATCGCCTGTGCCATTACATTGTACCAAATTGTTATGGCGAAGCACTGAGCACGCCGTGTGATACTGCGCCAGGCTTGAATCGTTCACAGCAAACTAAGAGAGGATTTCAGCTCAACACTATATACAGCGCTGCCATTGGACAACTCACCTGCTCTTCCAAAGTGCTAATAGCTAAATACTTCGTTAACAGATCGCTGAGCTTTTCTGACAGGTTCGGAGGTGTGCATTGCACCCTTGCGACTAAAATGCAAAGGATTGTTGCGCAGAAAGTAGCGGAGCTTACTCGTCCGTACATGGCTTGCGATGATTTAATTTATAACTATTCGTATTAGCTGTTGTGCATATTTATATAAGACTATATCACTTCGTATCAAGTGTCGAGATCGTAGGAAATGCTGTCGCTAGGAAATTGTGTCACTGCGAAAAAATTCCCGAAGGAAGAGCTGTCGCTATAATTATAAACCTAGCTCAGTACCTAGGAAATAATGTCACGCGCATGCATGAAATATTCATATGATGCCTCCAATTATGACATGATTGAGAATTAACTCACCCACTTGATGCAATCATCGGGACAGTACCATTTATCGGATCTTCTGATGAAGCTATCGCAAAGAAGCAACTTTTCGTAACGAATATGGTTTAAAGAATCTCTACAGCTACAATTTGACATTCACTAATGGCCTAGCGTTCAGCGCCCGAATTATGAAATAAAGCTTCTCTTGTGGCTCTTTTACGTGTGAAAAAGGAAACAGTGAAATCACGAACAAGAAAAACCTGCGGTGATACATTGAGGTAGATGGATAAATGTGTGACAGATGGGGCTGGGGTGGGGAGGTGTGATGATATTGGGTTGTGGTGGGAGGTGGGGGTTGAGGTGATAGATGGAGAGGTAGGATGATGGGAGGGTTGTGGGGACAGGTGGGGAGGTGTGATAGATGGGGGTTGTGGTCGTAGGTGGGGTGGTGTGATAGGAGAGGTTGTGGTGATAAGTGGGGGTTGTGCAATTTGGCCTCGAGCGGTTTCTTGTCTTGATGTAATGAAATATGTCAATATTTATTTGTTCAATATTTTATACATGTGTTTTTTTTAATGTACATGCATGCGACAAATCATTCCATTAAAGTCACGGCTCTGATTACCACTGGTATAAAAAATTTGATTTTAAAATGCTTTGCTGTGGGTAATTGTTCAGCATGCAAATTGTTTGACACTTCAATGGTCAATAACTAAATCAAGCCCATCGAAATCAAGCTCATTAATTAATTTAATTAACGGCTATACCATCCCCATACACAACACGATACATAGTACCAGTACTGATACCACGCAAGATGTCATGTAGAAATCTGTGTCTTTCTGTTCGGTCAAACTCTTTGGGTCTCCCTTATTTTGCTATGCATTCCTCGCTTGTAATACAAAGTACCCCTCCCGCCATGCACCCCTCCCCTTATGTTGCTACAGCCGCCCCCCCCCCCCCCCCCCCCCCCTTATATTGCTATTTACCTTCCTTTACGTTACTATGTACCCCGTCCGTTAGCCCTCTCTTTAATGTTGCTATGCACATCCTGTAAAGAGATTAATTATTGCATGGCTACACTAGGGCGTTACTATGATATGTGAATCGGTGGGCGGATACAGTTACATATCAATTATGATTTCAGCCTGGATGAATCTGCGTTACAGCACACACATACTAGCCTCCACTCCGCGAAAAATAAAAAGGCTGATTGTATTATAAGAAGTCAACAAAGTTATTAAAAAAAGTTGATTCTAAAAATATGGTTTTAATTCATTTTCATACTGTTTGACCTTATTAACAGTATATAGTCTAATATACACCTGTTCTAACATACGCGTACGGTTACTAAGCAATCTATATAACACGCCCGCGCAATACATGAGGCAACATTGATTTATTGTTGTCACGAGGAACTACATGTGCAGTACGATAAGACTGCAAACTGTAACTCAAGCACACGTAAGCCTACGGGTATATCTCAGCTCGTGGCTGATATGTTCTTTGCATGTTAAATATCTGTAATTGTGCATGCTAAATATCTCTCGTTCCAGAATTAAAGAATGTTATGTGAATCGGAAGGCATAACTTTTATATTTATATTCAGACGATGGGTTAGTCTACGCTCCAACTTGATTCCTTGCAATATAAATTTGAACGAGCTTTGCAACGATGGAATATAGCTTCCAGATTATAAAGGTAACTCTTGTATCATATGCGTTAGTGCATCGTATATGTTAGTGCAAAAGGGGCGCACGACCGCGGCTCGCGCCAAAGTGGTCATACATTTTACGACAAATAATGATATAATCATGCAGCTAACGGATGGCATTAGCAATTGAAACTAACGTCGGTGTCGGTGCAACGGGATTACGCTTCTCCCTTACAATTGTACATGCAGACCGGACATCCTTCCAAGAGGCACCTCATATATGTGAGCTGGTTACTTGGATTTGTCTCTAACGGGCAGAATGTACTGGTCGTATCCTGTTCGTCCAAATTCTCTAGCGAACGGTGTCTTCCCAGGATTTATGGATTATCAAGATGATCGGATCTGAGTACAGACGTTGTGTCATGCAAAGTAAAACTTATACATGTAACTATAGAGCGGTATAGTACTAGATGAATATTTCTGTATGACCAAAACGATTTTCTACTCTGTGAGACTGCAATTTTAGGGGCTCTCTTACACACTTGCACAGTATTGTGAGTAATAAGATCATCAGTCGTATATACAAACACTAATTAATGCAAGCCACCCGTATAAGTTAGTGCAAAATGAATTATTTCGTATGCTAACAGGGATTTTCTGTAATCGGTGAGCCTACAATTGCTGGTGCAAGCACTAACCGCAAACCAGTTTCGTATGCTAACTAGGATTATTGTTACAATCGGTGAACCTACAATTGTAAACACCCTTACACACACATGCTGGTTTAAGTCCTACATTCTGTCGATGCATGAAAGCACTAACCGATACAAACCGTATACGTTAGTGCAAGCTAGGGTATATGCATGCAAACAAGAATTTTAAGCCTGAGATTGCACAAATTCTCGTTCAGAGTACTTTTGGTAATAACTTCGTCAGTTTTAAGTTAGTTGCCACGAACTGATAGGCAAGCCAGTCTGGGCCTGTATACGTTAGCTATAGTGCAAGGTGATCTATTTCGTATATGTTAACAGGGATTTCTATAATCGGTGAGCCTGAAATTGTAGACATTCTCATATACACTTCGAGATGACTAATTGCTTATGAAAACAGTGTCCACATGAATTTGTTGACAGACTAATAAACTTTCTATCAACAGACCCTCTTATTGAAAACTTCAGCCATTGCAATATCTACCGATTACAGAAAACTTGAATCCAATTTTTTGTATTTAGGAATTGGTGATCATGTACTAACGTTACGGTATAGTGTCAGTTATTGCATGCTTGCATGCGTTTGCATAACATAAAAACTGATGAGATTATTACCAAAGATACTGTCACCACAGTGTCTACAATGCCAGGCTTAAAATCCATAAGGAACTAGTCACCTTGCACTAATGTATACGGGTCACCACAATCACTGGCTTGTATAGGTTAGTTCCTGCATTGAAAACGGTTTGGACTAAAAACAGGTACTGTTCAAGTGTGTGTAAGGATGCCTACAATTGTATGCTCACAGATTATTTTTTAAAAATCCCTGCGAACATACGAAACTGATTGATCCTCTTGCACTAACGTACAGGGGCCCAGACTGGCTTGTACATAAGTTAGTACTTGAAAACTGATGAAATTTTTTCTATAATCTTAGGCTTACCAAATATATAAAATCCTTGTTTGCATGCGTAATTTATTCCCTTGCACTAACGAACACGGGTCCAGACTTGTTTGTATCGGTTAGCGCGTCCATCGACAGAACTTCAGACTAAAACCACCAGGTGTGTGTAAGCGTGTTTACAATTGCAGGCTCAATGATTATAGAAGATCGCTGTCACATACGAAAATAATCACTTGGAAACTGTTGCTGCACCCCCAGTACCAGTGAGGGCAACAAGAGTTATGGAAAGAGTTCATAATGACCTTGTACAAATGTATGGTACAAACAGCTTGTTTTGCAATAATTCAAACCACAACTATCGCCTAGTTCTCAGTGTAATAGATTGTTTCAGCAAGTATTGTCGGTTCGTTCCACTCTGCACCAAAGCATCCTCTGAAGTGGCTAAAGCACTATGCTCCATTTTTAGAGAGTTAATTTTTAGAGAGTTAAGTATTATTCAATCTGATAATGAGACTGACTTTGCTGGAGAAGTTGCTAATTTGGTGTGTTCTGGTTTAGGGATCAAAACTATCCAAGGTCAACCTTATCATCATCAAAGCCAGGGACAAGTAGAGAGTCTGAATAAAAGAGTTAAGCAACGTCTTGCAAATAGATTGATTACCCTTTCAGCATAGCAGCAGTGCAATGTCTGGCCACGGATAATACCTGAAATTGCCCATGTTCTAAATAACACCTGGCATTCTAGGATAAATGATATTCCATTCAGAGTATTCATTGGACAAGAATCAGGACAGTTTGGCCCAGATTATGGCCAGATGATGCTTCATACATGGATTTGATGTTGCACTGTTCAAATAAATATACATGTGTGCCCAAAACTGAAAAGGACAGAGCACGGTCAGACTTCTCAGCTTCGTTAAATACTTTCAACTCTATTTCTCGATGCATAACATTGGCATTGCTAAATAGGACAAGGGGCTGAACATATGTGTGATTGCAATGAAAAGGAGAAGTGTGACGAATGTTGTCCTACTGAACCTATCCTCACAGCTGCATCACCATTTAGCATTCTCAATGCTTTGCATCATGAAATAGAGCTGAAAGTATTTAATGAAGCTGAGAAGTCTACAATAAGAAGACTGTATGCACATCTGAAGCATTTTTCATCATAGAAAATCTCGAATCAATGAACAAATTCTCTTTCAAAAGCCCCATACATATGGTATGGTGATAGTTCCTAACCAAAATGGTAAATTTATAGAGCTATTGATTGGAGATTATTATTGTATTGAGTACATTGATGGTGAAACAAGACACGTTATTTCTTTGCATTCATCATCACTGGCTCCTTATTCATACAATGAGATATCCATGTGTACAAACGATGCTAAGGATAGAAAATCTTTACTATCTGCAGAGACTCTACGAAATGAAATTGTTAGTTTTGCATCTGTTCATAGGCAATCATTTTCCCCCACCAAACTAACACTTCTATCATGCTACTGAAGATCAATATACTAAACAGTTAACAATCAAAAATGTTCTGAATATTATTGACCAAAAAGAATTGATTGAAAAAACAGATCCAGATACTTTGATAGACGTCCACATACATGCTAGTGACTGTAGAATATTTACACTGCTTAGTTTAAACAAAACACTAAAAATGAAGTGCCATGCAATTTATACTGCTTTAATGAAGCACCTGATGGTGAAATCATCATTCTGTCATGTTTATGCAGCTCTTACTTCTGGCAACTCACAACATCTTACCCTTGTACCAATCACTGTCTTCATCAGAACTTCCTATGTATTTAAGTTATCATTGAATGTGTATCATTCTCATCAAACTGAATGCACAAATGCTGCTGCAATTGGCTTCAAGGTAAAGTCAAACTGCTACAATTTGAGATTATTACCAAAGACCAGAAAACAGTTGACAAGGCAAATATCATAAAATTGAAGTCAATGAAAAGGGACAAGAGATGATATCGACAATTGTAGACATTGATGCAAAACTGCATCAAATTCCAGCTGCTAAATAGCCTTTCAAATTTCTCAATTGTTGTTTCAAAATCGTTCTAACCAAAATCAAAGATTGCTGCTCAAAAACATAAAGCAGCTTTTCACAACACAAGAGAAGGCAAGAACTGAAAGCAAAGAATCAAAGCCTGACCTCCAAATGTCCATTCCTACTATCACTCCAGAAACTTTAAGCAAAAAATTAAAAGTCTCCACAACAGGAGGAAAGTTGAAAAACATCAACTATAAATGAACACATTAGCTCCTACAACAGTCAGCACAAGTCAAAAAGAGTTAGATTGTGCCACCAATAGTTGAAACCAAAGTTGATGATGTCCAGCTATCATTGCATTGTAATAATGTAACTGAAATCCGTATTTTATGTTAAAAATAAACACTGGATAATGTGTAAGAAAAGGCATTATTAAATAATGCATTGATTCATTCTATCATAGGTTATTGATTTTTGTGCACCAGAAATAACATGCTATGATTCACTGCATAGTTGAATCTGATTCATACCCAGGCCAGAGGGTGTCCTTGGAGATGCTGTGAGAGCAGTATGAATTTAAAAGTACAAGTCATTTTCAAAACCTTCAACAGTGCTTTGTTGAGGAGTTGCTAAGATACCAGGCATATGAGGCAACATATTAATCTCTCAAGTGGACATTCACAATGTTTAAAGCAATGATAATATTAGTATAGTAAAAGTTACGTATCTTATTTTACACAGTACACCACAGCAAGAAAACTTGAGTGATTGTGGATTGTTTGTTTGCAAGGTGAATGTTTTAAAATTTCTGTAATAGCATATTTGTAACATTTGGAATGTGTAGGTTGCTGAGAAGATTTCAATTTCAAAACAAGTAGCATTTAAGGTTACTGGCTGTTAATTGTTTTTAGGTAACTATAACAATTTATTACAGACTGCATCTAGCAGCTTAACAGTATGATTTTTATGCAGCTGTTCTCAAGGTACAAGTCCACAATAAATATTTGTGTTGTATTATCCTAATTATTGTAGTCCACATGAGAATGCATGTTACAAGAAAACAAATCTAAAGCTGTTATGAAGTTTGAGTTGGCTGATACTGCATTTGAACAAAACAGTAGACAATTATGTGTAAATAGTAAGCAAGTTTCAGCTTTCAAATAATGCTTATTGCAACTGCTGAAATATGTAACAGACAGTGACGATAACATACAGTGCCACACATCAGATGAGAATAACAGTATTGGAGATGGTAAGAACATTATTGTATATTCAGAAGTTCATTCAATCTTTTTTTATAACAGAAAATCTTATAGACAACATACTAAGGCCCACATTGCACAATTTGCCATTGATGCTGGAACACAGACGGAAATTGTAAGTATGACAGGTGTAGGGTACAGACAGCAGTGAAAGTCATTTCAACATGCTCCCAAACCCAGGAAAATGATGACCCTAACTTGGCTGCAGCCCCCATGTCTCAGATAGCCACCCCATCTGCACCAATAGCTTGATCTGCTTACGGATATGAGCAGCTTAGCAACAGTAATAATGCAGTAAGATTTTATACAGAGTTATCAGACTGTACTGTGCTTAATCATGTATTGGAGCATGCTTCCCTGCATTGGCTTCCTAAGCTACATGTCAGAGGGCACAGGTATCTGATGCTGATTGCTTTCTACTTACTTTGATGAGACTATGTCTGGGTCATAGTGTTCAAAATCTAGCTTATCATTTTCAGATAGGTTTGACTACAGCAAGTAAAATATCTTTCTGACTGGCTGGATGCAACGTATCTTTCATTGAAAGTTTTTATCAAGTGGCATACTAAGGACACATGCTTTGAGAATATGCCGCCGATCTTTAAAGACTTGTATCCTAGACAATGTTGCATTATTGACTGTTCGAAAGTTTTTACAGAACTACTGTACTCATTCCAACCTCATGCACATAGATATTCGAATTATAAGAAACACAATACTATTACATTTCTCATTGGAATCACACCTTCTGGAGGTGTTTCTTTCTATCAAAGCACTGGGGTGGAATAGCCATTGATATAATTATAACCATGAATAGTGGTCTTCTTGCTCTACTGGAACCAGGGGATGTAGTCCTTGCACACCATGGTTTTGCCATAGTTGATGACATAACACTGCATGGTGCCAAGGTTGAGATTCCTTCGTTTGCTAGAGGTAAAAAACAACTATAGCTATGTAAGAGGTGGAATTCTCACAACATCTTTAAAAACTCAGGATTCATGTAGAAAGGGTAATTGGGGCTTCTGAAGAACAAGAACACAATCCTTCAATCCATACTTCCTGTTACAATGCTACGCTATAATGAACATCTGTTGTTGATAAAGTTGTTCATGTATCTGCTGCATTAATTACTCTGTGTCCAAGTGTTGTTGATAACTCAAAGCTATATGTATTGTAATACTTGTCAATTCAATTCATTAAATAAAACCAATTGCAACACATTACATGGTTCAACTGTCCAACACACTTATTTGTCTGGAATCCTACATTCAACATAGCAGTACCACTTTCCACGTGATTTGCGCTTAAGCCCCAACACACTCAAAATGACAACATTGTCGCATGCAGACTTTGTTGTCGCACTCAACATCCTACTCCTACTACATGTAACGCGAGGCGCTCGCAGGAAACACTTTACTTAGATCCTTTCACCCAAACAAAGTGATTTCTTTGGTACCATTGATGAAATAGGGCATAGAGAATGTATCTTAAATAAGCTATTTAGCTAACTGCAATAAAGAGTTTAAACTTCAAAACTGTTTCAAACGGTGTTGCACTAATGGATAACGTGTGGGATTATTTTGCTTGAAGTTTTAAAATCTGCTGTTTTCACAGTCAAAAGGTTGTGGAAGTGATATATGCCACTGTTATCAATTCTGATGCATCATCATCATAGCCCCATATGAGTCATGACCTATCCATAAGGAACTAGTCACCTATCAGGGTCCACACTACTGCATTATGCTGTAATCTCATTTCATTTAACTACACAACACCCCTTTTTGTCATATATACTGTGATGAAGAAGTACTCAAATTATTTTATGTTATGGTTATCTAACATATTGATTGTGGAGCACACTATTTGGTTTGTCATTGTATAATCATAAATATTGCCCCTCATCTTTAGGCCAAGGATGATCAGGCTAAAGGGATGCCAGCTGCTGCTGATAGAAAGGCCAAAATTGCCAAGAGGCTCAAAATTGCAGCAGTGATCTTTCATGTTGTGATAAGCATTGGGCTTATTATTATATTGGTTGTTCCTTATGTAGTCATACAAGAAAAATTGAAGGCTGCTGCCGCTGCTTACAAGCATGTTTGAATTATATTATAACATGTCCTCACTGAAAACAAATTTTGTGAAAACTAAGGCTAATTTATGTCCCATTTCACATCCAATATACAGAATATGCCTAAATGCTTCGCTGTGGCTAAAACCAAGAGAAAATCCCCATTATTTTAAGTTCAATTATACTAAAATTTAAGATTCTGTGCAGATTGCTAAGACAACAACTGTAAATAATAGGAATGTCCACAGAAAGCCTAACTGTCCACAGCATATGATTCCCAGTTCTAATTATTATTGTTGCTGCCAATTAACATTTATACCTTTGGAGTATTTATAGACCACAGATGATGTGCTTTAACTAATTTATAATTTTTTGGATTTAGCGATATGGGGTGTATTGAAAATTTTAATCAAATTATTGATGATGAAAAAAACATACTTTTATTTCATCATAAATGAGAGGGGTATGAAATGTTGCCCTATTAACATCATTGTTTACTATCCTAATTATATTGTTGTTTTATTAAAATTAGCTTTAACTGTTATTGGACCTTGAATATGTGGGTGTTGCGTTTCACATTACAGGGTACCAAAGTGGAAAAGTGGGTTGGGATTCGAAGATAGTGCTCCTCTGGCCTCATTCATGGAGAAATTTATTTATTTATTACTTATTTATATTCTATATCCCCATATTGATCCATGATTAGTGTGTAATTATTTTAAAAACGACGTACTTGCTTAACTTATTTTAGAACGTCTCAACGAAATATGCACATTGTTCGTGGTCTAATGATACACTTATAGTTCAAAATATAAGTTTATTAATTCTTGGTACCAACAATAACAGTCCTGAGGGATTAAAAGAAAGTAATGATAGATGTCCAGACATCAAGATGAAGTAACAAAGACCCGATCCTTAACTGGATAATGATGCTTCCCAATTCTAAAGGAAGACATCCTGGTAAAATAATGACTTCAAGAGTACAATTAATGCTCAAAAAATCTTACATTTGTATCAAGATTTAATGATATCAAGATTTCAAGTTTTTATAACTCCATACCTGACAACTGGCGTACTTGGCACCTTCGGCGCCACACTTTGTTTCTTAATGGATGCTTCGCTTTGCCAGACGGGCAACGAAGGTTCCATTGTGTGTTCTATTGTGCTTGTACATATTACGTGTCTCAGACTCCTGATTGCTGCTCTAATGAAGGACCATGCAGGCACAGTCGTTGGTGGAAAAAGGTGTCTCAACCGTACGGTTTGGAAAGTGCAAAGGAGACTCTGATAACTTACAGAGTATTCTGGAAAGCCAATACTATATTCTGTTCTCAGAATCTCAGAGTGAACTGATTTTAACTCTTCATCTGAGATGCCACCATTCTCCACAAACGATCAAAAACGTTTTTTGTGGATTTTGTTGTGCTTTACTGTTTGCGAATTGGTTTGCAACAAATGAGGTTTATTTAAATCACTTTTTCTATGCGAGTTACCAGACCCTTGTTTAGCGTAACGGTGGTGTAATCCATCCGCTGCTACTAACTGAGTCTGGCGCAGAGAGTGTTCTGCACCCAACACTTCAAATGTGGCGCCACGGCTTACCGGACTTTTCCATCGTTCGGCACAACGTGGTAATAATCCTTCATGGAGTTTCAGTTTTCAGTGCGCGCGCGCCTATTAACTATTCTTGTTGCTGCAAAACAATGCCATAAAAATAACTATATCGCTACACACGTGAATTGGTGCAAGTTAGTAGGTACGCAATGAGGTCCGCTTGAAGGGATGTTATAGTGGTACGAAGGACTCAACCCTGCATGTACAATACATTTTTGATTAATCCTAGTGGCTTGGTAATTTAGGTGACTCATTGTGTCAATTACAGCGTGCCGCACTTCCACGTTGGGACACCCCTCTTCCATTCCATCCAGTCGACCAGTATGGTCTTTTCCCGATATCGTCTATATCGCGATAGGTCGCGATATGAGTAAAATATAGATAGCGATATTGTACCGCGATATTTTTAAGTATATTCATCGACCAAATATTTATTAATAATCACATAGTTGATGCTGCGTTGTTGACAAAAGAACTAACACATAAATCGTCTTATCATGCTGTAGGGCACGGTGGGGCGGGGTGGGGGCGGGGTTGGGGGTATCGTATTGAGTGGAGAATTCTACCCCCCCCCCCCCCCTTACGTTGCCATCCCTCGACTGCTTCTTCGGAAGGGTGAGAGCTGGATTGAGACAAACACCATGCAATCATGATGGTTTGAGTGTAACTCATCAAACCGCGCAGTATAATAATTAAGAATTAAGAATAGAATCAAAATGCTATGCAAAACGACAAGGCGTTGAAGGGTGGCGAATGCGATATAAAACAGAGGAGGCACGTTAACCTTTTGGGAATGAAAATGGCTTCCAGTATCATAAACCATTCGAGAATTGATTCTATTCGCTCTATCCTGGATCCCCTAGGCCACCATGCTTCCACCTGCAAACGAGGGGGAGATGCAGTACATCTTAGTACATCGTTATAATCTGCTGAGGGATGTCTTTGCTGATTCCTGTCGCTTGGCTCATCTATGTGTCAAAGTCGAAGTAGGCAATATCTTAATTAACCCAAGACCATGATCACACTAGACCCGCAGACGTTCTCGTCCACAACTGGTCTCTAGGCAAGCCTGCAGCTTTTGACTTCTGCGTGACCTCTCCGCTTGATCCACTTATCTTTCGGAAGCGGGAGTGTCTTCGGGAGCGGCTGCTCATGCATCTGAGATCAGAAAGCACAACAGCAATGATGCCAAATGTGGGGAATTAGGATGGGTTTGCATCCCATTGGTTGTTGAGACATACGGTAAGAGGCTGTCAAAAGTTTTGCTCAGTTGGCATCTAGGCTGGCAATCGCCTGCTAGTCGGTCGTTATAAATGATCTTTACGGCAGGCTGAACACTTGCCTCATAAGATCTTTTATTTATGTATCAGTGTATTGTATTAAAATAATTAATGTGTTGGCGTTCGCCCGTTGTTTAAATCGGTAAACCTGACGAATAAAATAGTAGATACATAATTGACAAAAATCACTATAATAGACTAAGTGTGGCATTCTATCAAAACAGTTCCACTCTCGTGTTATAGCTCAGCTGCATCTAACGAATAAGTATGCCAACCATCACAGCCACTACACAATCATTTATGATCACTTCACCTTATTCAGCCATTCTTTAAGTTCTATTTGGATCATTATATGCTGAAATTATCTTCAAGGCTGGGGTATTGAACGCTTTTCCTCCGTGACAGTATTGAATGGTATCTTTCAGGTACCAAAGTATCTTACACACGGATTGGACATTAGGATGACAACTATTGTCAGTTTCTCTCTTTGTATTTGAATAGGATTACTGATAGTTACTCCTATGAAGGTGAGTACCAAGATTCTATTAATCCTAGGCATGCCATCGTGTTTGAAACACAGCACAATTGTACAATTACCCAATGATTCTAGCACTTCGCTATACACGCATCATTCGATGCAAGGATAATCACCAATTGTTGCATATTCAGATCTTGCATTCCGGAAAAGTCACTGATTGGTGAATGAGCAGTTCTCCATGTTTGTGACAGTTTCGTCAGTTCTGTGCTAGCTACGAAAGTTAAACCTACTGTGCCTTGTAGTTCGAAGATTGGAAAGTGTACGTTTTTAGTATATGTACTCGTGCTTTATAACATATCTCTTTTCTAGGGTGATTTTACAATCAAAATTTCAGTTGGTCTGTCACCGAAAGAACAAGAAGCCCCTACAGCATCAGCATAGAGACCCTGGTACAATGAGCCAACAGGGTACCCATGTGCTGGGAGGGGGGGGGGGGGGGGGGGCGTTGCTGGGGGGAAGGGGAGAGCTAAGAGGGGACCCATGTGCTGGGGGAAGCGGAGAGCCAACAGGGGACCCATGTGCTGGGAGAAGGGGGGGGGGGACCATGTACTGGGGGGAAGGGGAGAGCTAAGAGAGGGGACCCATGTGCTGGGAAGCGGAGAGCCAACAGGGGACCCATGTGCTGGGGGAAGGGGAGAGCCAACAGGGGACTCATTTGCTGGGGGGAGGGGGGGGGGGGAGGGGGATCCAACGTACATCATTTTATCACAATACGTGGTTTTTCTTTTTTCTGATGTTATGTGTGGGCAGCATGGATTTATAAGGATTCAGGTGCGGACGGTAGCTGTTACTTCGTGTTAATTGGCCCTGTTTCCAATCCCTCTACGTGTTATGTTTGCAATCATGCAGTAGAACGTTCATTATAATAGAAGTAATACAAATAAGGACCAAAGGATAAAACGTGCAGCTTTCCATTACATTTGTATTCCACTTCGTAATCATTGGACAGGCACATTCAGTCTAGGATGCGGGAGGGGTGTACATTAATCAGTAACGCGTGAATCACGTTTTTAATGATGTCAAAAATAATTGACCTCCCCATGCTGTATCGATACATTTTCCTTCCGAGATTGATACTTAATGCGAATTAATGCGTACAATAATGTCGTTAAAGAGTAAAATTCGCCGTATTAGCAGTGAAATTCCCAACCAAATGGCCAGTTTTGGAACGTATTTTTCATCCATTGGCAAAGTCGTCTTTGGTTGGGAGCGTTTACCCAGTTCGTAGGTGCGTCAACGTCGATGGGCGGAGCATCCCAGAGATCTGCTAGCACGTCGGTAACTTTAAGTAATCTGATCTCCTCGATCATGCACAATACGTCGATGACGTCAGTACAGTTGTAAGTAGAGTAAATATTCTTCATCGTCAGCATGTACGAAATAAAAAAAAAAATTAACCATGAGATTGCCTGGAACAAACATATAAACTTCATGCACGCTATATAAGCCTTATTGAATAGTGCACACTGAACATTACCTGTACATAGTTGCACGCAAGGATCCTCAGAGCTTTGCTATCACCTGTGCCATTACATTGTACCAAATTGTTATGGCGAAGCATTGAGCACGCCGTGTGATACTGCGCCAGGCTTGAATCGTTCACAGCAAACTAAGAGAGGATTTCAGCTCAACACTATACACAGCGCTGCCATTGGACAACTCACCTGCTCTTCCAAAGTGCTAATAGCTAAATACTTCGTTAACAGATCGCCGAGCTTTTCTGACAGGTTCGGAGGTGTGCATTGCACCCTTGCGACTAAAATGCAAAGGATTGTTGCGCAGAAAGTAGCGGAGATTACTCGTCCGTACATGGCTTGCGATGTTTTAATTATGACTATTCGTATTAGCTGTTGTGCATATTTATATAAGACTATATCACTTCGTATCAAGTGTCGAGATCGTAGGATACGCTGCCGCTAGGAAATTGTGTCGCTGCGAAAAAAATTCCTAAGGAAGATGTCACTTTAATTATAAACTTAGTTCAGTACTTGGAAATACTGTCACGCGCATGCATGAAATATGCATATGATGTATCCAATTGTGACATGATAGAGAATTAATTCACCCACTTGATGCAATGATCGGGACAGTACCATTTATTGGATCTTCTAATGAAGCTATCGCAAAGAAGCAACTTTTCGTAACGATTATGTCTTAAAAATCATCTTTTACAGCTACAAATTGTCATTCACTAATAGCCCAGCGTTCAGCCCCCGCAAATAACGCTTCTCTTGTGGCTCTTATACGTGTGATAAAGGAAACAGTGAAATCACGAACAAGAAAAACCTGCGGTGATCTCTTACAGTAACAAATAATTAAATAGATAAATAGGACCGTTATAAATGTAAGTTCACAGGTAGCCTCCCCCGCTAGTGTTTGCTGATATAGATTTAGCAGTGAAGTAGTGCACCTGATTAAAATTAAGCAGTTGCTTATTGATATTGCTTGGGAGTTAGTACCCCGTGTTGGTAGTTAGGGGAGGGTGGAGCGGGGTGGTATTAGATGCCCAGACATCAGGTTAATGTTAACACATTGAGGTAGATGGATAAATGTGTGACAGATGGGGCTGGGGTAGGGAGGTGTGGTGATAGTGGGGTTGTGGTGGGAGGTGGGGTGGTGTGATAGGAGGGGTTGTGGTGATAAGTGGGGGTTGTGCGATTTGGCCTTGTGTGGTTTCTTGTCTAATGAAATAGGTCAATATTTATTTTGATCAATATTTTATACATGTGTATTTTTTAAATGTACATGCATGCGACAAATCATTCCATTATAGTCGCGGCTCTGATTACCTCTGGTATAAAAATTTTAGTTTTAAAAGGCTTTGCTGTGGGCAATTGTTCAGCATATAAATTGTTTGACACGTCAATGGTTAATAACTAAATCAAGCCCTTCGAAATCAAGCTCATTAATTAATTTAATCAAGAATATGTACGGCTATACCATCCCCATACACAGCATAATACATACTACCAGTACCAATACCGCGCAAGGCGTTATGTAGAAATCTGTGTCTTTCTGTTCGGCCAAACTCTTTTGGTCTCCTTTATGTTGCTATGTATTCCTCGCTTGTAATACAATGTACCCCTTCCGCCATGCACCCCTCCCTTATGTTGCTACGGCGCCCCCCCCCACCTTATATTGCTATTTATCTTCCCTTACGTTACTATGTACCCCGTCCGTTAGCCCTGTCTTTAATGTTGCTATGCACATCCTGTAAAGAGATTAATTATTGCATGGCTACACTAAGGCGTTACTATGATATGTGAATCGGTGGGCGGATACAGTTAGATATCAATTATGATTTCAGCCTGGATGAATCTACGTTACAGCACACACATACTAGCCTCCACTCCGCCCGTGAAAAATCACATGCTGATTGTATTATAAGAAGTCAACAAAGTTATTAAATAAAGTTGATTCTAAAAATATGGTTTTAATTCATTTTTATACTGTTTGACCTTATTAACAGTATACAGTCTATTATTCCAATAATATACACCTGTTCTAACATACGGTTACTACGCAACGTATATATAACATGCCCGCGTAATACAAATACTACATGTTGTAACATTGATTTATTGTTGTCACGAGAAACTACATGTGCAGTACGATGAGAATGCACACTGTAACTGAAGCACATGTAGGCTTACGGGTATATCTCGGCTTGTGGCTGATATGTTCTTTGCATGTTAAATATCTATAATGGTGCATGTTTAAAATCTCTCGCTCCAGAATTAAAGAATGATATATGAATCGGAGGGCATAATTATATTTAGGCGATGGGTTAGTCTACGCTCCAACTTGATTCCTTGCAATGTAAATTTGAACGAGCTTTGCAAAGATGGAATAGCTTTCCATAAATTTTACGATAAATAATGAAAATACATATAATCAGCTAACGGATGGCATTAGCAATTGAAACTAACGTCAGTGTCGGTGTAACGGGATTACGCTTCTCCCTTACAATTGTACTTGCAGACCGGACATCCTTCCAAGAGGCACCTCATATCTGTGAGCTGGTTACTTGGATTTGTCTCTAACGGGCAGAATGTCCTGGTTGTATCCTGTTCGTCCAAATTCTCTAGCGAACGGTGTCTTCCAAGGATTTATGGATTATCAAGATGATCGGATCTGAGTACTGACGTTGTGTCATGCAAAGTAAAACTTATACATGTAACTATAGAGCGGTATAGTGCTAGATGAATAATTCCGAATGACCAAAACGATTATCTACTATCTGTGAGACTGCAATTTTAGGCGCTTTCTTACACACTTGCACAGTATTGTCAGTAATAAGCTCATCAGTCGTATATACAAACACTATGTAATGCAAGCCACCGGTATAAGTTAGTGCAAAATGAATTATTTTGTATGTTAACAGGGATTTTCTGTAATCGGTGAGCCTACAATTGTAACACCCTTACACACACTTGCTGGTGCAAGCACTAACCGCAAACCAGTTTCGTATGTTAACTAGGTTTTTTTTTTTTACAATCGGTGAACCTACAATTGTAAACACCCTTACACACACATGCTGGTTTAAGTCCTACATTCTGTCGATGCATGCAAGCACTAACCGATACAAACCGCATACGTTAGTGCAAGGAGATTATTTACGCCTGCAAACAAGAATTTTATGGGATTGGTAAGCCTGAGATTGCACAAATTCTCGTTCAGAGTACTTTTGGTAATAACTTCGTCAGTTTTAAGTTAGTGCCACGAACTGATAGGCAAGCCAGTCTGGGCCCGTTACATTTGCTATAGTGCAAGGTGATCTATTTCGTATATGTTAACAGGGATTTCTATAATCGGTGAGCCTGAAATTGTAGACATTCCCATATACACTTGCACACTACCTTTTTACGTAAGTCTGTCAGTGCAAGTACTAACCGATACAAGCCAGAATGAGCCCGAATACTGACGTTAGTGCGAGTGGACTAATTGCTTACGAAAACAGTGTCACATGAATTTTTTGATAGACTAATAAACTTTCTATCAACAGGCACTCTTAACGAGAACTTCAGCCATTGCAATCTACCGATTACAGAAAACTTGAATCCCATTTTTTGTATTTAGGAATTGTTGATCATGCACTAACGTTACGGGGCATATAGTTGTCAGTTATTGCATGCTTGCGTTTGCATAACATAAAAATTGATGAGATTATTACCCAAGGTACTGTTACCACAGTGTCTACAATGCTGGGCTTAAATTCCATAAGGAACTAGTCACCTTGCACTAATATATACGGGTCACCACAATCACTGGCTTGTATTGGTTAGTTCCTGCATTGAAAACAGTTAGGACTAAAAACAGGTACTGTTTAAGTGTGTGTAAGGATGCCTACAATTGTATCCTCACAGATTATTTTTTAAAAATCCCTGCGAACATACGAAACTGATTGATCCTCTTGCACTAACGTACAGGGGCCCAGACTGGCTTGTACATAAGTCAGTACTTGAAAACTGATGAAATTTTTTCTATAATCCCAGGCTTACCAAATACATAAAATCCTTGTTTGCATGCGTAATTTATTCCCTTGCACTAACATACACGGGTCCAGACTGGTTTGTATCAGTTAGCGCGCCCATCGACAGAAATTAAGACTAAAACCACCAGGTGTGTGTAAGCGTGTTTACAATTGCAGGCTCATTGATTATAGAAGATCGCTGTCACATACGAAAATAATCACCTTTGCACTAACGAATACGGGCCCAGACTGGCTTACATATATGTTAGTGCTTGCGGGACATTGATTGGGCCAAACGAATTATTTCTTATTCAAACGAGGATTTCCTTTACACGTCCTCACTGACTTTGTACCGCATTGATACTTTTTAAAATCAATGAGTAGATTCACTGCATGAAGGAAGCTATATAGACCGAGTATAGAAAATCCTTGTTTGAATACAGAATTGTTCATTCTGCACTTGGGCCAAATTGACTCATATCAGCTATAGCGTCATTAGTATGAAATAAGGCATGCAACCTTAAGGTGTTGTCTATCCTGCATATTGTTGGTTACAGATTTGTTTTACGGTTTTTAATCACTGATAGAGCAATGTCACCGTAGCAGTGATTACAATCTGGCACGTGCTATGGCAAGGGGAATGTCAAGAAGGGGAGAAAATGACCAACATTGATGGCAGCATCATGATTACCTTAACAAAGCTTTTGTCCTGTTGGCGCGAGAGGGCTACGCAACGCAAAATGGTGGCGTTGAGAGTAACGGGTGACTGAACGATATTTTTTGCATTAAACCTTTAACCTAGGATTTTATTCAACTCTTGTACCCACAGAAGGCGTCACGTAGCAATCTAAACCGAGGACCGTTAACAGTGGAACGATATATGCTTCTATGGAAGGCACTAAAGGGTTCTGACGAGAAGGATGTTGAGAGCTTTAAAACTTTAAATTGTCGAAAAAGCAAGCCTTTGTCATGTCCAAGAATGCTGACGATGAAGAAGCAATATTTCGTGTCGATTACAATTCTAAAGAGCCTTTTAACATGAAAGAGGTTGTAGACGTTGAACAAGCTAAACAAATAATCAAAAAAATGCACCAGCCCAGAGAAAATGAATGCCTTCCATTGGGGATCAATAAATTGATGTACCTTTTCCAGCAGAGATACACTATACATTGTTAATTGTTTCAGAAGTCTTGAGGAATTGAATTGGATCTTGAAAAATTTTGAAGCACTTGGAAACCGTTGCTGCACCCCCAGTACCAGTGATGGCAACAAGAGTTATGGAGAGAGTTCATATCGACCTTGTACAAATGTATGGTGCAAACAGCTTGTTTTGCAATGATTCAAACCACAACTATCGCCTAGTTCTCAGTGTAATAGATTGTTTCAGCAAGTATTGTCGGCTGGTTCCACTCTGCACCAAAACATCCTCTGAAGTGGCTAAAGCACTGTGCTCCATTTTTAGATAGTTAAGTATTATTCAATCTGATAATGAGACTGAATTTGCTGGAGAAGTTGCTAATCTGGTGTGTTCTGGTTTAGGGATCAAAACTATCCAAGGTCAACCTTACCATCCTCAAAGCCAGGGACAAGTAGAGAGTCTGAATAAAAGAGTTAAGCAACGTCTTGCAAATAGATTGATTAGCTTTCCAGCAGAGCAGCAGTGCAATATCTGACCATGGATATTACCTTAAATAGCCCATGTTCTTAATGAACTAGCATATATGATATTCCATTCCATGTATTCATTAGACAAGAATCAGGACAGTGTGGCCCAGATTATGGCCAGATGATGCTTTATACGTGGATTTGATGTTGCACTGTTGAAATAAATGTACATGTGTGTGCAAAACTGAAAAGGACAGAGCACGGTCAGACTTCTCAGCTTCATTAAATACTTTCAACTCTATTTCACGACGCAAAGCATAAACATTGCTAAATGGTGCTGCAGCTGTGTGGATAGGTCTAATAGGACAAGGGGCTGAACATATGCGTGATTGCAATGAAATAGAGAAGTGTGACGAATGCTGTCCTATTGAACCTATCCTCACAGCTGCAGCCCCATTTAGCATTCTCAATGCTTTGCAATATGAAATAGAGCTGAAAATTTTTAATGTAGTTGAGAAGTCTACACTAAGAAGACAGTATGCACATCTGAAGCGTTTTTCATCAAGGAAATTTCAAATCAATGAACAATTTCTCTTTCAAAAGCCTCATACATATGGTATGGTGATAGTTCCTAACCAAAATGGTGAAGTTATAGAGCAATTGTCTGGAGATTATTATTTTATTGAGTACTTCGATAGTGAAACAAGACACGTTATTTCTTTGCATTCATCATCAATGGCTCCTTATTCATTCAATGAGATACCCATGAGTATAAACGATGCTAAGGATAGAAAATCTTTACTATCTGCAGAGACTCTGCGAAATGAAATTGTTAGTTTTGCATCTGTACATAGGCAATCATTATTTCCCACCAAACTAACACTTCTATCATGCTACTGAAGATCAACATACTAAACAGTTAACAATAAAAGATGTTCTGAATATTATTGACCAAAAAGAATTGATTGAAAAAACTGATCCAGATACTTTGATAGACTTATGCATATATGCTAGTGACTGTAGAATATTTACACTGCTTAATTCAAACAAAACACTAAAAATGAAGTGCCATGCTGCTTTAATGAAGCACCTGATGGTGAAATCCTCATTCTGTCATGTTTATGCAGCTTTTCACTTCTGGAAATGTTCATGGACTCATAACACTTACCTTTGTACCAATCACTGTCTTCATCAGAACTTCCTATGTATTTAAGTTATCATTGAATGTGTTTCATTCTCATCAAACTGTGTGCACAAATGCTGTTGCAATTGGCTTCTAGGTAAAGTCAAACTGCTAGAATTTGTTGGAGGGACAAAAGATGGTATCGACAATTGTACAAATTGATGGAAAACTGCATCATATTCCAGCTGCTAAACAGCCTTTCAAACTTCTCAATTGTTGTTTCAAAATCGTTAAAACCAAAATGCAAAGTTTGCTGCTCTAAAACATAAAGCAGCTTTTCACAACACAAAGAGAAGCGCAAGAACTGAAAGCAAAGAATCAAAGCCTGACCACCAAATGTCCATTCCAATCACTCCAGAAACTTTAAGCAACACATTAAAAGTCTCTACAATAGGATGAAAGTTGAATACTGAAGAAACATCAACTATACATGAACACATTAGCTCCTACAACAGTCAGCACAAGTCAAAGAGGTAGAGTTTTGCCACCAATAGTTGAAGCCAAATTTGATGATGTCCAGCTATCATTGTATTGTAATAATGTAACCAAAATCCGTATTTTATGTTAAAAACAATGGATAATGTGTAAGAAAAGGCATTTTTTAATAGTGCATAGATTAATGCATTCTATCATAGGTTATTGATTTTTGTGCACCAGAAATAACATGCTATGATTCACTGCATAGTTGAATCTGATTCATCAGGCCAGAGGGTGTCTTTGGAAATGCTGTGAGAGCAGTATGATATTAAAAGTACAAGTCATTTGTAAAAACTTCAACAGTGCCTTTGTTGAGGAGTTACTAAGATACCAGGCATATGAGGTAACATATTCATCTCTCAAGTGGACATTCACAATGTTTAAGGCAATGAAAATATTAGTATAGTAAAAGTTACGTATCTTATTTTACAGAGTTAACCACAGCAAGGAAACTTGAGTGATTGTGGATTGTTTGTTTGCAAGGTGAGTTTTTTTAAAAATTTTTGTAGTAACATTTGGAATGTGTAAGTTGCTGAGAAGATTTCAATTTCAAAACAAGTAGCATTTAAGGTTACTGGCTGTTAATTGTTTTCAGGTAACTATAACAATTTATTACAGACTGCATTTAGCAGCTTAACAGTATGACTGTTTATGCAGCTGTTCTCAAGGTACAAGTCCACGATAAATATTTGTGTTGTATTATCCTAATTATTGTAGTCCACATGAGAATGCATGTTACAAGAAAACAAATCAATATCAAGCATGTTGGAATCTAAAGCTGTTATGAAGTTTGAGTTGGCTGATACTGCATTTGAACAAAACAGTAGACAATTATGTGTAAATGATAAGCAAGCTTCAGCTTTCAAGTAATGTTTATTGCAACTGATGAATTACGTAACAGACAGTGACGATATTATACAGTACCACACATCAGATGAGAATAACAGTATTGGGGATGGTAAGAATATTATTGTATATTCTGAAGTTCATTCAATCTTTTTTCTTAAACACAAAAACTTAAAGACAACATACTAAGGCCCACGTTGCACAATTCGCCATTGACGCTGGAACACAGACGGAAATTGTAAGTATGACAGGTGTAGGGTACAGACAGCAGTGAAAGTCATTTCAACATGCTCCCAAACCCAGGAAAATAATGACCCGAACTCAGCTGCAGCCCCCATGTCTCGAATAGCCACCCCATCTGCACCAATAGCTTGATCTGCTTATGGGTATGAGCAGCTTAGCAAAGTAATAATGCAGCAAGATTTTATACAGAGTTATCAGACTGTGCTGTGCTTAATCATGTATTGGAGCATGTGCTGTCATGCTTCCCTGCATTGGCTTCCTAAGCTGCATGTCGGAGGGCACAGTTATCTGATGGCAATCGCTTTCTTCTTACTTTGATGAGACTTAGGATTCAAAATCTAGCTTATCGCTTTCAGATAGGTTTGACTGCAGCGAGTAATATTTTTTTCGGACTTGCTGGATGCAATGGATCTTTTGTTGAAAGTTTTTACCAAGGGGCATACTCAGGACACATGCTTTGAGAATATGCCGCAGATCATTAAAGACTTGTATCCTAGAACACGTTGCATTATTGACTGTTCAGAAGTTTTTACAGAACTACTGTATTCATTCCAACCTCATGCACAAAGATAATCGAATTATAAGAAACACATTACAATTACATTTCTCATTGGAATCACACCTTCTGGAGGTGCTTCTTTCTATCAAAGCGCTGGGGTGGAAGAGTCATTGATATATTTATAACCATGAATACTGGTCTTTTTACTCTACTGGAACCAGGTGATGTAGTCATTGCACACCGAGGTTATGCCATAGTTGATGACATCACTGCATGGTGCCAAGGTTGAGATTCCTTCGTTTGCGGGAGGTAAAAAACAACTATAGCTATGTAAGAGGTGGAATTCTCACAACGTCTTTAAAAATTCAGGATTCATGTAGAAAGGGTAATTGGGCTTCTGAAGAACAAGAACACAATCCTTCAATCCATACTTCCTGTTACAATGCTACGTTATAATGAGCATCTGTTGTTGATGAAGTTGTTCATGTATGTGCTGCATTAATTACTCTGTGTCCAAGTGCTGTTGATAACTCATAGCTATATGCATTGTAATATTTGTCAATTCAATTCTTTAAATAAAACCAATTGCAACACATTACATGGTTCAACTGTCCAATACACACTTATTTGTCTGCAATCCTACATTCAACCTAGCAGTACCACTTTCCACGTGATTTGCGCTTAAGCCCCAACACACTCAAAATGACAACATTGTCGCATGCAGACTTTGTTGTCGCACTCAACATCCTACTCCTACTACACGTAACGCGAGGCGCTCGCAGGAAACACTTTACTTAGATCTTGCGAGGCGCTCGCAGGAAACACTTTCCTTAGATCTTTTCTCCCGTATACATTCTCAAGTAAACGTCGACCGGACGGTTTCAACTTGGGGCGACTGAGTGTTGTCCACAACTGAATGTACGTTTCCTCACTTATAACGGCGACTCCGCTCCCGTGTCTACTTCCATCATCAAATTTGCACCATAGAGGTTTACCCTCTGCGTTAACGGAGCCCTTGACCTATCTCCCGTTAATGTGAACAGGGCCTGCCAAGTTCATTAGGATGAAAACATCTACCCCCAAAAAATGAGCACCATTCACCCCATCCCATTGTCTCCTTGAGTCTAACTCGGCTTGAGACTAAATTAACTCTAACATGATTGTGGCCCATTTGCAATAACTTTTGCTTATCATGCAGCATTGGGTGATGATGATCAAGATAAGCTGAGGTCCCACCTTGTAAACTGATTTGAAAAAGAAAAGTTCTGCCAGTTTCCACTAATGTCACCCCTCATGTCATCCAAGGCGAAAAGGGCTTGCAAACCATCAGGGGAGTTTATTAAATTGTACTGTGAATGTCAACTGCCAGGCTCTTGTGATGATATGCATGGTTGCCTGTGACAGAGTGGCAGCATAGATAATAGAATAAAAAAGGGATTGGAAACGGTAAAGATTACGGGATTCATACGCATTTCACGATTCCGTAAAATATGCACCTGCATGGTCAGGACACTTTTGTGAGCCTTGCCGAGAATATAGACGGTTCATTTGAGAAACTTGTGCCCGATCCGGCAACAGGTTAACAATAATAAGAGCAATAATAAGAGACATTTGTGGAGCGAATTCCTTCAACACGGATATATGTGAGCTTCGACCCAAACGAATTAGCGAGCCATTTGCTCTTACAACACATAAGAAATTTTTATCATGCCACTCATGATTCAATATATGTCCTCAAATATTCTAGAACTCTGATCTCTTTTACACAAAAAGTACGCTTTTTGGATATCTACTTATACGATTTACAATGCCAGAACCCTTCGTAGGGACTCCAGAACGTTACTACGCCGCACGTAATCTATATAGGAACTCCCAAAATGGATTTATAATGTTACCTGTGTCCAGAAAAATCACACAACCACTACGCAGCTACGATCACTTGCTGGCTACAGTAAAGAGAATAACTATACGATTTGTTGGTGTCAAAGAGGCTGTCCTCACACAGTTATAGGTTAACAACACGAAAGAAGCTCTTTACGGAAAGGTGCTAACGGTACACACATCCACTAGAAGGTTCTATGCGAAGCACGGTCACTTAACGTGACGTTATACGTCACTAAATGTATATACCGTTTCCAATCCCTTTAATGTCTATAATGCACCGGGCGTCTCCCGAGGGTGCAATTGTTTACCGCGGTGTACAGATAATAAATTTATTCACGTTCTGCCAATTTAACATCCCTTTTATAGTTGACGGCACATGCACGATGTTCAGGTCCTTTGGAGTTTGGCCCGAAATCTCCAAGCTATAATACTTTACCTTCGTTCAGAGTCAGCGCGTCAAAGTGAAGCTATTCGATTGCGATACGAAACCACGCGTATCGCAATCGAATAGCTTCACTTTGACGCGCATGCACCGTCAAGTATAAAAGGGATGTTAAACTGGCAGAACGTGAATAAATGTATTATCTGTACACCGCGGTAGACAATTGTACCTCCGGGAGGACGCCCGGTATATTACACATTAAGTACTCTATTATCTATGGGTGGCAGGTAGTTTCACGCGCGGGTGATGGTTCTGTAGTGGCTGCTCATTTATCTCTGACACAACTATTTCAGCTTACCATGAAGGAAGGGTTAAAGCTACCAAATTATAGCTACCAAATTATAGCCTGCATGCTGCTAATTTATATATATATTATAATTATATGGGACAGTGTCCAGCTAAATCACCCTTATGATACTTTTTCAAAATTTCCAGAACAAGCAAAAGAAAAGTAACGCTCGCATTGAAATGTATGGCTAATTATAAATTCAGTGCCTAATAACTCTGTGATGGATAGTCCGATTTAGGATGCGTAAGGACCATTTGACAGAAGCTCATGGGTGTTCAATGAAAATCAAAAAAAATTGAAAACTTGAAAAACTAGCCAGAAGGGTGATTCTGCTGGACACTGTCCCATATATATATATGATCCTTATGATACTTTATCAAATTTTCCAGGACAAACAAAACAAAAGTAATTAACGTTCGCATTGAAATGTATGGCTAATCATAAATTCTGTGCCTAATAACTTTATGATGGATAGTCCAATTTGGGATGTGTAAGGACCATTTGATAGAAGCTCTCTCGGCTTCATGGAAAATGAAAATTTTGAAAACTTGAAAAACTACCCAGAAGGTGGACACTGTCCCAGATACTATATGTTCCGTGCAAAGCAGGAAATTGCGCTTACTTTGGCGCGCAATCCAAGGATTGCGCACCATATTCCAGGATTGCGTACATGATAGGTTCTGGGATATGCGCAAATGCAATCAATCCTAGGATTGCGCAGCATGATCTGGGAATCCTTTACTGACTTTGGCGCGCAAAGGTATTGCATAGTGAAGTCATATCATACTATCTGTAGTGCATGTACATGTTGCTGCCAGCATATAAAATCATTCTGTTCATATTGATACCTATATAAACGATCCCCTTTCCATACGTATATATGATATTTCCTTACCAGCTAGAATACATACATAACTAGAGCGGTGGCGTTATTGGCGTTTAGACCATCACGTGAATTGCTTCAAGGCGATAACAGGAAGTATCGTAAATGTGGAAATTTCTGTTCAGGAAGCTACCGATGTAATTGTAATTATGGTTTACGTTAGCCACAACATTCCGGAAATGTATTCATTTCGTCCCGTGATATTCAGTGTACATGGGCTATGATTAGCCCACGCATGGCTTAGATGTGTCGCTTTAAACTTGTTCCGGTTTACATCCTGCAACATGCTTATACTCCAACTAGGACACTTGTTCGGATTCATTAAGCAGATGATACTGCACTATAAATGAAATTAGAATTGCGAGCTAGCATATAGTACCTTCGTTCATTAAAATGGGATTGGCTACATGGGCATTCATTTTTTTCTACCTGGTCGGATTCGCAATGACCCTTGTGCCCCAAATGAGACAGTCAGAGTGCGCGAGTATCAAGAACAAGGCCACCAGCACTGTGAGCCTTGTATGCCGCTCGCTCAGGTACATCGATGGAACGATGAGGCGTTGTCCTGAGGCTGACAGTGCCTGCAACCCCGACGCAATAAAGACCATGATGACCGGCATCCAAGGCGAATTATGCGAATGGGTAGGTTTGGTATTTACTGCATGGTCAATGTAACATTTCCCTACATGCATTACTAATATACTAATACGAATTCGGCTGCCTTTATGCTCGACCTCCAGATCACTATTCTGACAATCAATTACTCTGCTTGTTTCGAGAGCCTCAACAATTCCACCACTCTGCTATCCTGCAGTACCTCTTCGCTCAATGGTATATGCAGCTCCATGCTTCTCGCACTGTACTGAACACCCACGCGGGATGACATTTGCATAGACATTATATTGACCTTATATTGCACAATCTCTTGTGATCCGTGTACACATTTGCATCCACTGGAAAGATTATTACAATACACCAGCATAATAGAGCACTTTTCCAGAACTATTATCACATTGAAAGACATGCATGAAAGAGGAGCCAGACGTAGCAAGCATGTATAAATGTTCCGCAGGGATGCTTAATCGTAGCCCGTTGATTAACCGGCCAACCCGTTCATTAACCGGTTAGCCGGTTGTTTATCCGGACATGCCATAACGCGCATGCTCGCATGAATGCGTGAACTCGTGGAGATGGAGAAAGGCTCGGTCAAGACTTTCTTTCAAAAATATAATGATCCACTTTTCCTGTTGGTGGAAAATGCACCAGAAGCGCGGTGATCAGAAAGGACGTAGCGCAGCGCATCGTTAACCATCTAAAAGGTACTCAAGATGCGGATGGTGCCTTTCGTCATTTCGTCAAAAAGAGCGGCTTTGCATTGATGCATGCATGGTCTTTCCGGATGCTGAAATCAGAGACGTCCTGGTTGTTTCTGTGAAAGAAAAGAAGCAGGTATTACACAATTGAAATGAGCAACAGTCTCAATAAAGTTGTACTGATTTTAGAGTGGCAATGATCGAACGGTGTTGAAGGGGCATCGAAGAATTGCGATCGCAGAGGAATTTTATGAAATTTCGGAACAGGTTCATAACAAGGACTGTCTGCATGCAGGAACAAAGAAGACTTATGCAACGGTATTTGCAACCTAATGCTTTAGAGCTAGCTACACGTGTGCACGTATGCTGACGCATGTGATTATAGCTTTTTTTTTCCCCATACAGATTCAGAGTTTGTATTCCTTTCTTCCAAGACGTGCATGTGGTTGAGCACTACATAAAGCTGTGTGCCACTTTCAGCCTCAGAATGCCTCAAAAAAACGAAGTCAAATCTTCGGCCCATAATTGCAAATGGGTTGTTGTGTCGAGTGCAGGTATCTTACTTTCTTGTGATAATATTTGGAACACGCTATTACTCACTACAGCATGTTCCGCTTTCAGATTCAACAGCTTGGAGGGCCATACTCACACACAAAAGAAACTGTCTGATGCAATTGAAGAGGTGCATTTCAACTCTATTCTTAATAGTTGTTCTCTTGCTGATAAGACTAGACTGCTGTCTGTATCATCACTCCATGCATCGGCTTGGATTTCAGATGTCCCTTCCCTCAGCTTAGGACTGCACCTTGACCCGAGTGAGTTTCAGCCAGCAGTGAAATGGTGGTTGGGAGTCAATCACTCATTGAGTTTGGATGGAAATCCAATGGTTTGTCCTCTATGTCCCAACTGTGCTTTTGACCCTCTAGGTTACCACTGTGTCACATGAGGTGATGTAACAACCAGGCACAACACTCTTCGCAACGTGATTTACAGCACCTTTCAGCAAGTCGGTTTGTCTCACACCTTGAGACTGGCTGTGGATGGGGACATGATAATTTGCAACCTAATGCTTTAGAGCTAGCTACACGTGTGCACGTATGCTGACGCATGTCGGCATTTTTTTTTCCATGTACGACTGCAGTGGAGAACTATGGGCCTGGGGACCAGAGGCATTATAAAGGCCTTCTCGCATGTGGCTTCGCGGTTAGCCATTCGTGGTAACACTCCCAAGTCCAAGCTGTTGGCTGATCTATATGGCCGCCTCATCCTGTTATTGATTAGAGCAAATGCTCAATCAATCTTGGTCCGCTCATATCCCCAATTAACCCAACAGGACAGTTATCTGTGCATGTAGTTGTTTGTGTGTTTTCATATAAATATATATATGTGATATCGGAAGTTTCGTTAGAAACTTCCATATAGGATTATGAACTCACATAAAAAACTGATACACGACCCGTCTCTAACAAGACTCCCGACGATCGGATCGTTAAGCTTGTTATAGCAATCGAACTAGAAGTCAAAACTTAGCAGTTTCGTGTTTGTTTTATGTCACAGAAACGCGCGGTTGTAGAGAACAATAGGGTACTGCCCGCCCTCGTACCCAGTCCCGGACATGGTCTCCTTCTTCTTCTTGGCAACGCATAACTCGGGATAGGAACACTTTTAAACAATGAAAATTTCACCAATATCTTCAGAATAGGCTGGATGAGCTGCCTTTGCAGAAACACCCTGGTACATGCCCGCTTCCAACGTATGTGTGAATTAAGCGGGATGCAACAGTAATGTCAAAGGCAGCTGAGGTGCCACAATCTCAATTGGTAACTAGGATGTCTGTCTGGAATTATCATGTCCCCATCCACAGCCTGTCTCAAGGTGTGAGACAAACCGACTTTATGTAGTGCTCAACCACATGCACGTCTTGGAAGAAAGGAATACAAACTCTGAATCTGTATGGAAAAAAAATGCCAACATGCGTCAGCATACGTGCACACGTGTAGCTATAGCTCTAAAGCATTAGGTTGCAAATACATTTGCATAGGTCTTCTTTGTTCTGCATGCAGACAGTCTGTGTTATGAACCTGTTATGAACCTGTTCCGAAATTTCATAAAATTCCTCTGTGATCGCAATTCTTCGATGCCCCTTCAACACCGTTCGATCATTGCCATTCTAAAATCAGTACAACTTTATTGAGACTGTTGCTCATTTCAATTGTGTAATACCTGCTTCTTTTCTTTCACAGAAACAACCAGGACGTCTCTGATTTCAGCATCCGGAAAGACCATGCATGCATCAATGCAAAGCCGCTCTTTTTGACGAAATGACGAAAGGCACCATCCGCATCTTGAGTACCTTTTAGATGGTTAACGATGCGCTGCGCTACGTCCTTTCTGATCACCGCGCTTCTGGTGCGTTTTCCACCAACAGGAAAAGTGCAGTCGTTATATTCTTGAAACAAAGTCTTGACCGAGCCTTTCTCCATCTCCACGAGTTCACGCATTCATGCGAGCATGCGCGTTATGGCATGTCCGGATAAACAACCGGCTAACCGGTTAATGAACGGGTTGGCCGGTTAATCAACGGGCTACGTATAAGCATAAGCATCCCTGCGGAACATTTATACATGCTTGCTATACGTCTGGCTCCTCTTTCATGCATGTCTTTCAATGTGATAATAGTTCTGGAAAAGTGCTCTATTATGTGGGTGTATTGTAATAATTTTTCCAGTGAATGCAAATGTGTACACGGATCATAAGAGATTGTGCAATATAAGGTCAATATAATGTCTATGCAAATGTCATCCCGCGTGGGTGTTCAGTACAGTGCGAGAAGCACGGAGCTGCATAAAACATTGAGCGAAGAGGTACTGCAGGATACCAGAGTGGTGGAATTGTTGAGGCTCTCGAAACAAGCAGAGTAATTGATTGTCAGAATAGTGATCTGGAGGTCGAGCATAAAGGCAGCCGAATTCGTATTAGTATATTAGTAATGCATGCAGGGAAATGTTACATTGACATGCAGTAAATACCAAACCTACCCATTCGCATAATTCGCCTTGGATGCCGGTCATCATGGTCTTTATTGCGTCGGGGTTGCAGGCACTGTCAGCCTCAGGACAACGCCGCATCGTTCCATCGATGTACCTGAGCGAGCGGCATACAAGGCTCACCGTGCTGGTGGTCTTGTTCTTGATACTCGCGCACTCTGACTGTCTCATTTGGGGCACAAGGGTCATTGCGAATCCGACCAGGTAGAACACAACGAATGCCCATGTAGCCAATCCCATTTTAATGAACGAAGGTACTATATGCTAGCTCGCAATTCTAATTTCATTTATAGTACAGAAACATCTGCTTAATGAATCCGAACAAGTGTCCTAGTTGGAGTATAAATATGTTGCAGGATGTAAACCGGAACAAGTTTAAAGCGACACATCTAAGCCATACGTGGGCTAATCATAGCCCATGTACACTGAATATCACGGGACGAAATGAATACATTTCCGGAATGTTGTGGCTAACGTAAACCATAATTACAATTACATCGGTAGCTTCCTGAACAGAAATTGCCAGATTTATGATATTTCCTGTTATGGCCTTGAAGCAATTCACGTGATGGTCTAAACGCCAATAACGCCACCGCTCTAGTTACGTATGTATCCTGGTAGGGAAATATCATATATACATGTTCGTATGGAAAGGGGATCGTTTATAAAGGTATCAACCTGAGCAGAATGATTTTATATGCTGGCAGCAACATGTACATGCACTACAGATAGTATGATATGACTTCACTATGCAATACCTTTGCGCGCCAAAGTCAGTAAAGGATTCCTAGATCATGCTGCGCTATCCTAGGATTGCGCCTCAATCCTAGGATTGCGCCTCAATCCTAGGATTGCGCAATGATTGCATTTGCGCATATCCCAGAACCTATCATGTATGCAATCCTGGAATATGGTGCGCAATCCTTGGATTGCGCGCCAAAGTAAGCGCAATTTCCTGCTTAGCAAGGAACATATAGTATATGGGACAGTGTCCACCTTCTGTTTTTCAAGTTTTCAAAATTTTCATTTTTCGTGAACTCTAGAGAGTTTCTATCAAATGGTCCTTACGCATACTAAATTGGATTATGCATCATAAAGTTATTAGGCACTGAATTAATAATTAGCCATACATTTCAATGTGAGCGTTAATTACTTTTCTTTTGTTTGTCCTGGAAAATTTGATAAAGTATCATAAGGATCATATATATATATATATATATATATATAATTATATATATATAATTATTTTTATAATATTATTTATATATATTATGTATATATGGGACAGTGTCCAGCAGAATCACTCTTCTGGCTAGTTTTTCAAGTTTTCAAATTTTTTGATTTTCCTTGAACACCCATGAGCTTCTGTCAAATGGTCCTTACGCATCCTAAATCGGACTATCCGTCACAAAGTTATTTGGCACTGAATTTATAATTAACCATACATTTCAATGCGAGCGTTGCTTTTCTTTTGCTTGTTCTGGAAATTTTGAAAAGTACCATAAGGGTGATTTAGCTGGACACTGTCCCATATATCTGAACCTGCGTCAGCAGGTTCAATCATAGATTATTTAGACAGGGATTGGAAACGGGTCACGTGAGCCATACATTTTACGGTAGAAGGCTATGCGCCGTCAATATTATAATGGATAGCACCTTTTGAGTTTGGCGGGAAAATGTCTTATAGCTGGTTTTGGTGAAATCCGTATCATGTAGAGTCTCGAATGTGTTCCACCCAATTCATGAAAGGTAAGGTTTGTCTAGAAACGTGTTTGAAGTTCTAGTGAACGAATCTTCGGGAGCTTTTAATAAAAACTGAGAAATGAAGCTATGTGAATCCTTTCTGGGCGTGCAAAAACTGTTCTGTACGTTTTTTGACCTTGATTTTTTTGTAAATAAGCTCTTCGTAGCAATCTGAATAGAACTGGATAGGTTTTGCCCTTTCCCTAAGCTTTGAAAACATAACGTGGCACGAAACAGCGTTTTAGACATACAGGCAGTTCTGGGCGTATAACTACTTTTGTAAATAGTGTAAACGTGGTTTGAAGGTTTCATCCTCTAGTGCACTCATTTTGCGATAGAACTGGGCTATGGACTAAGCCAGGGAGTGTCGGTATGACGTTATAAAAAGTTCGCTTTACATCGACTATCGCGTCAATCATTAGGGACACGGCACGAATAGACTAGGCCGTACTGGCAGTTCTGGGCGTATAGCTACTTTTGTATATAGTATTAGCAGGATTTGAAGGTATTTTTCTCTAGTGCACTCATTTTGCGATAGAACTGAGCTATGGGCTATGCCAGGGAGTGTTGGTATGAGGTTATAAAGAGTTGGCTTTACATCGACTCTCGGGTCAATCATTAGGGATACGGCGCGAATATAGAATACTGTCAGTTCTGGGCGTATAGCTTCTTTTAAAAATAGTATTAACGGAGGTTGAAGGTTTCAACCTCTAGTGCACTCATTTTGCGATAGAACTGGGCTATGCACTAAGCCAGGGAGTGTTGGTATGAGGTTTTAAAAAGTTGGCTTTACATCGCGTCAATCATTTGGGACACGGCACGAATAGAGTAAGACTGCTGTCCTTTCTGGGCCTGTGGGTACTTTTGTAAATAGTATTAATGGGGTTTGAAGGTTGGTTTCTTGCTACTCATTTTGCCATTCCAGACTTAATAACTACTACAATAACCTATCTTCCGCTATAACACAGACGGAGCTGTTAATTGGCGTGCACGTGATCCGTTTCCAATCCCTGTCTAAATAATCTATGGTTCAATATAGGATTGATTGAGGAGTGATGAATGTCATTAAAATTTTTAAATCGCGTCGGGAGAGACAACGAAGAAACGGATTGCTTATCACTTTGCAGCTATCGAACGACAACACCAAGATCTACGTTTTCGTGCTAGTTTCATGTCATTAAACTATGCGCTTCCAGACAAACAAAAAACCTGCTTCTCGTGCCCATTCCCAAAAAAAATGTTGGTCGTCGTCGTCGTCTTCTTCTCCGTCAAGTATAACTCACGCTAGGAATGGTTTTAAAGAACGGCAATGATACCAAACGCTTCAGAATTTACCGGCGCGGTGCCCCTTAAGGTCATAATTGAGAAAGAAGCTACAACGAAAAAGTATCATATACGGTATGGGTATACTAAATACCTGCGAGCTGTGCATTTAATAATCTTGAAAAATTGAAATAGGCCTATATTTAGCCCATACAACAGACCGTGCACTATATGTTGAGACGTGAGTGGGCTAAATTTTTTACATACTAGTACGTATTTATTAAAGTTATATAGTAACTTGTGGTCGGGGCAATGCACAAAGCGTTCGTAAGGTATAGACATTTGTCCATTGCACATCGTTCCTCATCACATTACAGTTATGAAGCTTCGTTGACACGGAGAAAAAAAAACTTATGAAACAAGTAAATAAAAACCTTCTCTAACGAGAAAGTTGGTGGGCATATAGGATTGACAATGGTGGTGTAAAAAGCACGGAAACAAGTGTGACAGAAATTTTACTGGAAAATTGAAATAGGCCTATATTTAGCCCACTCACATTTAGGCAGCGCACGCCTGAGAAAATGGGCTAAATATAGGCCTATTTCAATTTTCCAGTAAAATTTCTGTCACACTTGTTTCCGTGCTTTTTACACCACCATTGTCAATCCTATATGCCCACCAACTTTCTCGTTAGAGAAGGTTTTTATTTACTTGTATATATATAAATTAGCAGCATGCAGGCTATAATTTGGTAGCTATAATTTGGTAGCTTTAACCCTTCCTTCATGGTAATATAAGCTGAAATAGTTGTGTCATAGATAAATGAGCAGCCACTACAGAACCATCACCCGCGCGTGAAACTACCTGCCACCCATAGATAATAGAGTACTTAATGTGTAATATACCGGGCGTCCTCCCGGAGGTACAATTGTCTACCGCGGTGTACAGATAATACATTTATTCACGTTCTGCCAGTTTAACATCCCTTTTATACTTGACGGTGCATGCGCGTCAAAGTGAAGCTATTCGATTGCGATACGCGTGGTTTCGTATCGCAATCGAATAGCTTCACATTGACGCGCTGACTCTGAACGAAGGTAAAGTATTATAGCTTGGAGATTTCGGGCCAAACTCCAAAGGACCTGAACATCGTGCATGTGCCGTCAACTATAAAAGGGATGTTAAATTGGCAGAACGTGAATAAATTTTTTATCTGTACACCGCGGTAAACAATTGCACCCTCGGGAGACGCCCGGTACATTAGACATTAAAGGGATTGGAAACGGTATATACATTTAGTGACGTAACGTCACGTTAAGTGACCGTGCTTCGCATAGAACCTTCTAGTGGATGTGTGTACCGTTAGCACCTTTCCGTAAAGAGCTTCTTTCGTGTTGTTAACCTATAACTGTGTGAGGACAGCCTCTTTGACACCAACAAATCGTATAGTTATTCTCTTTACTGTAGCCAGCAAGTGATCGTAGCTGCGTAGTGGTTGTGTGATTTTTCTGGACACAGGTAACATTATAAATCCATTTTGGGAGTTCCTATATAGATTACGTGCGGCGTAGTAACGTTCTGGAGTCCCTACGAAGGGTTCTGGCATTGTAAATCGTATAAGTAGATATCCAAAAAGCGTACTTTTTGTGTAAAAGAGATCAGAGTTCTAGAATATTTGAGGACATATATTGAATCATCAAGTTGGAATGAAAACCTGCTGCCTCTACAGTTACAATGGATAACAGCTGGAAATCAAACATTATTATTATCCTCGTGGTAGAAACTGTCTTCGAGAAAGGTGAGTGCATCGTGGCAGGGTCATTGTAACTGTAGAGGCTGCAGGTTTTCATTCCAACTTGGTACCCCACGTGATCCTGCACATAAAATTTTTAAACTGCATTACGTCGTAGCAATCATCCCATACTTTGTTTAGAATAGCAATACTCATCTTTTCGCGCATTTTCCTTCAAGAGACAACACGTGCAGTCGTTAATTTCACAGAAGATGGTACTTGTTCCGATTCAGAAACGTCAAACTACAATTGGAGACGAGGTAGAAGTTGGACAACGCACCGATAGTATGTCATGATTATAAACGAGTCAATTTTTTCGCTGACATCCCACTAGGATCGTTAACCGATATGCAGGCACTATAGATGGGGCTTAGCAACTCGGACAGCGAATCGATTGCTGAGATTTGTAACAATAGTGACGAGGACGATAAGAAAACTGAAATGAATCCAAGGGATCAGCTGGCTTCGGCTAGAGCAGGTATTTTTTGTGCATGCATTAGCTTTTTTTGGTTTTTGTTGTTGTTTTACATATGTATCAACAAACACCGAAAAACACCAAGAAAAAAACGGAAGCAAACGGACAGAAAAGCATATCGGAGTAATTTTGAACCAAAAGGGAAGTATCGAAGCACTGGCATTCAAGCCTCACAAGCTGACAGCAACTGCGCCTCTTCTAAGACTGCTTTGTTTTGTATTACACACTTGTATTTCGATAACTGAAAAAAGTTTATTATGGCAACTTATAAATTTAATTAATAACATTATAGCGCTTTTAAGCGTCGAGATTTAACGTGCTTTAACGCGTTGTTCTTCAACGTGTTAAGTAAACAGCGCTTGACAACTCATATTATCACCTACCAACGTGTTATTATGTATCGCGATTTATCGGCTATCGCGCTCCCATGTGCCATTCTGACGCGATTCAGAGCGATTCAACGCGCTTAAATACACAGTAATTTTATTGGCGCTGATGTTAATCGCCAGGGCTTTAGTCGCGATTAAGCGCGTAATACCGGCTCTATTTTCCCCTCGGGTGCCTACTTATTGGACCGAAATTTGACCAGAAGATTCTTAACATTTATTGAGGTTTCGCTCGTATCAGATAGCACTGATGGCTGATATTGAAAAGGCTTTTCTGATGATATCTGTAGAGGAGAGAGATCGAGATGTTCTTCCACTATAACTGGAGGTGGATACACTGCACAATAACAAACTAAAAGAACAAAAGGCTGGTCGCGCGGCGCTTGTATGTACGTATATTACATGCATAAGTATACTGCATCGATAATTTATAATAAAAATTATCGGCCAAAATAGTGGGGCCCCCCTTACCCCCCGGCTCCGCGGGCCCTGAATGTATTGTACATGGAATGAACTTGATAATATTTTTGTTTTCGAAGTGGCTCTGTTAAACGTTTTAAATTCGTGCACGAGACCTAGCAACTAGGTCAAAACGGTTAATCAGTATAGTACTACGTTATAGTTGTGCACGGACTGTTTTATACAACAGACACTGGCATTTTAGAAAATGAAAGGTTCTAATGTCCATGCATGCTTGCATGGCTTCACATACTGGCCCTGCATGACCCCATGTACAACCAGCCCTACCCCCACAACCCAACCCTGACCCCATGCACAACCAGACCTGACACCATGCACAACCAGTCCTGTCCCCATCCACAACCAGCTCTACCCTCAGAACCAACCCTGGGCCCATGCACAACCATGCAGCCCTGACCCCGTGCACGCATGACCCCACAACCAACCCTGGCTCCACAACCAGCCCTGGTTCCACAACCAGCCCTGGCTCCACAACCAGCCCTGGCCCTACAACCAGCTCTGGCTCCACAACCAGCCCTGGCCCCACAACCAGCTCTGGCTCCATTCCCTGGACCCACAAACAGCTCTGGCCACACAACCAGCCCTGGCTCCACAACCAGCTCTGGCTCCACAACCAGCTCTGGCTCCACAACCAGCCCTGGCCCTACAACCAGCTCTGGCTCCACAACCAGCCCTGGCCCCACAACCAGCTCTGGCTCCATTCCCTGGACCCACAAACAGCTCTGGCCACACAACCAGCCCTGGCTCCACAACCAGCTCTGGCTCCACAACCAGCTCTGGCACCACAACCAGCTCTGGCTCCACAACCAGCCCTGGCTCCATGCCCTGCCCCACAACCAGCTCTGGCACCACAAGCAGCTCTGGCTCCACAACCAGCTCTGGCACCACAACCAGCTCTGGCTCCACAACCAGCCCTGGCTCCACAACCAGCCCTGGCTCCATGCCCTGCCCCACAACCAGCTCTGGCTCCACAACCAGCTCTGGCACCACAACCAGCTCTGGCTCCACAACCAGCCCTGGCTCCACAACCAGCCCTGGCTCCATGCCCTGCCCCACAACCAGCTCTGGCACCACAACCAGCTCTGGCACAACAACCAGCTCTGGTCCCACAACCAGATGCGGCATACAACCATGCAGCTAGCTAGCTCCATGCACAACCAGCTAGCTCTCAGTGGCTCAAAAACATTTCTTAAGGATGATTTATTATAAATAATATTTTTTTTCTGTATTCCTGTGCATGCATATGGCTGTGATCTGTGTGTACGTGTGTGTGTGTGTGTGTGTGTGTGTGTGCGTGTGTGTGTGCGTGTGCGTGTGTGTGCGTATGCGTGCGTGTGCGTGTACGTGTGCGTGTGTGTATGTATGTATGTGTGCGTGTGTGTGTGGTAAGGAATTAATGGACAAACGTATGTATTTTTACTTAATGGAAATGCCATTGTATTAACATGCATCATAGATTGAATCTATGCATGTTGCATGTGTAGGGGGCGTGTCACTAAGCGGCGGGAGGGTATAAAGTACAGTCAACTGTGAGCTTTGAACAATCGCATAGTTTTAGACTCTTTACTTTGAATGCAATAAAGTGCATCTACACTATTAATGAAAGCATTTCTCTCAAGACAGCGTTGTGTCGTATTCCAGTCTACCATGCAAAAAAAAAAAGTCGAATATTCGTACTTTTTGTGCTCGAAAAACTAGCAAGATTATAACAGAGCCACTTTGAAATGTATCTTGATATATAGAACAATGTCAGCACGTAATGTCGGATGGTGTGGCATGTCTCGAAAAACTTCCAGACGGGAACACTTTGAATCAGACTAATAGTAGTCTCCCGCACCAATTGCACATGCGTACAATAGAAACACCTTAGGTAGGTACGTATGTGTACAGAAAGGTCCTTTCTACATGCCTAGACTCTCCATGTTGCTGCGTTTCATTCTGGTTGTGTAAAAAGTGGCTTCAAACAATGCACTAAGATAATGAGTTTAATGGCGCCATTATTCCGGTATGTTTAGCATTGTTCCAATTACACCCTTTTTGACCCACTCGGAACAATAGTGTCGCTATAGTTTCTTTTACGATGTAAAATACGTTTAAATGCACTTTCAATTTGGATATATTAGTATCATACCACAAAATCTTGCGCTTTAATAAAAAGTATACACTTTCACGTGCCCTCTACGGTTTGGTTCCGTCAAGCATAACTCCAGCTATGATCGAATCGTTTAGGAAAACAACAGCAGTATCAATCGGTCCAGAATATCAAATTGTGCTGTCGTGAATATTTTAGCGATTGTATACTCGGTTGTCACTCGAGACGCGACTTAAATGTTAATATATTCGTATATATAGCTATCAAAGATATATGGAACCTTGCTAACGCACAGGTTCCGATAATATACATGCATGTACATGCGTTTGGCACATGAAAGGTGTCCTTGGCAGTTCTAGAGTTAAAACATATTTGCAATTGCATTCTGTAAAGTGGTTCATTGTGGTTATACGGTCAATTGATGTTATAGTACTCTTATAATTGATCAATTGCATTCCTCAGTAATGAACGTTGCGTGAAGTAATTCATTACAGTTATGGGTACCATACATGTACAAACAGAGCAACTCACCGGAGTGGTGTACACATTCATGTATAGATACATTCAGTAACACAACCTTAAATGTCGTTTGGCGGCAATGGGTTTTTTGACGGGATACTTTGTGCCAATCGGGCACATTACTGACCTAATCGATTTAATCCGCATCGGGAGGAACAAACTCTAATTGCACCAAACCGAAATAAATTTTTCGTACTCCAGTTCATTCAACAGCAACTTACAATGACGGATAGTCATATCAAAGGTAGGTGGAACAGTGATATTGCGTATATTTGCTCCACCAGAACGTGTAGCCGAGTGCTTATAAACTCTAGCAAAGAGACTAATTGCATGTGGTGGACATATCAAACGTTGGTAGTTAGTACTTACTACGTGCAGGCAATATTATCTTACAACATGCAGTTCAAAGAATGCTGGACGATATTAGTGGGGAGAACTCTAAGCGCAATTATGGCAAAATATATATAGCCTACAGTTTATAAGGATGGGCAAACTGTTTATCTAGATGCATGGCGCTGCAATTCTTAATTTGCTCTAATGAATTTTGATTGCATATTGTTACGGCCGGACCGGTCATTCGATTCTGTTGATGCGGCAAAACACAGTCCGTTCATTTTGCATTCGTTCAATGAAATTTTGTACAAACTCTCCGCAACTAAAATGAATATGGGTATAAAAGTTCGTTGTACATATGTATACTGAACTTTTACGGATATTTGTTATTATGATCTTCAATTCATTGAATAATTTAAAAATTTAGTAGCGGTTTCTTGCACGGACCGAGTTGCCTAGTGAAGATATGGCACAGCTGTTTCATTCCCATCATCGAATTTCACTAAGTATTTCCAAGAAGCTAATATCACCTTGTATGGTGATACTGATGACTAACATAGCTTCACCCTACCCCCACCACCACCACCACCACCCCCACTACCCCACCACCCCCACCACCACCCCCATCCCTACCCCCGCCCCCCCCCCACCCCTACCCCCGCCACCCCCACCACCCCCACCACCACCCCCACCCCCACCACCCCACCCCCACCACCCCCACCCCACCACCCCACCACCACCACCACCACCACCACCACCACCCCACCCCACCACCCCCACCCTCATCCCCACCCCACCACCTCCACCACCCTCCACCCCTCACCACCCGCACCCACCCACTCCCACCCCCACCACCAAATTATGGGACCATCCACCGTGACTGTTTTCGCTTGGGAATTAAGTACATAATTATAGCACAATATAGCACTTACGGTTCTTCCAGCATGACTGCCCTTACAAAACTTAAATTATTTGATGAAAACCACTCTACATCCATAGTACGGCATGCACATTTTAAAATTGCACTAAATATTGCTACAACTATCTCTAACTCATGTTGTACCTGGGCTGTGCTTTTATACGCATAATTATATATAAATATGAAAGTCCCAAATTGGCGAGAAATAATCCTTTTAAACTTTTTTCACGCCTTTATTCGTATCCCACAAAGCAGAAAAATCAAGTTGTACCATCCTTTGAAAGTAAGCTCATCTCTTCATCCTGTGGTGCTGTGACGCCTATCCACTGGTATGGATCAAATTAATTAACATACTACCGAATTCGTGCTCTGTGCTCATACAGGCATATAAGACATGGGCTTTGAATCCTGGGGTATGATGGAAAAAAAAGGCAACACAAAGGGCAATAACCTACATACAACTGCCTTATGACATAATGCAAATGAGATCCTTGGTAAGCTATGGGAACAAAGAATCAAAGCAACTGCTATGTACAACCGGGTACATGCATGGCACAGGTATGAATCCGTGTCATTCATTATAAAGAATTGTCTCTTCACCCTCCCCTCCCAAGCTATCACACCATTCCATTTACATCAGCCATGATCTAGACATGAGGGCATGACCATTCTGTCTATTTATACCTGATAGTCATGCCAGTATATGCACCCTATGTCTATTAATTCCATGAAATATGCTCACCTGTATAAGCACACTGCCTATTTATAAGCATTCTTAACATACCTATATAAGCACTCACCATATTTATTCCAATCACAGACATGCCAGTGTAACCACTCCGTTTATGACATCTATGAGTCATTGATATGTGCTACTGTCCATTTACCAGTACAAGCACCTTTGGCACCACTTATGGACATGACAGTATAACAACTCTATATACTAATAGTAATTGCTGTATCCATCTTTTTTTCTTGGGGGGGGGGGGGGGGTGGGATAATATTTAATCTGTGGATAGACCACCCTTTTCCCATTCAACACCAAACATTCTAATAGGAGATTTATTTCATTATGATATCACTGTACAGCTCAGAATCTATGGCCAGCAGCCCTCCACCATGCTGGGTAGAATACAACCTATCACTGTCATTATTGACATTGTAGATGACGTTTATACGAGGGCAAAAACTCAAATACCCACTGTAGTTGCGAACTAAATAACAATCAAAGCTGCGTGTCAGTTCTTTTCCACATGTCAAGTACAAATTTAAACTTGAAAAATGGTCATAATGACTTGGGTCTAGATGTTATCTCTCTCTTGAAAACCTGGTATAGAGTATAAACTTTAATCCAATACTGCCTTTCACTTGGGAATGCATGTTTGCAAAGATTGATTCTAAGCTTTGCCATCTTTGACAATTCCATCCTTCTATGTGGGTTGAGACCACAACAGGTGATATTTCAGAAAGTCACAGATAGGCTACTGCTTGATGTTGGCCATTATTAAGCATCTTCATTGAAAAATATATGACAGCTTGGAAATCACTGAACGGTGATTTCATCGTTTTGAGTGATGTGAGAATAAAAACTATGAACTTTGATGATCAGGATGTCTGTTATAATTGTAAATCATGTATATGTTTCTGGTCTTATTCTATAAGTGCAAGGGTGTGGCATTCAATGGTTAAATAACTTGACACCATTTCAACTCAGAGTCCACGGGATACGAACCCTGGAGTACCACTGCACCAGCATTTACACCATCACAACCCAGCAAGACTCCATCTCAACTGGTGCAACCAGGATATGCGCCCTTCCAGCAAGGTTATGTTGCGCCCCTTCCAAGCCAAGGATATGTGCCATATAGTTATGGGGAATACCACCCTCCACCTACTCAGTATGCTCCTCCTCAACAGCAGGTACAGCCAACATTTAGCTTCTTGCATTTATATATGACATTATACATTTGACTCCACAGCAAACCAACATCACAGTGGTACAACCATCACCCGTAGTGGTGACCACTAGGGTATCTCGTCCAACTAAGGATAATTACTTCACCGCCTCTATTGTGCTCACCATCATCTGTATGGTGGTTGGAGGATGGCCTTCTTTACTGTGCACCATCACAGCGATGGCTCTTGCTCTATGGGTAAGTGGAATGATTTTTTAAACTGCTGTTAGCCTGAAGTTTGTGCATTGTACCCTGTAATCACATCTTTCAGTACCCCCTATGGCACCTAGAATTTCAGATTATTATTGAATGATCGTTTTGTACAATATCTTTGTGGCAGAAGGCACCATCATTTCATCCTCAGTGTAATTACACATAATCAATTAAATTATGGATGTTCATTTTTCTTCTTTCTCTACCCATTCGATTTTAAGCTTTCTCTATCTGATTTTACTTTCTGTGACCTTAATAAGGATGCATCTCGCTCAATGTGTTAAAACCTAAGTGCCATGCCTTATAGTTTGTGCTATGCTAAACACTTCAGAGCTTTTATGTTTCTTGTTTTGTAGCCTACTAATATAATTAACATGGTTGCAATTGATTTTAATAATCACAATATATGAATTGGTACAATTTATAATTATAGGGATGAATAAAACAAGTTCAAAATGATTTATATGAATTGAACCAAATTCAGTGTTGATTGGGGCACATAAAGTAATAATTAGTTCAGCGAAGAATATCAGACTATAGCTCACTTTTAAAATTCATGTTCAGTATAATAATGATTAAAATTACTCAGTTAACATCCTAAACAGGATGGTCCTAGTTAATGACCTCATTAAAGAAAGGTTCAATCGACCACAGATCTTCTAAATGATTTTAGACTTCAAGCAGCACTGGTTGATCGAAAGAAGAAATGCCACTCATGAGAAGGCATTTTGGACCTCATTAACACCAATAGCCATAGGTTTAAGTTGTGATGTCAATACAAACCAACTTTAAAGGCATGCAGTGGTTAGGTTCTTCCGCAGGATCAGTGAACCCATTCTGTCCAGATATTATGTTAGATCATGTGTCATGCAGACATGTTCATCAGCTGATACAACCACATTCAAAAAATTTCACAGAGTACTAGTTCTATTGTCATGTCAGTTTAATCTTAAGGTTTTTCGAGGCCTTTTGTGAGTAAAAAAACAACTCTGATCCAGCAGACAAGTGAAAAAGTGCAAAATCTGTTGTCTTTATGGTGCTTTACCTTTCCTTTGTTGATGCTTGTAATCAGTAGGTATTTCAGCTGACACAGCACACTGTCAGAAGCATTCTTCCAAAGACCCATAGTGTTAGAAATGTAGCTTGAAGCTCAGCTGGGTCAAGGTGCACTCCCAACCCTACAGAAGGGACAATTGAAAGCTGTGAACTGCCACGAGGAGCAGAAACTGAAAGAAGGCTTCAATTGTCATATTGCCAGAAGAGAGGGTCATCAACATAGTCTGAATGAGACAATCATACAAGGCATGCTGTGAAAGAGGAAAGGATATAATGGGTGGACACAAAGCTTTGATTATTATTTACTAATGCAATCTTCAATAAAAGTCCGTACAATGCATTTATCAATAGATTTTCATAAACCGAGTCACAATCCATGTCTGCCACAAAATTAGCAAGAAGTAAAGTGACATTCTCACCATCCAGCTTCAGTAATTTTTCAACACAAAGTCTGTCCAATGTCCTGTCCTGACTCTTAGTGTTCTATAATACTTTCCCACAGTAGGTTTTAATGAACCATTTGAATGGACTTAATCGTTTTTTATTTTTTCAATTTTTAAAATCTCTCAGACATAGATTGCTTTTGCATAAACCTATGATGTTGGTTCTTTTTCCACTTCAAGTGGAGATTTACAAATAAATGAAGTAGCATCAATAACCACTTAATGAAAATATTTTTCATCCAAAAATGTTGAATCTTACCCCATCTCTATAAGGTTTTAATTAATTTTATCATGCAACGTTAATTAGAAATTTCCAAAGTATTCTATTTGTATATATCAATTTCAGCAATTGACTGAACACTTGTACAATTTTTTGTTTACCATCTCTGAAATGTAGGTACCAAACCAAACCCTTCCTTAGCTAAGCTAATACATCAGTAATCTATGGTTGAGGTTACTTTGGCCAGATTTGTGGAGAATTAGTGTACTTAAAATATTTTCCAGAATTAAGTTTCAAATTGAATTACATTTGTTTTCTCATGTATTTCTATTCATTGTGATGCATACGCTGATTATGATTGAGTGCTAGAAATAATATTCAGAATTCGAATCCCACTTATAATCATTATTTTGGACAAAGCATTGGACAATGGGCAAAATTCCAATTGCAGCAGAACAGAATTTGTAACTCAAGGTCACCCAATTCCAATGGCTATGTATGCCATCAGCATTTTTCATTCTATTCATTAAAAGGCTTGTACACAAGGACATCAAACAATTTGGTATGCTGATGATTGTTCAGTTGGTAATAGACTGCAAGTCATTTGTATCTGGTGGAATAACTTTAATCAATCATGTTTATGGTCTTGGACTTGGATTTACCCCAATACCTCCAAGGTTTAGCTTTTTGTGAAGCAGTAAATTTCAGAAACCACCTCACTATTCAAGACCAAGTGCTTTCTTTGGTACCATTGATGAAATAGGGCATAGAGAATGTATCTTAAATAAGCTGTTTAGCTAACTGCAATAAAGAGTTTAAACTTCAAAACTGTTTCAAACGGTGTTGCACTAATGGATAACATGTAGGATTATTTTGCTTGAAATTTTAAAATCTGCTGTTTTCACAGTCAAAAGGTTGTGGAAGTGATATATGCCACTGTTATCAATTCTGATGCATCGTCATCATAGTCCCATATGAGTCATGACCTATCAGAGTCCACACTACTGCATTATTTAACTACACAACACTCTTTTTGTCTTATATACTGTGATGAAGAAGTGCTCAAATTATTTCTTGTTATAGTTATCTAGCATATTGATTGTGGAGCACACTATTTGGTTTGTCATTGTATAATCATAAATATTGCCTCTCATCTTTAGGCCAAGGATGATCAGGCTAAAGGGATGCCAGCTGCTGCTGATAGAAAGGCCAAAATTGCCAAGAGGCTCAACATTGCAGCAGTGATCTTTCATGTTGTGATAAGCATTGGGCTTATTATTGTATTGGTTGTTCCTTATGTAGTCATACAAGAAAAATTGAAGGCTGCTGCCGCTGCTTACAAACATGTTTGAATATGCATATTTACCCAGCTCACTGTACATATGAATGCTGTACTGTGTTGAGAATAAATGAATTTTTGTTGTATAGAGACATGTCCTTACTGAAAACAAATTTTGTGATAACTAAGGCTAATTTATGTCCCATTTCACATCCAAAATGCCTAAATGCTTTGCTGTGGCTAAAACCAAGAGAAAATCCCATTATTTTAAGTTCAATTATACAAAAATTTAAGGTTCTGTGCAGATTGCTAAGACAACAACTGTAAACAATAAGAATGTCCACAGAAAGCCTAAACTGTCCACAGCATATGATTCCCAGTTTTCTAATTATTATTGTTGCTGCCAATTAACACTTATACCTTTGGAGTATTTATAGACCACAGATGATGTGCTTTAACTAATTTATAATTTTTTGGATTTAGCGATATGGGGTGTATTGAAAATTTTTATCAAATTACTGATAATGAAATGAGAGGGGTATCTAATATTAACTTCATTGTTTACTATCCTAATTATATTGATGTTTTATTAAAATTAGTTTTAACTGTTATTGGACCTTGAATATGTGGGTGTTGCGTTTCACATTACAAGGTACCAAAGTGGAAAAGTGGGTTGGGATTTGAAGATAGTGCTCCTCTGGCCTCATTCATGGAGAAATTAATTAATTTATTACTTTATTTGTTTCTATATTCTATATCCCCACATTGGTCCATGAAAAGAAAGGATTAGTGTGTAATTATTTTAAAAACGACGTACTTGCTTAACTTATTTTAGAAAGTCTCAACGAAATATGCGCATTGTTCGTGGTTTAATTATACACTTACAGTTCAAAATAATAGTTTATTAATTCTTGGTACCAACAATAACAGTCCTGAGGGATTAAAAGAAAGTAATGATAGATGTCCAGACATCAAGATGAATTAACAAAGACCCGATCCTTATCTGGATAATGATGCTTACCAATTCTAAAGGAAGACATCCTGGTAAAATATTGACATCAAGAGTAAATTTAATGCTCAAAAATCTTACATTTGTATCAAGATTTAATGATATCAAGATTTCAAGTTTTTATAACTCCATACCTGACAACTGGTCTACTTGGCACCTTCGGCGCCACATTTTGTTTCTTAATGGATGCTTCGCTTTGCCAGACGGGCAACGAAGGTTCCGTTGTGTGTTCTATTGTGCTTGTACATATTATGTGTCTCAGACTCTTGATTGCTGCTCTAAATGAAGGACCATGCAGGCACAGTCGTTGGTGGAAAAAGATGTCTCAGCCGTACGGTTTGGAGAGTGCAAAGGAGACTCTGATAACTTACAGAGTATTCTGGAAAGCCAATACTATATTCTGTTCTTCAGAATCTCAGAGTGAACTGATTTTAACTCTTCATCTGAGATGCCACCATTCTCCCCAAACGATCAAAAACGTTTTTTTGTACTTTACTGTTTGCGAATCGGTTTGCAACAAATGAGGTTTATTGAAATCAATTTTTCTTTTTCTATGCAAGTTACCATACCCTTGTTTAGCGTAACGGTGGTGTAATCCATCCACTGCTGCTAACTGAGTCTGGCGCAGAGAGTGTTCTGCACCCAACACTTCAAATGTGGCGCCACGGCTTACCGGAATTTTCCTTCGTTCGGCACAGCGTGGTAATAATCCTACATGGAGTTTCTGTCACCATGCAAGAGCTATTATGCTGCAAAACAATGTCATAAATTGCTACACACGTAAATTGGCGGTGCAAGTTAATAGGTACGTAATGAGGTCCGCTTGAAGGGATGTTATAGTGGTACGAAGGACTCAACCCTGCATGTACAATACATTTTTGATGAAACCTAGTGGCTTGCACTTTTGGTAATTTAGGTGACTCATTGTGTCAATTACAGCATGCCGCACTTCCACGTTGGGACACCCCTCTTCCATTCCATCCAGTAGACCAGTATGGTCTTTTTCCGATATCGTCTATATCGCGATAGGTCGCGATATGAGTAAAATATAGCGATATTGTACCGCGATAGTTTTAAGTATATTCATCGACCACGACGTCATTAAGGAGGGCATCACTACTTGCAAGCATTTGTCAGCATTTGAAATGATTTGGAAGGGATGGTAAATCATGTGATCCTGCAAATCTTGCACTAAGGATTCTGTCACAATGCTTAGAATGCAATACATTGCTCTGATAAAACACCATTAGGATGCAATCAGTGTAGAAATGGTCAATCTCACTTGAGGTGCTCAAAATGACTGCTGTGAAGGAATCACTGCATTGTTAGAGAGATTGTTTATGGAAACAGAGGTTTAATGAACACATTCATAGCAAAACATCAAATGAACAACTTATGCACTCTATTGCTAGATTGGTCATAAAATCCAGCAGCAGATTTTCACATCCATAACAAGGCAGTCCCAGTGCTGTTTGAAGGTGCATTTTTCTTTTATTCTAATCACTGCCTTGAACACAATATAACAACAAAGAATGTGTGTGAAATCAATACATTCACTGTGATCCCAAGTGGTGTTAACCAAACACATGGAAGAAGTATTTTAGATTTAATGAGGGAGTGGCTAGATGGCAGATGCTCTGAAATGGAAGGACCACAAGTGTTAGATGTGTTGCTGTAGTTCGAATTTTTAAAAATTCCATTTACACTATAGATTCTGTGAAGGTTGCAACCAAAGTTTATATCTGTTCAGCAGAGAGAACTATCATTTCCATCTATCCTAATCATTCATTGCTCAAAAGTATCAGCCAATAATACATACAGAAAGCTAAAAACCATAATTGAAGTTCCAAGGTTTGCATGACCATTGCCATTGAACACAAATTACTTATTACGATCATACCAACTGACTCATCAATGTTCCAGTGTCAATTGTGTCTATGAACTAAGTAAGTGCCTTAGTGGTAAGTTTGTATGCATACATATCAGTAATGATTTATTCATTAATTTGTTTAGCTTCATCATGGAAAAAGTGCTAATGAAGGACATTGTAATCCATGAAGAATACAAAAAAAAAATCACAACTTCTTTCAGACACATGCATTGTGCGGAGCAGGAACGCGTGGATTCATTACATTGATATAGAAGTCAGTTTGATTTCACTTCCTGATTATAATTGTTCAAACGAAGTGAAGGTAAGGAATGGAAGCAAATTATGACATTTATATTGTGGAGAATGTATCATTAGCAATCTATACAACTTCCATGACATCCGTATGTGTTGGCATGCATTTTTGAGTCGCATCACATCAATGCATTGATTGATTTGCAGACATTCCTGGATTGATGCAATTCCAATCCACTTCCAATATATTTGCAGAAGTTCTGCACACTTGTATGAGTGGCATGTGTATTGCTGTTACATATTTGAAGGGTTGCATAATTTAGAATGGAATACTTCAATTCAGGTGTATTCCAGTTTGCCAATGGAAATTGAAGCTGAGATTGATTTATTTCATGCACAACAACTTTCTTTCAGCTTAGGACAAAAGGAGCAAAACCACACTCCAGTTTTCAGCTAGAGAAATGTGATTTAACATCATTGATAAATGGAGAATGGATCAGCTCAAGTGTAAAATACTGATAAATTATGGTTCAAATCTAAGAGTACTCTTATTCAACAGATCATTGCTGCTTATTTTGAACTGCTTCAGAACTCTACAGTACATGATAGCACTTGCATGTCTTTGTTACAAGCCACTGCATTATTAGGGAATGAAATTCATTTGATCCAACATTCTTGCCAGTCTTCAAAGGAAAAGGCTTAGTGGAGTTAGAAGGTGTGCAAAGGTAAAACAAAATCTTTGTGTGAACTAATTTATAACCCTAATCATTGATTGAGTAAGGGAAGGATGTGATGGACTATGACATGCTACTGTTTCCATTACATAAACCACAACACTGGTGTTTAGTTGTTAGCATTTCTGTTTTGAACTACATCTACCTGTGGATAAACAATCCTGGTTTGCAGGTTGTTAATCTTCAGTCAAAGGAAATTCACTGCATTGATTCAGTGCATTGTAGCAATGAAGATGCTGTCAATTGGATGTGGTGAAAGGGGAAATTAGTCCTGTCAAAAAAAATAATTATCTTCTTTTTATATTAAGGATGTATATGGCCATTGAAGTACAATATTCTTGTTAGACTCAGCTCCAAAGCTCAGATTGGAAGTGTAGTGATATATAGTGCCTTATGCAGTTACGCTCAATACACACCTTTCCTTTCTAAAGACTGAAGGCACAAATAATCCCATGCAGAAAAATTGTGGAGTCTTTCACTATGGAAAAAGACAGTTATACACTGGGTGTATTTGTACTATATACGCAGAGTTATACACCAAAACGTATAGAGCTGTTATACAATAAGTGTATTACAAGCGTATAACAAGTGTAATACTGTTATACACAGTTATACACATCGTTGAGGTAAGTGTGCGGTAAGATTGTGATTGCAGATACTACACATGAAGTATACATACTGTGTATAACACAGCGCTTACACATTTACTTATTCATCGTTATCGCTGCACGTGCTTGGTAATAAATCAGCGACCGCCTCCTGAACGAGTGGAGGCAGTTTTATAAATACGTTGAACCACCGCGATCGATGATAAGTACAGTACGCGGCCTAGAATGTAAGTTGATGACGTTTCTCGCTAGCCTCATTTACGGAAATTCATACAGTTCATGGACTTTGAGTTCTATGGACATAATATGTGGGGGGCGTTTCTGTGTGGTACATCACTTTGGAAGGAGCCTTGCAATTGTGGGATGTGGGAGGTGTGGTGTATGGAAGGCGTGTCTGCGTGGATTGTGGGAGGCGTTTCTGTGTGGGCATGAAACGCGTGTCTGTGTGAGGTTTAGGAGTAAGCTGTGTGTTGTGACATGGGAGGTGTGCATGTCAGCAGTGTGTGGTGTGGGATATTACATTGGCAATGAACACAGCTCCCCGGAGAGAGGAGGGCTGGACCCCAGCTCACCACGAGGACAAATACTCCCACCGACCGTGTGGACCAGATGTTCCACCACTGTGAGGGAGACCTGCCACCGTGGATGACAGAACATGCCTACCCCTAGCGGGGAGTCCTGCTGCCACTGAGGAGGTAATGCCTGCCCCTTGATAAGGTTATGGGGAGGAAGTTACCAAACACTGGATAAGGTCTGCTGAGTGCCTTCCAACATGGAGGAAAGTTCAGCTGCCACCAAGAAAAGGAGCGTCATTGGTGTTGATTACTATCCCTGGAGCAAACGCTCCAGGGTTGAGAGTGGCTGAGCGTTGTGAGGAAGCATTGGTCTAACCCACACTGGCGGAGCCAGGATTTTATAGTAGGGGGGGCCATCTAAGGGAAGAGAGTGCCTCTGTTGATATCAGTAGTGGGGGCCAAGCATTGACATCTCTGTACAAAGTAAAACCTAAATCGTAGGGGGGGGGGGGGGGTGGGGGGGCCAAGCCCCTTCCAGCCACCCTCTAGCTCCGCCACTGCTAACCCAACAGGTCTAGTGATATGAGGAGAGGGAGATGGTGCATTTCAGATGCATGGAAGGGTTGCATATAAGCTGTGTGTGGTAGAGTTGTGCAGAAAGCTGTTGTGTATGTGTAATGTTCTGTTGTGAATTCAGTAGTATGTTGTGTTGATATGTGTATGTGTAGCAGTCAGTTGTGAGTGTGGCAATTGTAGAATGGAGGTGTTGTGAGTGTAGAAGGCTGCTGTGTGGAAGCAATTGCATTTGGGGGTGTTTACTTATGGAATAGGTATGGGTGTAAACAGTTGGGATGTCAGTGCAGGTGTAGGAAGCATAGGGGCCATAAATGTACACATGTGTTCATCTTCCAACACCTATATGTTACACAGGAACTGTATGATTTTTTACAAGTGTCTTTTCATGCTTTTAACCTCTAATGTTACGTTCTTTCTAGAATCAGCCATTGCAACTGAGTGCTTAAAAATCCACAGTTATGCAGTAAATTGGAATATGTGTTACTTTCACCATCTCCCACTGATGGAAGTGGGTATGAACACAATTGAAAAATAGCAGTGCTGCTGAGTTTAACTGACAATCTGACATGTGATACATACGACACTATCCAAGGTGGGAGGGCCTTTCAAGTATTGGCACACAAGGTGATTCATATGGTTCATAAGAAAGTACTGCCTTCATGTAGTGGGTACTATTAGGTATGTCACTGTCCATGCGTTAATTTTACATACACTGGGTTAGATGTTCTAAGTGGGCACTAAATAGATTTGTTCTCACTAGTCAATGCGTTTGATCACTTGCTATACTAACACATACATACAGCATCCATACCACTCAACGTGGAGGTGGCTATTATTCCTCCCCTTTCCCAAAAGATTTGATATAGGGGGTGGGGCTATTGCCCCCTCCCCCTTGGAGTCGGAAGACCACGATGGCAGGTACAGTGAAGATTCTGGGAAAGTGGAAGGGTACAGTTTGTGTTGGAGGGTGAGGGTGGGTGGAGGAGTACTGGAGGGGTACAATTGTGATGGTGAAAAATTAATTCCTTCTGCCCCACCCCCCCCACCCCACCCCAACGTTATTGTATTTAGCCAATGTGAGGGGGACTCCCGGCTGTAGCATATATTAGCCCCCCCCCCCCCTCCCCCCCTCCCCTCAGGCTTAATGAAACTGTACATCTATGGTATGATGTGTGTCTGTGTGTGCTTGTGCCTCTGTGATATGTGCTGGTATGTGTGACTGTGCCATTACAAACATGCTTTGGTCGTTCTTCAGGTTGGAGCTGAACATGTGTAGGGATGAAGTATCAAGACTTCCATCCTCACAAACTAAGACTGATTGTTCTGCATTCTTGTACAGCTTAATGAATCGATTTCAACCCTTATAGAATATTTTGGTTGTACAAACGTGTACTGGACTATTGACATGCATGGCACTATTAATGGTATTTAATGTACAGTGCACATTAACCCAGCCAGGGTGTATGAAGAACGCTGTTAGTTTGCCCAAGTTAGGGCAAAGCTGACCCTCTTGGTGGAAGAGTGTGGGGATCAGGGGAGGGAGGGATCCACCAGTGGGATTGGACTAAGAAACTGACTCCCACAGTTTATATAGACACTCTACTTTATTGGGAGGGGGTGTTTTTATATTCCTTGGATCTTCTGTACAGTACACTATTGGTATAATGTGAGATAGCTGTTCCAAACTGAGAATCCCATGGCTATCTCAATCTCTCATGAACATCTACATTACACACACACACACACACACACACACACCTAATCATATTCATGCTGTCAGTAACCTCAAGGTCAACCTTACCATGCAGGCAGCTGCAAACCCTATGTCTAGACATGTCAACAAGCCATAAATGGAAGGTATCTGGATTCATATAAGCACACATATATTCATCTGAAATGGGTTCAATTCTGGTTTGGAATCACTTTCACTAAAAACCTTTTACACTTTTCTGACAAAATGGAAGCTCGGACAATAAAACACATAGAAGCAAATGTGTATCATCTTACCACTTTCATATAATAAGCAAAAAATATGTACGTCTTACCCCACCCCATCCCGCCTCCACTATCCTTATACCACACCAAGCTCAATCCATGTATGTGTGTGTGCATACACTACTAGTGTTGGTCAGAACAGTAAAAAATAGTGCATGTAAGGAGCAGGAGCAGGAGCAGGAGTTACTACCTAAAACCAGGAGCAGGAGCAGGAGTCGCTACCTAAAACCAGGAGATGATAATACTTTATTATTTCAAGTGTTACTGAGATTTAACTATTGATATATTGATATATTGTTCACAAAAGCAAATAAAATACATATGCATGATGAATAACTAAAATAATACATATATCACATAAGAACCTTTGTGTCCAGACATGTAAGCTTCTTTCATAGGTGTCATTCGTGTTTGGTCTGTTTCAGAGAGCCCATCATAAAACCACCACTTATTTCTCCAAATAACTGCAGCAGTGAAATGAGATGCTCCTTCCTTATACAGGGTGTAACCCACCAGCACGTACATTCTACCATCAACTGTGATATTCCTAGGAAGGGTTATTCTCATGTTACTCAGTGAGTCTTCCTGAAAAGAAGCAATATCAAAAGGAATCATCCAGGGGCTCCTGCTCAAAAATGTTGGCTGCTAACAGTGGTTCCACAACATTGGTAAAAAACTTCTGTTTTCCCAGTGCTCAAGTTCTGAACGTTGCTGACTTCACTTCTTTCTTCAGGTGGAGGGGAATCTGGGAAACGGCTACAGCATTTGCCAAAGTTCATCCCCATACACGGAAACAGAGAACATATCTGTTCCTCTATTGGATAGTCAGGTTGTAAACTGTACGTTGTTTGGCTCCTTTCTTTGTTTGGTATGGGGCACGCTGAAGAATTGCATTTCAAGACAATGTGAAACTTCCAACATGAATGAATATCTGAAGGAAGTTAGAATACTCTGATCCAAAACAGTTTACTTTTTTCCCACAGGTTTTCAGCGGTAGAACTGACTTAATATGGTCAAGCATGATAGTTTTTCCGTTGTGAACATCTCCATCTAGCATTGTACACAAAGCAGCTTTGAGTGCTTTTTCAGCAGGACTGTTACCAATGCATTCGATAAATGTTGGAATTTCATGACAATGAAGGAGCAAAATGGTTAAAATGTTGTCAGAGGTACAGGTATTTGTGTTGTTTGAATGTGCCCATGGAATAGTCGAAGGAATTTGGCATGTTGGGCACACAAAATCATGAGTGCGTTTGGGAACCTTAAAATCACATTTTCGTAGACAGAAATGATGGAACCAGTTTTTACATTTGCAACATACATGACTGGCAAAATCTTTCTGCTTATCTCTATATATGGCTCGTGATGTACTGCCCTCAATCCATGGTGACCAACAAATGCATATAAGTTTGATGATTTCGGACTTTGCTTTGCAAAATGGTCCCCTGGCATAGGTAAACGTTATGTTATCTTCTCCATCCATAAACCTGTTGATTTCATCCAATAGGGTATCTTCATTTTCAAATCTCAAGTGAGATAGGTCTTGATCTTTATTTTTTGACTTGTACATAATGTAAAAGTATTTTTTATTTAGTCATATCAGTAACACTTGAAATAATCATCTGCGGCTGGATTAGATCCTTTACTCCTGCTCCTGCTCCTGGTTTTAGGTAGCGACTCCTGCTCCTGGTTTTAGGTAGCAACTCCTGCTCCTGCTCCTGGTTTTAGGTAGCGACTCCTGCTCCTGCTCCTGGTTTTAGGTAGTAACTCCTGCTCCTGGTTTTAGCTACACCCACCTGTTTCACGCGCAAAAGGAAAGGAGTAACTTGCTGTGTCACACGGTAGAACAAAAGGTGGTAACCCAAAGGTTAGCATGTTTTTTTCTATTTGTTGCGCATGTGAGTTATGCAGAGAAGGGGTACACCCCCCCCCTCCCACCCCCCGTTGGAATGCCATATGAAACATCTGAACCATCGCGTAAGTGGTCGTATGAACCGTCATATTAAAACTTTGCTTTTGCTCTTATACATATCCATGGAAATCGGCAATGATTTCGACATAGTCTCCTAGCAGCTGCGTCCTCCGCGTGATCATGCAAGCTGCTGCGCAAGGAACTACAAGTACGTTTTTATTTTTACTCGCCTGCCAAAGTTTGTTTTACTTTACTGCAGCTTTGGGAAAGCCACTCAAAATACTCATCAGAGGCTGAATAAGCAACGCGTGTTCTGGGCTCTCCGATCGCCGCCTACGCCTTGTGCGCTTCTGAGAACATTTCACTCTTTTTTGTTTGGCAATGTGTACTCTGGAGTATTGTATATTGTAATTAAAATCCTGAAGAATGCGAGTCAAGTGAACAAAAAAAGGCGGGCTGAATACACGAGAATAAGTGGGTTGAAGAAAGCGGTATGTGTAGCCATGTAATGTCCGGACAGTGTAAACAAGTATCTGCGGAATCGGTTGAAACAACAAATGTAACCACAATAGAATACTCCTAGTTATACACCGGGTACTCATGTTATACATACACGAATACACACCATACTCATGTTATACATACGTTATACTGCATGTGTATTCTATTGTTATACAAAAATGCAGCGTATATAGTATCCATGCATCTTGCGTGTATAACATGCGTACATGAGTGTATTGCGCATGTATAACAAAAGAATTCATGTGTTATACGGTACTGTATAACTTCGATTTTCCACAGTGTTTGTGCACTTTGTAAGAATATAATATAATATTATGATTACATGTCCTAGCGTGATGATGAACACATCTTTTAGGCTGCAAGACTACTTGTAGAAGGATTCCCTTGTCTGCACGCACAGGTTCATATGATATAATGTTATATGATGCATAGCATCTAGAAAAAAAAAATTTGATTGTACATTTCCTTCTAAACAAGGACTTGATTCGCAAATTTAGATTGCAGATGGCACATGAGCTATCACTTGGGGCTCTCTATTCACTACAATCAGCTGTAAGTATAATTCTAAGCGGTACAAAATTGCAATAAATATATTCTTAAACATAGGACAAGCTATAAAGAAAGCAGTACTGAACATGAAGCTGCACATGTTGAGAATGAGAACAAAATATCCTAATAATGGAGATGCTTCTCATGTTTGTGCAAGTTGTGATGATAATGTTCTGGATCAAAGTATTAGGAGGGACCATGAGATGAGTAATGGTTATGAAGATGATGGCAGTATTGTATCTTTTGTGTAGATGGTGTCGTACATAAATGACATGTATATATATTAAGGATGTATATGGCCATTGAAGTACAATATTCTTGTTAGACTCAGCTCCAAAGCTCAGATTGGAAGTGTAGTGATATATAGTGCCTTATGCAGTTACGCTCAATACACACCTTTCCTTTCTAAAGACTGAAGGCACAAATAATCCTATGCAAAAAAATTGTGGAGCCTTTGTGCACTTTGTAAGAATATAATATTATGATTACATGTCCTAGCGTGATGATGAACACATCTTTTAGGCTGCAAGACTACTTGTAGAAGGATTCCCTTGTCTGCACGCACAGGTATGATATAATGTTATATGATACATAGCATCTAGAAAAAAAAATTGATTGTACATTTCCTTCTAAACAAGGACTTGATTCGCAAATTTAGATTGCAGATGGCACATGAGCTATCACTTGGGGCTCTCTATTCACTACAATCAGCTGTAAGTATAATTATAAGTACAAAATTGCAATAAATATACTCTTAAACATAGGACAAGCTATAGAGAAAGCAGTACTGAACATGAAGCTGCACATGTTGAGAATGAGAACAAAATATCCTAATAATGGAGATGTTTCTCATGTTTGTGCAAGTTGTGATGATAATGTTCTGGATCAAAGTATTAGGAGGGACCATGAGATGAGTAATGGTTATGAAGATGATGGCAGTATTGATGATTGTGATGACAAAGGTGATGAGGACGAAGATGAAGAGAGGGACCCCAATTTTCTAGCTCCCATATATATCAATCAACCAGATCCAGATGATTTATGTGCACTTAAATGGGTAAAGATCATGCACTACATGAGATATCTTCCGTCAATGAAAAGAAAACGTATACGTAAGGCAATACAATCCAGTTGTGTATGTTAATTTTACTGCAAAACCTCTCAGAAAACAACAGTGCCCATTTGAGAGAAATTTTATCAGAAAATTGGAGAAAGAAATGGAAGTAAATACCACATGGCAGTTTAGGAATATAAATTAATCGCTTATCCTAACATAGCCTGCCATCAGAAGGATCCAGTCAGGAGAACAAAAAAGTGAATTCTATCAGCACATTTCAACAGTGGAGAAGAACGTGAAATTTGATTAGAACTGGCCGTTATGATATGGTACGGAAACAGTATGTAGTGACACATTTACGTGCAGATTCCGAACGTTTCAGAGATTTTTCATTATCTCACTGAAGTGGAAAGTGTTAACAATAAGATGGCATCAGTTACCACATACTGCATAAACAAGCTAATTGTTTGGCCTGAGGTAAGATTCTTTAATGCAACTTTTTATACAATGTTTATGCACATTAACTGATCGCTACCACTCTCATCATGATCAAGTACAACATCGACCACAAGCATGCAACATGTCCCTTTCTTCAACAAACCCTTCCATGAAAATGATAAATGTTCAATCATTTCATTTGTCTCCCAATATCATATGTTACACCTCATGCATCCTTCCATGTGCAGCATCTGTTGTGCACGGATCCAGCACAAGCTCGTCACATTCATACATTCAGTACACAATACACAACACATACTGCCAACAACCGGCAGATCTAACCCCACTTTTTGCCATAATGTCATCATGCTGGTGTACTTGAGAGTGGTTCAAAGCAGTTGACGGTAATGGTTCATGACAGATCATAGAGTGGCACTGAAAGTCTCCTGCACTTCATGAACAACTTTAACAACTTGAACTCGGTTTTTACCTTTCAAAAAGGTTATTTTCCAGGAGATGGTGTAGCCCACTTAATCTAAATGCCAATGTATGTGTGTGCAATGATGACATTGCCACGGTCCTCAGGTGGGAGGGGCCAATGACATGGGCTACACATGACAATGCTCCATCCCCTGTGAAGCACATTCACATGCGCCCCTAAGTTCCCACACTAATATCCTTCCTCAGATAAATGTATATCCTGCCCGCAGCAACCAGAAAATAAAATCAATTGCGTCATCGGCCGCACAGCCTTTCTTATGTGTTGATTGAATGCACGGCTAACTTCTATGCGGTTACGCACATGCGCGCGCGCACGCACACACACACACACACACACACACACACACACACACACACACACACACGCACACACACACATACACACACGCACACACACGCGCACATTCTCTCTCTCTCGATCTCTCTCTCCTCTCTCTCTCCCTCTCTCTCCCTCTCTCTCTCCCTCTCTCTCTCTCTCTCTCTCTCTCTCTCTCTCTTTCTCTCTCTCTCTCTCTCTCTCTCTCTCTCTCTCTCTCTCTCTCTCTCTCTCTCTCTCTCTCTCTCTCTCTCTCTCTCTCTCTCTCTCTCACTTATGACTTCAATTCAACCATAGCTACTATCTATGATTCAACGCAGGCTTACCGATCGCGACGCCGATCTCATATGTGTGGCATGGCAAGACGCTATCCGGCCTGCCGCCAGACAGATATTTCATTATATTTATTTAAAAGAACTCTTCGGTTGAGTAGGTGTAGCGCTAGTACGCTTAGGGGCATACCTGTATGTACTCACTACTATGTACTTGTTGGTATATTGGGCTGCGTACGCGAATATCTGCATGGGCGTAGGAACCGGGAGGGCCAGGGGGGCCTTGGCCCCCCCCCCCCCCCCCTCCCCAATCATAACATTGGGGGGGGGGGGGGGGGGGGCCAGGCCCCCCCAATCCCAATACAGTTCAATGTTCACACGACATATCTTTGGTACAACATGGTATGGAACAGCTAAGTGTGGCACGGTACGACTACTGATTATTTGGGATTGTGTGGCGGCCGTAATGCCTGAAATCAACCATCACGCCATTTTAATACTATGGAAACAAGCTAATGATATGCATGCTCATATCGCAATCTACCACAATCGAGCGACTGTATGGTTTTGGTAGTGTCAGAGATAATATTATCTCTGGTAGTGTTCAAGCGTCCATTTTTAACCATGCGGTACCGTACAGTACCATGCTGGCACGGAAAGATAATAATGTCGTGCAAATGTGTAAAAATATAAATCCACGCGTCGGTTTGATAGCGTTAGTCTTGTAGCCCCTCTCGATCGGAATATGTTCTTTCAGGAGAACCTGACTTTCCCGAAGCGTAAAACTTCAGTGTAATATACCTTTATACGTACTATTTAAACACCTATGTGCGACCGTGAGGTTTCATAAGCCAACTACCATACTTTTTCAAAGCTTCCGCGTTCCGTGCGGGAGGGGCCACATCCCCCTTTCGCACATTGCCCCCCCCCCCCCCCCCCCCCCCCCCCCCCCCTTGTTGGCAACCTTCCGCCGGCTATTTCACAGATATTTTATTATGAAGCCCCCCCCCCCAATCTTTAATACGTTCTTACGCCACTGATCTGTGTGTACAACTACGTATGTATGCAGATTACGGCATAACTCAGAGAATTTACTCTGTATACGGCTGGGGTACGTCCTACTAGTTTTGGTAGTGTGTCCTTGCAGTTACACTAACTAAACTAAATAAGCCATGCAGGCACTCTAGTTAACATTGGACTTTGAAAACGTGACGTATCATGAATTATTCATATTAAGCCTCAGATTGGGGTACACAAAAGTGACATTCTAATCTTCTGTGCAGGTGTCACAACTATACCACTTGCTATAAACGAGGGATCGATAGTTCAACCTTCATATTCCATCCTGTAGACTAGATGTTTCTGTCTGTGTTCAGTATTGGAAACAAAACAATGTGTAGTACAAGTAAATAAAAACATTCTCTACGAGAAAGTTGGTGGGATATAGGATTTGATTATGACATTGGTGGTGTAAAAAGCAAGGAAACAAGGTCTTATCAGAAGGGAAAATGTCATAGTCCTATATTTAGCACTTTTCTAGGGCATGTGTTGTTTGTGTGCTAAATATAGGACTATGACATTTTCCCTTCTGATAAGACCTTGTTTCCTTGCTTTTTACACCACCAATGTCATAATCAAATCCTATATCCCACCAACTTTCTCGTAGAGAATGTTTTTATTTACTTGTTTTCTTAATTTTTTTTTCATATATTATATAAAAGCGAGTCCTCCAGCCGATTCTGAAGCTATTGGTGAAATTTTCATCGCTTAGAAATGTTCCTGTCCTGAGTTATGCGTTGCCAAGAAGAAGGAGGAGGAGAAGAAGAAGACGACCCGCCCCTTGTTCCAAGACTGGGTACGAGGACGGGCAGTACACTCTTGTTCTCAACAACCACGCGGTTCAGCGACATGAAACAAAAAAGAAACTACTCATTTTTGACTTCTAGATCGATTGCTAAAACAAGGTACACGATCCGATCGTCGGGAGTGTTGTTACAGACGGGTCGCGTTTTTTTAATGACATTCATAGTCGGGGTCAAATCCTATATGAAAGTTTCTAACGAAACTTCCGATGAACCAGTATGAATGCATATCCCATTTGCCCTGCCCATTGACACAAGTTAATTGCTGTGTACTCATTCAGACAAGTTCTTCCTCCCACATTCATGAGGTTAAAGAGGTTACATATCTCACGACCTTTGGTTTGTGTGCTATGTTTTGATGTGTGTATTGAACGGTGTTGTGCTGTATATAAGGAGGGTGCGAAAGGAATAAAACAGGTTGTTTGTGCTATTACAAATGGCATGTTCCATGTACGAAGTATGGAATACCCATAAAACTGCGTTTCTGGTACTCAATTTTCATGTCCACAATTGCTGGACATGATATCCCGCCTATTGAATGCATGATTAAATTCATGAAATCACAATTACATTCACATGGGAAAAAATCGTGTTCCGGACCTTGGGTTTAAACCTATCGACCTTGGGATCTGTTCCATCAAACGTATTCAAAGACTTTGAATACGTTTGATGGAACAGATCCCAAGGTCGATAGGTTAAAACCCAAGGTCCGGAACACGATATATCCACCGGCTTAGCAAACTCAGCACCATTGACGTTAATGAGGAGCACTGTTGACGGTAAGTTAATTATGACCAGCTGAGAGGTAAAATTGCAGCTTTTCAGTTGTCAATAAATGAGTTATGCAAATTCTTCCGCAGGCGCGTCCATGTTGTGTGTGTGTGTGTGTGTGTGTGTGTGTGTGTGTGTGTGTGTGTGTGTGTGTGTGTGTGTGTGTGTGTGTGTGTGTGTGTGTGTGTGTGTGTGTGTGTGTGTGTGTGTGTGTGTGTGTGTGTGTGTGTGTGTGTGTGTGTGTGTGTGTGACGGTGGCCCGGTAGGTCGCGGGTACGAGCAGCGGTTTGAGAGCAAAAATGAGTACGAGCAACGGTCTGAGAGCAAAATTGCGTACGGTCCGAGAGCAAAATTGCGTACGGTACGGTCCAAGAGCAAAATTGCGTACGGTCCGAGAGCAAAATTGCGTACGGTCCGAGAGCAAAATTGCGTACGGTCCGAGTGCAAAATTGCGTATGGTCCGAGAGCAAAAACGCGCAGGAGCTGAGAGCAAAAATGCGTACGAGCTGAGAGCAGTTGTTTACATTGGATTTAGGCATTGCGCCATTTGTTTTTTTTCTTTAAAAAATGGCTTCCAGATGCATCGCTAGTGTCATCCGTTTGTAACTTTTCCAAGTGCTGTTAACATCCTGAGGCAGCACAAGGCAGCTATTCTCGATCCCTGATTGCGCACCGGTGTGTAACTGTGTGTGGGCATGAGTGTCTTGTGTGTACGTGTTTGTGTGTGTGTGTGCGTGTGTGTGCGGGAGTGTGTATGTGTGTGCGCGCGCGCGTGCGTGTGTGTGTTTGTGCGCGATTCCTTTTACATCGTGATGTGTATCTCTTTATTTGTCATACACTGGTACAGTTAAGAGCAGGGCATTCCTACAGTTTAGGTTCCGGCGATTAAATCACGAGCATTGAAAGGTTTCGAGGTCCAACGGCTGATTTAGACATTATGAAATAATTATAGTAGTATGGCAGTATGGCTTCCTGCTTGATGCTGAGCACGCGAGCAAATGCTATTTTACCGCCAAAACTTAAAAACCTTGCTCGGGGTCTACAATTCAGGATAGCCCACAAAACCACAATGGCACACCACAACCCCCGATGCCGCTGCCGCTGGTATCACTCACAACCACAATCATGGTCTCACGCAGTACCTTTGAATTTTTGTCACGTACACGCAGCGCGCCACCACCTTGTTTCCGATCCCAACGTGTACGCGGCCTCGAAAGGAGCGCTAAGACTACATGGCTCGCCTAGAGCACTATATTATGCAACAGGGAAATATATAAGTACTGCCATCGATATTACAAGTTATGTCACGTGAGCACGTCAATGACGAGCACGCGAGCAAATGCCGTAACCTAACACAAACAGTAATGAACACTTACAGTAATGAGCGTTTCATTTTTCGCCGGTACTGGTCCACACCCCTCTTGTAAATTCTCGTTCTAGCTGGGCCTAGTATAGGTTCAGTGTAAGGGGGATAAGTACATTGGCTTCACTTAAGGTTAGGGTTAGGGTTAGAAAATGGGGGGCGTTAGTTGGGTGTCATGCTAGGATAGGGGAGTGAAGCCAATGTAATTATCCCCCTTACACTGAACCTAAACTAGGCCCAGCTAGAACGAGAATTTACAAGAGGGGTGTGGACCAGTACCGGCGAAAAATGAAACGCTCATTACTGTAAGTGTTCAAAGTAATAAAAACATTCTCTACACGAGAAGGTTGGTGGTATATAGGAATCAAAGGTGATGGTGGTGTAAAAAGCAAGGGAACTAGGCTTCTGATTGAAAAGGAAAAATGAAATAGACCTATTTTAGCAGCATGTTGTCATATTTAAATGTGCGTGCTAATATAGGTCTATTTCATTTTTCCTTTTCAATCAGAAGCCTTGTTCCCTTGCTTTTTACACCACCATCACCTTTGATTCCTATATACCACCAACCTTCTCGTGTAGAGAATGTTTTTATTACTTGTTTCCTAAATTTTTCTGGTGGATTTGGTATTGTATTTAGTTCTTGAAACGCATAGAATCAGGTAGCATAAACGTCAACTTGCGCGATCATGACAGGTTTATATTAGAATCTGCAATTCTGTTGAGGTGTGTACCAAATATTACACTAGTCCCCAGACTATCTCCATTGAGGAGCAAAGGATTGATAAAGGTTAAAAGCGAAGCCATATAATACAAAGGATAAATGCACTCTAAGTAAACTGATCTCACGCTATAATCAGATAAACCATGCACCACAATACATGACCAAATTGACGTAATCAACTTCGGCGTTATACACACATTTCAAACAGCGCATATTACTATAAAACGGAGAGACGCAGTATCTCTACCGCTGTAACTAAACTATTCCTTCCATTTTAGCGATATACCATGCATGCTCATAATTTATCGATCCAACATTTATCGATGCCGTATAAACGTACCTTTGGGTGGTCGTTTTGTTGTTCCTTTCGGTACCGCGCTTGACATACGCACGTTTTGCAGATCTGGCAGCATCTGGATCTTTCCACTTTTAGATGCTCGAGTGGAATCAGAATTGTCCTCATGAGATTGTATGGTAAAACCATCGAATTTGATAACGCTGGTTATATTATACTGGTGCGTCATGAACATTGTGATAGCTGATGTAATGTGCTATTTGTAGATCAACACCAAATAAGGTACTACTAGCTTCAGCTAATTGCCCGATCGGTTAGGCGTCTAACAGATACCTGAAGATAACATGCGGACACATCCTGAAGCGATTGGTACACATGGCGTGCTTTACAAACGTTCCTGTCGTGAGTTATGCTATCCCGAAGGAAGAAGAAGAAGAAGACGACGACGGAGGAGAAATTTTAGGTGGGACTGGGTACGGACGATGGGACGAGTATTTTTGTTCTCTAAAAGTACACCGTCTTATGACATATGTATAACGCAGAACTGTTCTCCTTTTTGATATTGCTCGATTGCCACTAAAAGCGAAGTGACCTGACTCTTGGCTGTCCCGCTAGACGCGACAGACGTTTTTTTAATGACATTCATGATACTGCAGGATTCCTATATGGAACCTACTCGCGTAGGTTCCGATTACTGTTTGTGTTATAGGTCACGGCATTTGCTCGCCACTGCTGTTTGCGGCTGGACACAATTCAGATAATTGGCTAATACGGTATACTTTTGAATAGTGTAAAATAATTAACTTTTAGAGCTCATTATAAATCGTACTTTTTGTGACCCACATTTGGTGCTTTTTTCAAGTCATAGCTTTGAGATGATTTGATCTTTCGTATTCCCTATCATCGCACTAAGGAAAATCTCCAACGCGCACAGCCTACAATGTTACTCGAATCGTTGCGCATCGTTTTTATATGCCCATGTGATGGAGGCGGTAACTGAGAGGGGGTACTTTGATCGTGTGTAGCAAAGACAGCGACAATAGGATTTAGGTCAGCGAGTTATGACATTAACATGACAGATCAAGAAGCATATTTATAACAATTAGAACAAGCCACCGTTTTGTTTTACCAACCTACGCGGCGTGTGTATTTTTGGAATAATCTGTGAGGTTTGAATGGAGCATCACTTCATTAACAAAGGTCAGGAGCGATGCAGGGTGTGTGGTCGCTTGCTTGTGGCACCTGATAAAAAACCAAAGAGTTCAAATCAATGCACAGAGTTTGCAGCAGATTTACACTTGGTATTCTATTAACAACATCCACCCATGCACTCAAGTTCTGTCATCAATGCAAAAAAGTTATGAGGGTGATATTAATAGCTGAGATGAGGGCACAGGTGGCTCAGATGAGACTGGTACTGGTGGCTGAGATGAGACTGGAACTGGTGGCTGAGATGAGACTGGCACTGGTGGCTGAGATGACAAGTGGCTGAGATGAGGCTGGTATGGGGATGTTGCTGTCTGCTTTCGGCCGATTCAACCAGCATGGGGGGGGGGGGTGTTGTCCGCTTTTGGCTGGTTCAACCAGTGGCAGCGGGGAGGGGGGGGAAGGGCGCTGTCCGCTTTCGGCTGATTCAACCAGTGGGGTGGGGGTGCTGTCTGGCTGCTTTCGGCTGATTCAACCAGCAAGGGAGGGGGGGGGGGGTGGGGTTGCTGTCTGTCTGCTTTTGGCCAATTTAACCAGTGAAGGGGGGGAGGGGGGGGGGGGGGTGTTGCTGTCCGCTTTCGACTGATTCAACCAGCGGGGTGGGGGGTGCTGTCTGTCTGCTTTTGGCTGATTCAACCAGCGAAGGGGGGGGGGGAGGGGGTGTTGCTGTCCGGTTTTGGCTGATTCAACCAGCAAGGTAGAGGGGGGGGGGGGGGGGGGGGTGCTGTCTGTCTGCTTTCGGCTGATTCAACCAGCGAGGAGGGGGGGGGGGGGGGGGGGGGGGGGGGGTGTTGCTGTCTGCTTTTGGCCAATTCAACCAGCGGGGGGGGGGGGGGGGGGTCATTCAGTCCCAAAGGGGGGAGGGGGCCCATGAGCACAGGGTGCCTGGCTAGTACTGGTGGCCAAGATGAGGCTGGAACAGGTTGCTGAGATGAGACTGGTACTGGTGGCTGAGATGAGGCTGGTACTGGTGGCAGAGATGAGACTGGTACTGGTGGCTGAGATGAGACTGGTACTGGTGGCTGAGATGAGACTGGTACTGGTGGCCAAGATGAGACTGGTACTGGTGGCTGAGATGAGGCTGGTACTGGTGGCTGAGATAAGACTGGTACTGGTGGCTGAGATGAGGCTGGTACTGGTGGCTGAGATAAGACTGGTACTGATGGCTGAGATGAAGCTGGTACTGGTGGTCAAGATGAGATGGAAGTAAGACATAAGTAAGATCCAACAGTTGCTCTGAACTATGAAAGAACAACAGCTGTTCATTGCCCTGCATAACGCGCCGCCAATCCCATATCAGGACCTACTAGTAACCAAACATATTAACGATACTCCCGGTATTTCTTGCTAACTTTTAGTACATTTGTTCGCTGTCAGAAAAAAACTGTGGCTACAAACCATTGCAAATATCTATTAGTACCTTTAGTTCCCTTTACGAACCAACCTTTATTTCAGATTTCCTATTGTCGCAGGCGTGGAGAATCGCTTCTGCGTCGAAGAGGTGCGCAAAGACTAACCCGCTTTCAGGGTCCGTAGCTTGCTGTAACAAGTTGACTACGCCTCGTGGTTTGCGACACAAATAGAAAAAAGGTGTTCCTTTCCTTGTACCGTGTTAAAATGGCGATTAGTCCATCGGTGTCTTTGAGTGATCTCACGTTCCAAAGGTCTTCGGTTGTCAAGGGCGTTGTTAAGGGCATGACATAATCATTTCAATTTTTCGGAAAACGGATCTAGTGTCCACAAAACATTGGGCCGCAAACACCAGTGTCGCGTGCTCGTCATTGACGTGCTCACGTGACATAACTTGTAATATCGATGGCAGTACTTATATATTTCCCTGTTGCATAATATAGTGCTCTAGGCGAGCCATGTAGTCTTAGCGCTCCTTTCGAGGCCGCGTACACGTTGGGATCGGAAACAAGATGGTGGCGCGCTGCGTGTACGTGACAAAAATTCAAAGGTACTGCGTGAGACCATGATTGTGGTTGTGAGTGATACCAGCGGCAGCGGCATCGGGGGTTGTGGTGTGCCGTTGTGGTTTTGTAGGCTATCCTGAATTGTAGACCCCGAGCAAGGTTTTTAAGTTTTGGCGGTAAAATGGGCTATTCCATAAAATAATTGTACACCCCTACTGATGACCAAAAAAGTTGTCCAGAGGGGGTCCAATGGTAATGTCCTAGGGGGATGTTCTATTGCAGGGAGATATGTCCAGAGGGGGGTCCAATTGCAATTATTGGCAATGACCTATATCTAGGGGTGTCGCACAGTGAGATTTTTGTAAATGGTAATGTCCTAAGGGGTATACTACATCAGGTTGTATCCAGAGGGGGTTCAATTGTAAAGTCCTAGGGGGGTATACAACATCAGGTTGTGTCCAGAGGGGGTTCAATTGTAAAGTCCTAGGGGGGTATACTACATCAGGTTGTGTCCAGAGGGGGTTCAATGATAATGTCCTAGGGGGGTATACAACATCAGGTTGTGTCCAGAGGGGGTTCAATGATAATGTCCTAGGGGGGTATACAACATCAGGTTGTGTCCAGAGGGGGTTCAATGATAATGTCCTAGGGGGGTATACAACATCAGGTTGTGTCCAGAGGGGGTTCAATTGTAAAGTCCTAGGGGGTTATACTACATCAGGTTGTGTCCAGAGGGGGTTCAATGATAATGTTCTAGGGGGGTATACTACATCAGGTTGTGTCGAGAGGGGGTTCAATTGTAAAGTCCTAGGGGGGTATACTACATCAGGTTGTGTCCAGAGGGGGTTCAATGATAATGTCCTAGGGGGGTATACTACATCAGGTTGTGTCGAGAGGGGGTTCAATTGTAAAGTCCTAGGGGGGTATACGACATCAGGTTGTGTCCAGAGGGGGTTCAATGGTAATGTCCTAGGGGGGTATACTACATCAGGTTGTGTCCAGAGGGGGTTCAATTGTAAAGTCCTAGGGGGGTATACGACATCAGGTTGTGTCCAGAGGGGGTTCAATTGTAAAGTCCTAGGGGGGTATACGACATCAGGTTGTGTTCAATGATAATGTCCTAGGGGGTTATACTACATCAGGTTGTGTCCAGAGGGGGTTCAATTGTAAAGTCCTAGGGGGGTATACTACATCAGGTTGTGTCCAGAGGGGATTCAATTGTAAAGTCCTAGGGGGTTATACTACATCAGGTTGTGTCCAGAGGGGGTTCAATGATAATGTCCCAGGGGGGTGTCCTACACAAGGATGTGAAGTCATGTCCAGAGGTGTACCACATGTACACTGTACAATGAATCGAATTGATACGTAATACAAACTGTGATGAAATGGAAGTATAGATCAGATCAATTACAATGAATGGATAGCAAAATTAATATCGGATAATTTAGTAAATCAAGGCATGTGCAATCGTGGCTCTAGAGTGAAATGGAGAAGGATGGAGATTGAAGATGGAGCAGGGCTTCCATACCTGCCAGAATGAGTTTCAGCACAGCTTATCATGTTTCTCTTTTGTATTTATTATATTTTTAGTAGCTTCTGTAGTTGTTTGTGTGTATTGTGTGTTATTCTCTTGTATCTTGATATGTTTATTTAAGCAATAGTATTCAAGATTAACCTATTCTGATTATTAATTTGCATACCTAGGGTAAAAGCTACATATTACCAATATGATTTAATCTGGGCTGCTTTTAGTTTTGAATAGATGGCTTGAATTATCTACACTAGCATGCTGTTAACATCACATTATTTTTAAATAAAAGGTATTTATTATGAGTAAAAATAAAATAAATCTTAATTTTATAAACTTAACAAAAATTGTAGTCAACACAATTTCCTGTGTGTTCATTGTGAAACACCTGGTATGAAGGTAAAGGAAAGTAATGTTACATAAAAGAACTGCCATTTGTTGTGTTCTTAATGTTGATACAATACAGTAACAGACAGGTTCGGTTCAATACTCTTCTCTAGTTATATAGGCAACAATTATTAACAAGAAAGGTAGCAAAAGAATCTATCTAGAAAAGTACAGGATCTGCTTGCTGCATTTGACTTTTAAAAGTTCACCTGCACCTGAAGAGAGAAACAAAAATATAACCACATCTAAAAAAATGAAGTGGAGTGCCCTCAATATGTATGCATTTTAAAAGGTACAATTCACTTACCCTAACCCTATGCAACGTGTTTAAGCTACAAATTTTGTACTGTACACTGTGATTGGCAATAACTTCAACATCAAGACCCAGATGATGAACCAGGACATAATAATAAAGAAATTTGCAATAGTCTCAATTTCATTATTCTGTTCCGCTATTACAACTTTAAGTTGCAAGCTTTATCTATCGTCCTTTTCAGTTAGAATTACAGTGTTCTAGCATGAATTTGTTTCCTTAAAAATATTGAAATAGAATTGCAAAAATGTTAACTTCCAAATAATGTTATTTGTCTTTAGTGGCTATTGACACATGTTTAATGCTTAATCTCCAGGAAAAATCCTTATATAAGGATGCCATTATCCTTAAAAAGGATCATCTTTTACATTGCATATTTTTGCTAACCAAGCAAATAAATGCTATTGGTCAATTGTATACTGATTAGCCTCTATAACAAACTTTAAATGATGTCAATATGATCAATGTCCATGTGGTAAAACAGGGAGGAAGTGGCACATCCTAATAATGATTGACACCATCCTTAAATAAGGATCACAACAGTAGAGATTATTGACCATAAAAAAATAATGGTTCTAAACCTCTTGATTTTCTGTTGATCCAGCTATACTCACAACCTGATTCGTCGAAGAAAAACTTTGCGGTTAATAAGTTATGCTTATTTACACCATAACACTTCAAATTAATATCAAGCACTTGCACAATGACGCATACTGGTGTAGATGCTCTCTTATGCTCAAACGCCAGCGTGCATCACGTACCCTAGCCTCACCGAAACCACGTGCACTGCATGTGGTTGTCAGCCGCTGCTCCATTGAACAGTGTGCTTTCTAGTCCTACCATTGAGTACAGTACCATGTACAATGGGCACTGGGTGAGGGGGGGGGGTGTGTGTATGGGAGATCTAGGAAGCGTTGGCAACAATATGTGTTCGAGCTTAGCCCCAATTCATCATACTCGAGGAGACTACACCATTGCCTAGGTTTACTGTTGCTGTCATTTGACGAATCATGCAGTGCTGCCGCTTTGGTCACCATAGGCCTACATGTATGCCATCCATCCGCTATGAGGAACTACATCCGTCACTTTCTGTGGCTCCCTCGGTATCTAAGCAGGGTTGCTAAACTTGACGCTTTCGAGTGTATGCAATCGCTTCGATCTTTGGAAGTAACTGGCCAATAAGTGAGTGTAGATTGTCGACGCCGTGGATATTGTTCCACAGATCCATCTAACAGTGTACATTCTACTCCTAGAGCTACCAGAAACATGTTCTTCCTTCCTTGCCATACGTCACTTTGAGTTAAATTGCTCACTACTATATCGCCAGCGGTAAATGGCGGTTTCGCCGTATTTTACACTGTAATACTGGTTTTTGAGCAAGCCAAACCTGTTTTAATCACGGCAGTATCCCTGATCTGCATGATCTTGAATCTAGTGAATCACTAATATAAAACAAAGTATCAAGAGTACATCATTCTTTTAGAAAGTGGTCATCCTTAAATAAGGATTGCAGGAGATTAAACATACACCCCCACATTTGCAGGACTGTATGTGTGTGGGTGTGTGTGTGTGAATGAGTATACTCCACTAGAAACTTTTCAAGCCTTTCATCATAAGTCCTAGGTCCCCCCTTTACCTTTATCAGCCACAGGGATCCAGTGATTAACCAGAGCTACACCCCCACATTTTCAGGACAGTGTGTGTGTGTGTGTGTGTGAGAGAGAGAGAGAGAGAGTATACTCCACTAGAAACTTTTCAAGCCTTTCATCATAAGTCCTAGGTCCCCCCCCCCCCCCCCTTAGCTTTATCAGCCACAGGGATCCAGTGATTAACCAGAGCTACACCCTCACATTTGCAGGACAGAGAGTGTGTGTGTGTGTGTATGTGTGTTTGTGAGAGAGAGAGTATACTCCACTAGAAACTTTTCAAGCCTTTCATCATAAGTCCTAGGTCCCCCCTTTAGCTTTATCAGCCACAGGGATCCAGTGATTAACCACAGAGCTACACCCCCACATTTGCAGGACAGTGTGTGTGTGTGTGTGTGAGAGAGAGAGTATACTCCACTAGAAACTTTTCAAGCCTTTCATCATAAGTCCTAGGTCCCCCCTTTAGCTTTATCAGCCACAGGGATGCATTGATTAACCACAGAGCTACACCCCCACATTTGCAGGACAGTGTGTGTGTGTGTGTGTGTGTGTGTGTGTGTGCATGTGTGTGTGTGTGTGTGAGAGAGAGTATACTCCACTAGAAACTTTTCAAGCCTTTCATCATAAGTCCTAGGTCCCCCCTTTAGCTTTATCAGCCACAGGGATCCAGTGATTAACCACAGAGCTACACCCCCACATTTGCAGGACAGTGTGTGTGTGTGTGTGTGCATGTGTGTGTGTGTGAGAGAGAGAGTATACTCCACTAGAAACTTTTCAAGCCTTTCATCATAAGTCCTAGGTCCCCCCTTAGCTTTATCAGCCACACGGATCCAGTGATTAACCACAGAGCTACACCCCCACATTTGCAGGACAGTGTGTGTGTGTGTGAGTGTGTGTGTGTGTGAGAGAGTATACTCCACTAGAAACTTTTCAAGCCTTTCATCATAAGTCCTAGGTCCCCCCCTTAGCTTTATCAGCCACAGGGATGCATTGATTAACCACAGAGCTACACCCCCACATTTGCAGGACAGTGTGTGTGTGTGTGTGTGTGTGTGTGTGTGAGAGAGAGAGAGCATACTCCACTAGAAACTTTTCAAGCCTTTCAACATAAGTCCTAGGTCCCCCCCTTAGCTTTATCTGCCACAGGGATCCAGTGATTAACCAGAGCTACACCCCCACATTTTCAGGACAGTGTGTGTGTGTGTGTGTGTGTGTGTGTGAGAGAGAGAGAGAGTATACTCCACTAGAAACTTTTCAAGCCTTTCATCACAAGTCCTAGGTCCCCCCTTAGCTTTATCAGCCACAGGGATCCAGTGATTAACCACAGAGCTACACCCCACATTTGCAGGACAGTGTGTGTGTGTGTGTGTGTGTGTGTGCATGTGTGTGTGTGTGAGAGAGAGAGTATACTCCACTAGAAACTTTTCAAGCCTTTCATCATAAGTCCTAGGTCCCCCCTTTACCTTTATCAGCCACAGGGATCCAGTGATTAACCACAGAGCTACACCCCCACATTTGCAGGACAGTGTGTGTGTGTGTGTGCATGTGTGTGTGTGAGAGAGAGAGTATACTCCACTAGAAACTTTTCAAGCCTTTCATCATAAGTCCTAGGTCCCCCCTTTAGCTTTATCAGCCACAGGGATGCATTGATTAACCACAGAGCTACACCCCCACATTTGCAGGACAGTGTGTGTGTGTGTGTGTGTGTGTGAGAGAGTATACTCCACTAGAAACTTTTCAAGCCTTTCATCACAAGTCCTAGGTCCCCCCCTTAGCTTTATCAGCCACAGGGATCCAGTGATTAACCACAGAGCTACACCCCCACATTTGCAGGACAGTGTGTGTGTGTGTGTGTGTGTGTGTGTGTGTGTGTGTGCATGTGTGTGTGTGTGTGTGAGAGAGAGTATACTCCACTAGAAACTTTTCAAGCCTTTCATCATAAGTCCTAGGTCCCTCCTTTAGCTTTATCAGCCACAGGGATGCATTGATTAACCACAGAGCTACATCCCCACATTTGCAGGACAGTGTGTGTGTGTGTGTGTGTGTGTGCATGTGTGTGTGTGAGAGAGAGAGTATACTCCACTAGAAACTTTTCAAGCCTTTCATCATAAGTCCTAGGTCCCCCCTTTAGCTTTATCAGCCACAGGGATCCAGTGATTAACCACAGAGCTACACCCCCACATTTGCAGGACAGTGTGTGTGTGTGTGTGTGTGTGTGAGAGAGTATACTCCACTAGAAACTTTTCAAGCCTTTCATCACAAGTCCTAGGTCCCCCCCTTAGCTTTATCAGCCACAGGGATCCAGTGATTAACCACAGAGCTACACCCCCACATTTGCAGGACAGTGTGTGTGTGTGTGTGTGTGAGAGAGAGTATGCTCCACTAGAAACTTTTCAAGCCTTTCATCATAAGTCCTAGGTCCCCCCTTTAGCTTTATCAGCCACAGGGATCCAGTGATTAACCACAGAGCTACACCCCACATTTGCAGGATAGTGTGTGTGTGTGAGAGAGAGGGAGTATACTCCACTAGAAACTTTTCAAGCCTTTCAACATAAGTCCTAGGTCCCCCCTTTACTTTTATCAGCCACAGGGATCCAGTGATTAACCACAGAGCTACACCCCCACATTTGCAGGATAGTGTGTGTGTGTGTGTTTGTGTGTGTGTGTGTGTGTGTCTGTGTGTGTGTGTGAGAGAGAGAGAGTATACTCCACTAGAAACTTTTCAAGCCTTTCATCATAAGTCCTAGGTCCCCCCTTAGCTTTATCAGCCACAGGGATGCATTGATTAACCACAGAGCTACACCCCCACATTTGCAGGATAGAGTGTGTGTGTGTGAGAGAGAGAGAGAGAGAGAGAGAGAGAGAGAGAGAGAGAGAGAGAGAGAGAGAGTATACTCCACTAGAAACTTTTCAAGCCTTTCATCTTAAGTCCTAGGTCCCCCCCTTTAGCTTTATCAGCCACAGGGATCCAGTGATTAACCACAGAGCTACACCCCCACATTTGCAGGACAGTGTGTGTGTGTGTGTGTGTGTGTGTGTGTGTGTGTGTGTGTGTGTGTGAGTATACACCCCCAAACAAGATAAGGCAACATAACACTGGCACCTATACATGTATGAATAGTTTGTGCAATTAAGTAAGTGTATTTTCCTTTTTAATTCTCCATTCCTTGTCCCAGTTATTCCCTCCTAAGCTGCTTGACCTTGTTTGACCTTACATACTGGCCATTCATTTAGCTTGTCTACTGAAATGATAAAATACATATCAGATGGCATTATTTGCTATGCAGCATATTGGCAAAGTGGTGCAAAAAAATGAGGAGAAATGTGCTATTTTACTTGAATCAAGCCTCCTAGCTTCTAGATGGGTACTATAACATACACAATACCATAAACTAAACATCAGAGTTCAACGAAGTATACAGTAACTCTAGCACCTTAGCTCATACGCTTTTGTATTAAAATCAGCACAACAAGAAAAATGAATGAGAGGATATGTGTAAAAGGGTTTGCAGTAAAGCAATCAAATAACACATACAGGTGTACGTAACTACATGTAAGTAACTGTTCGTTATCTTTAAAGTGAATAGATAGAAGATAAGTATTAAACAGATACAGACACAGCAATACATGCAGCACGAATTCGAAGTTGAGTTTGCATTCTTTTGGATTCTAATTAAAGCGCACACATGTGATCGCCCTTACCAAGTAGTACATTAGTGCCTTTCAATTTGAAATGAAGAAAGTCCAAAAACTGAAGCTGTGATCGAGGTTGAAATTTCAATAGAGCATATAAGTTATCGGTTATCGGTCTGTACTACAGTTACAGTAGATCTGTGCTAGGACACGTGGTCGACCACAACGGCATGTGTGTGGAAATGCGCAACATGAAGACAGGAAAAAAAGATCAATCATACATAAGTTATATTAGGATGCATAATCCATCACATTACCTAAACTCTGTATATCCAGAGATCATATATAGATACTCTGTATATCCCCCCTCCTCTGTACAGCTGCGAGAACAAACGCTAAAACCGGAAATTAAATTATTGATCAATTATAATTTACGATTACAATTGTATCCAAATTAACTGTGATACTGACATGCTGCAAATGTACAGTAACATGTAACTAATCCGAGTCATACTCTTGCAGTCCTGGAAGGAAACCTAATGTACTTGAACAACTGCTTGATTCTCCTGTCGTAATTTTTATATCATCAATAATATCTGAAAGTTCAGTTTCCGTAACAGTACAGCATAGGTCTTTCAGCCTCTCACTTTTGTCGCCTTTCACTATGTTGTGTGTTATGTCTGTCCTTAGACGTTCCATTGCTTTTCGAAGCGATTCTTGGCACTTCTTTATCGTTGCCATTTCAGTTTCTATCTTATTCCCTACGTCTTGCAGCTTTTCAAAGGGCGAGTCGGCGGACAAGGTCTCGTATAAAGTTGTTACACAAGAGTGTGCTTTCTGTAGCCTGTCGATATTATTGTCTAGAGTCACGAGTTTCTTCGGTAATGTTTCCACGCTATAAATTTCACGCGCCACCTGTCGCATGCGTTCGGCTTCAACGAAGATAAATTCAGTCTTTTTCAAGATCCAAGAACTATGAATGGCACCCTGAATAGCTTGCTTAGATTTTAGCCGACGATAACATTCCCTGTCTCTGCAAATCTCCTCAGCTTTATTGTTCCAATACGTTCTAAACCGCTGCTCCATAACCGATTCTGCACAGAGTATCCGCTCACTGGGGGAATAAACTTTAATGCCGCATTTACGAGCGAACGGAAAATCCGGATCCCCACTGGTTTGGAAGAAATCGTTCAATCCACTCTGCGAATGATATTTCTCTTTCTGCTGTTTTTTTGAGACCGGTTCGTCTAGTACTGCTTCTGCAGCTGACACAAATGGCCTCTTGTTCATTTCAAGCAAACTTGTTAAAAAAAAAAAAAAACTAGGTATACGTAATATACAATAATTAAAGTTAGCACAAATGGATTGTACTTAAAAACGTGACAATAATTATTATTTTTCTTCCGGTGAGAACTCTTAACTTGTGTAGTGCGATGAGTGACATAGGACAAAGAAAGTTACTTGGTACGTTTACTGGGAAAGGTTAAAGCTATAAGCATATCATATTAAGGGACTGGTATTCCACAGATGCATAAAGTTTTCGCATGAGCAACCTGGAAAGTGTGAAATCCTATCAGTCTTAGTAGAAAAGGTAAAAAGGATGCGAAAACGAGCGACTTGAATTAAAATTTTGAATGAAGTACTTAATTGGTGCAAGGATATGGATATACTTGCGTGGTCACTCCCGTCCAGCCTGACCCTAGCTTATGCATTACAGGGTTTGCATCAACTTTGTGGTTCCTTGAGACTTGGATATAGCTGACGGCATTTTATAAAAACAATCCACTTTGATGCTCTGTACCGAGCGTGTTATGCACTTTGATCAGTTTTTGGCAGCATGGCTCGATTAGCAAAACTGAGATCGAAGTAGTCGGGCGGGCCCTACCACCGCGTTTAAACGCGGTGGTAGGGCCCGCCCGACTAAGATCGAAGTACAAGTGAGACGGTCAAAATTTGAGAGCAAGCGGTGTATCTGAACTCTAAACTCACTCAGAGGGGGGTCCTTCGAGGAAGTATTAGGGGGGTGTAATTTATGATCCACTATATATCAGTTAGTTAACTTTAATACTGGGGACAATTGACGCGCATCACGTTACGTGAAGGCCGACATACACGGTCGACGTCCTGCCGATTTATCGCCTGCAACTCAAATGAATACGGGTGAAAATTCAGTAAACTAAAGTTTTACGGAGTTTTTACGCATAGTTGCAGGCGACAAATCGGCAGGAAGTCGACCCGTGTATAGACCTTATTCCATGGATGAATGCATTTATTTACTTTTAATTGGAATAGGATTGACGGTATTCCCCAGCACTTGTGTATTGAAGGAATGGCCCATGAGTAATACCGTGAATGCATTACAATGAGATTCATCGTTCATCGAATAAGGTCTATGTCGGCCTTCAAGGCCGACATACACGGGTCGACTTCCTGCCGATTTATTTACTCTAAAGCTGCAGGTATATCTATTAAACAACGCAAAAAATACCTTTTTAAACTGTACCGTTAACGAGTTACAAAGGTACGTTTTTTTTTTTTAGATCTGGTCGTACCCAGACCATCAAAAATTTCCCTACTCCTCCACTTTTTTTTGTAGAAACGCCTAGTTCCTCAATGGAACAGCGAATCATCTCGAAAAAGATATAAATCAATAGCCCATAACGTGGCATACGTTCCTTGCCATAAAAAATGAACAGCTGCTGCTTATTAATCAGTGCGTACGTAATGTTTATCTGTTCATACGCAATATTGTTATAGTAACAACGCATGCGCGTATCAATTTTGGATCAACAGCTGCTGCATGCGTACATTTATTCGCGCGCACGAGTCGAGTCGAGACTTTACGCATGGAACGAACCTGAAAAAAATCGTCGAAAGGAAATGTGAGACTGTACCAGGGGCAGATTCAGAGGGTGGAGGGAAGGGGTGAGGGGCGGAGGCGGTGTACGCCCCCTGAGTGACACAATTACTAGTATAATTAAATTTCTATCTACACATGTGTACACTTTACTGCCTATAGCTGCACTCCAGCAGATGACAATTAATAGGTGATTATAACGCTTCTTGGACCTTGTGCATGGTAACTGACTTGACACTACTTGATAAGTACTGGACCATAAAATAATGCTCCCCCCCCCCCCCCCCCCCCCCAGCCCCCACCTTCCCCCCTAATTCTTAATCCTGGATCCGTTCCTGGATACCCCATTAAAAGATGACACGTCTCAGCCACACCCAAATTAGCATGTCTCCAGTCATGTTAAATTAGGGCTAGGCTCAGATGTGATATTGTTGATAAATCTTAATCTTGTTTCCGTGCTTTTTACACCACTGACTGTACGTGCAACCCTGAAATAACTCTTTTATAAAGAGAATTTTTTTATAACTTGTGGTGTATAGGGTTAATGCTTTCATAACAAGATTTCGTCATCTACGAGTGTCGGAATATTAGCAGCTCAATAATCTAACCACAGCCTAATTTTAATTTGTTCTACCATGCCTTGGGGTTGACATACCCCACTGAAATTGGCTAATGAATAAATTGCATTAAGTGTCCTCTCAATGTTTTGCAATTGCAATCCCAATTCTCTATGTTGTCTGATTACGTTTAATTTAGTACAGTTGAGTTTGTACTTTAAGAACAGCATATTACAGAAAGGTGCATGAGGTTATATTTAGCTACTGAAAAATGAAAATGTGTGAAATGGTGTAGTTGTGCAGATTGTAAATTACAGCAAGTCTTTGCATTTAGGTGAGACTACAAGAAATAGCTTTTTTGATGCATCAATCAAAAGGTTGCAAAGTGCAACAAAAGATGGGTTTCATACTTTTCAAAGGCAGTGTCAAGTGGAACAAAATCTATATGACTCCACATACCCAACAGTTATGATGTCTGCTGAAGCAGATAAATTTGAAGGCTTAAAGGAAGATCAACCATCAGTGGAGCTACTTCCAGTTGACTACAGCACTTGTGTTCCTGTAAAAGTAGTTGGTGATGGGAACTGCTTGTACAGGTAATCGCAATTTATATAATCATCACTACAAATTATTTTATTTCCTGAGCAGATCAGCATCAGTTCTGTGTGTTGGGCATGAAAACATTTATCAAGAACTAAGAGCTAGAACCTGCTGTGAACTTGCTATGAACAAGGGCTTCTACTTAACACCAGATAAGTTAAATGCTTTGCAAACAGAGCCTGGTACGGTATATGGTGCATCAAGGTCCAGGCAGCTTGGGAAAAATGTAGTGGTTGCAAGTTCTAACAATTTTTATAAAGGAGCAGAAATAGATGGGGGAAGTATTGCTGAAACAGTGTTTGAATTGGATTGTATGGAAACACCAGTGACAGGAACATATTCAACAATGTGGCATGTACATGCACTTTCCTCTGTATTAAAATTGACCATTCATTCTGTATACCCTAATGTTAACTGCAGGATAAGAACTGCATTTCATAAAGTGGTTGCTCCTCGTGAAGAATGCAGCAGCAATATCTTTAAACATGATTTTATAATTATGTGGACTAGCACAAGCAAAGCTTCTGGAACAATCTGGTCACCTAACCGTTTTGTACCGTGCATAAGATACACTAACAGTTTTCAAGTCACCACTGCACAAGCAGAAAAGAAACAAACAAAAGCTCTGAACAGTAACAGTGATAAAATAAGCATTAAAAAAGTAGCATTAGTGCAAAACACACAGACACCAGTGAGCAAGTGTATTGCATCAGTATGTGCAGGACAACCATCAGTAAAGCAGTTTTTCCCCACTATGCAGGTTGCTAATGAATCTTTGGGGCAAAAAAATAAGACACAACCTAAATGTGATACATCTAACAGTGCTATGTGTAAGACATTGTGTATACCCTCCATCCAGGCAATTGCTGCACACAAAAGTGCAGCCTTCACAACTACATGTAAACATCAAACCTTGACTGCGCCATTATTAAGTTCTACTAATAACTCATTAATAAATTTCACCACCAAGTTAATGCCTATAAATGCTCTTAGTACTGACAGTGATTTTGCTTGTGACATTCATGATCATCCTTTGGAGCAAAATGTGGAAATTGGAGCTGGCAAAAAGATCGTGGAAGTAGAAGATTATTTTCAGTGTAATGAAGCAGATGAATATGATGTTGAGAGTAAACAGAGTAGTGAAATGGAGCAAGATTTGGAAATGGAAGCTAAGACCATGGAAGTAGATGAAGACTGTTTACATGATGAAGCAGATGAATACGTGAAATATGATGTTGAGACTGAACAGAGTAGTAACATGAATGATGGTGATACAGAGATTGAGCATAATAGTAGTATATCTAGTGTAATGACATGTGCTGAAAAAGATACAGAAAAACTGGAGTTTTGTGAGAATGATAAAATTCTTCCATTTCCTTTGCTGCTTGTCTCATGGTATTTTAAGCAAGGTAAGCTATTTTTTGCCAACAGGGCAAGATCAACACTACACCAGCAAGCTGCAGTTGTGCAGGATGGAGCTCAATTAATATCAGTAAGACGAAGTAAAGTCACTGGCAGTATTGAAGATAACTTAAGTAACTTGGAACATAAAATCAATCTAGTAAAAAGTGTCAAGAAGTCAGGATACATGATGAAATGTCTGGATGTTGGAAAATACATTTTGGAGCATGGGCCTTTAGTGGCAACCCAGGAAGCTGTTAAGGTATATAATGAACATGAACTTGAGCATGTGAGGATAGATTCCAGTGAGCTTTATGATATTTTGAGTAAACACTTAAAAGTTGTTCAAATTTACATATGTGGCAAAGCATACCTCGCTGCAGATTGCAATCCAAACTTGGAGCAGTTCATATCACAGATAACAGCAGCAGTTAATAAGTCACAGATGGTAAATGAAACTATTGAAAGGTTACTAGGACATATATATAAAGAATCGCTTGATTACCTTGATACTCCACGGGACAAGCAAGTTCTGAAAGGTGTTCTATCAATCTTAACCAGCATCTCATTTGCTTCCCACTTAGGGGGAAAGCTAAGTCGGCATTCAGTACGAACTGCATTCAAGATGTTACCTATGAACCTAAGTAGCTACAAACAAATTAAACACACTTCCTTGATGGTTAGGAATGACCTAACTACTCTTCAGCAGCATTTACTTTACAAACGTTTAGTTAAATCTAGAAAGTTACGAGAAATAAGAATTATAGGTGAAGGGAGAGGAAGACTAATGAAAAGTAGTCAGTTTCCTCAATTGGCTCAGGTACTAGAGTATGCATTTGGGGATTACACTTCACATGTGTTTAGTGGAGGGGGGTTAGAAAGTCATCCTCGACTAACAGATGGAACACTGTACAGGGCAGCTGACAACACCACCACCATGAAAGAGGCCCGCAAATTATTAATGGCTCTTTCCCCTAGTGGATTTTGTATAAGCTTAAGTTCCTGCTACAATTATACAATGAATTACCGCAAAGGAACTGCTCAAGCTTTGAGACATCATGATGGCAAAGATGTAAATGCAAATGTATGTCTTCATCTACCTACAAGAACTGATGTTGAGCAACTTGTAATTAATATTCATTGGTCAACGTGTAATGTCAATTCGATAATAGATTTTGCATCATTCAAAAAAGAGCAATCAGTTGTTATATCAAAAGATTCCAAATCCATAGTATGTGGCGGCATTGCCCCAGTGCAGAGACCAGGGCGCACCTGGAAGAGGAGGACATTGCCTTTTATACATGGGACCAAAGTCGGGTCAATGCCATTACACCTATGCCTTTCTTGTTCATGGAAACAGTAATAACAAGTAAGCAAACATCATCAAATGATTTTAGTACAGAAACAATCTTATGTATTACTAGAACTGGGCAACCTGTTAGTCTTCTGTATTTGTCATTCTACGAACCTGATACAGCATTTAAATGTCTAAATGAAATTTTGTATTTACTTACCCTTCCATCCATTGATACATTATTCAGAAATCCTTCAACTGGAAAACTAAAAGAGGAGATCATATTTGTAGTGGACAATGGACCTGCAGAACAACCTTCAAGCCTAGTGGTTCAAATGCTGTTAGTGAGATTACTAAGATTTCTTAATTTAAAACAAATCATGCAGGTATCATTTGCAGAGTACCATTCAAAACGAAACTTTGTGGAAAGGGTCCATGCATTTGAAAACATAGCACTATCTGGTCATGGGCCCTTTTCCTGTTCATTTCCCAATGCTGATGTTCTGCCAGGCACTACACAGCACAAAGAAAATATGGAGGCCATGGCTAATGAAGTACAGAAGTGTCTCAACAGTTGTCAATATTCTGGTAGAAACATGCAGTCATTCCGGGGAATTTCTCCAGAACAGCTTATATTTAATGATGAAGAGCAACTTAAAAGTTTTCTAGAACTCAGTGAAGAAAGGAAGATGATAGCTCCACTTCCAGTCACACAGTATGCTGCAGAAAGTAATGCCTTGTTTCAGTCATTGGTAATTGCCTGGGGACTTAATGATACATACAGAGGTAACTACATAGATGATTACAAACTGCTGCATAATAAATACTCTTGTGACAAGATAACTGCTCACCATGACAAATATACAACCTGCATTGTTACACCTAAGGCAGATATTATTACATCAATGCCAAGTGCTATCCAACCCATACCTGACTACTTGAGGTGGCTAAAGACCAATGAACTGCATTTCTTACCTGTATCAGAAAGAGTTAAATTAGAGAATGGATTGTGGGACGAGCTACCAGGATTGTTTGTGCCCTCAACTATTATGGACTTAGTGTTTAGAGTACTACACCATCCACCACCAGATGATATAGTTTTGTTGATTGCCTTGCTTGTCTGGATTCAGCCATCAGAAGTAATTGCATACCTTAAAATGAAGGAAGATGAAATGATTGCAACTATTGAAGGTGACCAAGAGAGAGAAAGATGGAAGAACCATCACCTCTATACTAAACATAGCAAGAGTGAATTACAACAAATGTGTAGGAAACTGCACATTCCAGTACCATGTGGTTACACAAAACATAATCTAGTTAAACTCATATCAGAGAAGAATGGAGAAGATCAGCCACTTCCTGTAATATTATATGCTGGCAATCTCCAACAACTACCTCAAACAACACAGGGATTGTCGAAATTATCAGCAGCACATCTGAGGGCAATACTGCATTACCATAATTTTCCTGCTGTTGGATTAAAAGATGAATTGGGACAGGGTCTGAGAAAATGTCGTATCGCTATATAATTATAAAGTTATAGAAATGATTCACTTTGAAATCGCTACATCTCCCGAACCGTAAGTGCTATTGACTTCCTATTTTCAGCACTTCATACTACATCATTTCTCTCTGGTAAAATCGATTATGGGCTCTTGCATTAGCTTCGTGCCAGTGTTACAACGTCCGATACCCCTTGGGGTTCAAACCCGCCATATCTTTCAGCAGGAAAATTCAATTCACTCCTAGTTTGGTTTGTACGTAGAGGGATCCTGTACCTATTGATTTGTTCTGTTCGTTAATTTTTTCTTTATCCGTTACGGGGATACAACTGTGCAAAGTAATTGCATATTTCCCGGTCGTTTCGCGCCATTTATCTATCGAGGACATGAATATGCAATTACTTCCTGTTCAATAACTATGTCTCCGCCCATCTATACAATATACAACAAGTACGCGGCGTTTTCGCTTCTTGCAAACGTCTGGTTCTGTTTCCCTTCTTGGCTTCTTCAACATAGTGAGCAGAAGCTAAAGATTCTATTCAGCTGCCATCAGCCTGCGCAACACGGTACGTACTCTGTAGCGCATGCACGTAGAAATCGAGCGTGTTGGCTCGGTCAAACTGCCTCATTTATGCGTGCACAACGCTGCAGAGCATGAAAGTGCACGGTGTCTAGGGCTAGCTTAATCTGAAACGCACCCTTTCTTTTTGACTTCTGCACACGCACAGATATATATATATATATCAAACATGCACCTCCTTGTAATTTACCAACATGTAGTACTCTCATTTGCCTACTAAAACCTCTTTCTTGTTTATTTATCTTCGTTGGTGAACCGATTATATTTGGTTCTACAAAATAATATCCATGCAAACTCGTCACACACACACACACACACACACACACACACACACACACACACACACACACACACACACACACACACACACACCCTGGCCTCACATTCATACACAACCTCAGATCAGAGCAATTGGTGTCATTTAATTCTGTCAGAATGCTCCCTCATGCTTAGTTTCCAATTGGTGGTGTGCTTGGCATAGTTGATTGTTTGCCCAAAAGGGGTCAGGCGACAGTGGGTGTGCTGTCCCCCTACCCTGAGTGTGACTGGAACCAAGGTTACCATTTGGTCAGCCCGCACCTTGACGCTGATCAGGGTAAGGTGGTTAGGCCAGGGTAGAAGCCAAAAGGGTGCTACCTGCCATTGATGTATAAACAATAACACCTGTAGCAAATACATTTATAAGTACAGCTATGGTAAGCAACGCAGCTGGCATTTAGCTGGAGTGATTGCAGCCCACCTCTACCATCCTTTATATATACATGTGTGACTTGCGACCATACCAGGTGTCAATATTTTGGGGACAGTGTGGGTATGATCGAAAGTGAGGGAATGAGTTAAATGAAGGCAAGGCTTTCCCAGACATTTAGGCTCAGGGTAGAATGAAAGTGAGGTTTTCCCTGAAGATACTCCAGGCCAGAATTTATATTTAGCTGGAAATTTAGTGTGCAATGTGCACTTATACACACACATGCACACTCACACACACACACACACACATGTACACACACCATGGGCAGTCAGTCATTCATGCATCAACATCAATGCTTTGCTATTTCAATTTATTTTATTTCCTAATTGTCGACCCACATACAAACATTGTTTTTAGCTGTCATCCTATTCATCACATGTTTCTCTTTTGTATTTCTATTGGAGCCGTACCTTTGTCTAAACTGTCTTGTGTATCAATATGCACATTTATGCATGCACACACATGCACACCACACACTAGCACTAGCATACACTTGCAACTGCGTTCACATGTTTATTGTTTGTGTAAAATTGTGTTTCCTTGCTCTGGCAATTACCAACAGGTCTTCTTGTTGCCTTTTGCACTTTACATAATGCATGCACATGCACACACACACACACACACACACACATGCACACAAACCTACATGCACATGCACGCACATTCATGTATACACACAGGAGTCATGCTTCAATCACAAACATGTGCATATGTACACATAAAAATGGCTTTGGCAGTCATCCATCACAACACACACATGCACACACACACACATACACTTAACTGGCCTCTGCTTTGTATAATTTCCCTGTTGTCTCTTGTTGCTATGAGCACACTTACAAGATGTGAGCTAGCACTATAAGAATGCACACTTATGCACACTGGCATGCATGCACAAACACACACACTCAAACAAAAAAACAAGCAAACAAAAAAACAAACAAACACTCACACAAACAAACAAACACACACACATATTCAAGTGCAAACCACCCACTCTCCATCCTGCTTGGTACACTCACACTTGTACCTCCACCATTAGAGCCTGTTGTCCTTAATTCACCTCATATGCAATTTTTTTTTTCTTTTTCTGCTCCTGTTTGGCTTCCACTGATGTACCCATGGCCTCCACTAGATGCTCATGTCTCATCACCTACACTAGATGCTCATGTCCCATGATTCTAAGTACTAACTTGTCAGGTTGATTAGCGCCAGCAGTACACAACCATGCCCATAGCAATTGAGGTTTTCAATATACAAGACATGTATCCAGGCTAAGAAGAATCTCCGATGCTATGGAGAGATATTTTCTGAGCTGGCTTTCTGTGATTCCATTAATTGCCCTTCATCCATGTCTGTGTGGACTCATCTCATGCCATAGGGGTTGACTACCCTCACCATTATGATAAGCCTGCTAACCACATTAGGCTCAGTGATTTCCATCACTGAAGCTCACCAGCTCAGTGTATTGCTAGAAGCTTTGGTAAGGCTCATGGCTCTAGACCTGTCCACCACCTATCCAAACCCCTAACACTATACACAGCATGGCTGCCCAGGCCACAAAGATCAAAAATATGCCTGTTTTATGACACCAATTATTATGATCTGGGGTGAGTGTTTCCATTTGTTGCTGAGTTCTTTGGACAGAGGCATCAGCTATAGACTGGCCTCTGCTTCACCTCCTTACACGTAGCTAATGGAATTTCCAGATGTCATTTAGAAATTGATGCTTGTGTGTGTGTGCCTATGTGTGTGTTGTGTGTGTATGTGTGTGTGTGTGTGTGTGTGTGTGTGTGTGTGTGTGTGTGTGTGTGTGTGTGTGTGTGTGTGTGTGTGTGTGTGTGTGTGTGTGTGTGAGAGCCTGTGTGGTGTGATTGATACGTGTACTGTACTCTGGAAAAGGGCTTACATGTATGGGTTGGAAGCCTTGCATGTCTGGCAGTGAATATCATTGCTACCCTATCACTACTTATAGTGGTTGGACTGGGCCTCTGTAAAGTTTGGATTGGATTGAATGATAATAGTATTCACACCATTACCCATGAGTTCTACCAATACAGTACACACACTCCTGCACATACCCACATAACACGTACAAAGCACATACATACATACCTAAATAGAATTTAGACTTCTGAGGCAGCTTACAGCTGATGTCTCTGTGCCTTAGCAACATTGGAAAATTGGTGTCATTGAACACAGGAAGGGTCATGGCATGAGAGAGTGTGTGTGTGTATGTGCATGTGTGTGCATGTGCGTGTATGTATGTGTGTGTGTTTGTGTATTAAGTGCACATGGCAACACCAGACATATGTAACCAGAAATAGGTTCATGTTCTGTTCATCATCTCTCGATTTAACTCCCTAACAGCAGGGTTACCCAGGCCACAAAGGTCCAAACTTGTTTACGTAGATGTATAAAACTTGGTTTAATGTTTAGGTGAATGGCAAGGTGCTTTATAATTCACACCTACAGCCTGGGAAAATCCCCCTGGGAAAACCTCACTTCCGTTCAAATTATAATAGCTCAGGAGCCACCCTCCAGTTCATCTGGGGAGGAAGCACACAAGGGAGCCACTCTTAAAGGAGCCACCCTCAAGGGAGCCACTCTCAAGGGAGCCACTCTTAAGGGAGCCACACTCAAGGGAGCCACTCTCAAGGGTGCCACTCTCAAGGGAGCCACTCTCAAGGGTGCCACCCTCAAGGGAGCCACTCTCAAGGGAGCCACTCTCAAGGGTGCCACTCTCAAGGGAGCCACTCTCAAGGGAGCCACCCTCAAGGGAGCCACTCTCTAGGGAGCCACTCTCAAGGGTGCCACCCTCAAGGGAGCCACTCTCAAGGGAGCCACTCTCAAGGGAGCCACTCTCTAGGGAGCCACTCTCTAGGGAGCCACACTCAAGGGGGCCACTCTCTAGGGAGCCACTCTCTAGGGAGCCACTCTCTAGGGAGCCACCCTCAAGGGAGCCACTCTCTAGGGAGCCACTCTCAAGGGTGCCACCCTCAAGGGAGCCACTCTCAAGGGAGCCACACTCAAGGGAGCCACCCTCAAGGGAGCCACTCTCTAGGGAGCCACACTCAAGGGGGCCACACTCAAGGGAGCCACTCTCAAGGGAGCCACTCTCAAGGGAGCCACTCTCAAGGGAGCCACTCTCAAGGGAGCCACACTCAAGGGAGCCACTCTCAAGAGAGCCACACTCAAGGGAGCCACTCTCCTCCGAAGCAGACAGAGAGGCATCACACTCAAGAGCCCAGAGAGCACCCCATGATCTCCAATAGGATATACCACTGACAACACCTAGGGTTGGACAGCCCCTTGCCATTGGTGGGCCAGGCAATGCCTTGGGTTGGCCAGCCCATGCAATGGGATGGGCCGATAACATTAATGGTTCCAACCCAGAAACTTTGTATTGTACATGTATGCCACGTGATTTATATATGCTATTATAATGAATCAGTGTTCAATGATGTACCACCTGAATTATTCTATTCAGAACGAGGGTAAAAGAGACCGGACTGGATCATGGTATGGGGCAGTATTGGTCTCCAAGTGTTACGTTATGTTTTTAAGCAAGCTGACAGAATAAGCATATTTTTACAGGGACTTAGACTTACATGTAACAATACCGCTGGCATTGAATGTTGTTGGGAGGAATGCCTGCAGTGCACACAACACTAACACAGCTGCAGCTAGCAAAAGACGATTCCGCAAATGGGGAATGATAAGTACCCCAATACCACCTCCCTCACTACTCAAACAACACTATAAACTTCCTATCAGCTGATTATGAAATTGAAAATACAATCTAACACTGCACATTTCAGCATGAAGTTTTAAGCCAAAATACCAAAAGTTGGTCCTTTGACAGATGGTGATCATAAATGATGCAGACGTCAAACTTGAAAACAATACCTGCAACACACACACATGCACACACACACACACGCACACACACATACACACACACACACAATGAGAAGTGCAAAGTAAATGCCAAGGCGTACAGAAATGAGGTTTGAGTCATTGGTGTTGTCAGTGGTATATCCGATTGGAGATCATGGGGTACTCTCTGGGCTCTTGAGTGTGATGCCTCTCTGTCTGCTCCAGAGGAGAGTGGCTCCCTTGAGTGTGGCTCCCTAGAGAGTGGCTCCCTTGAGGGTGGCTCCCTTGAGAGTGGCTCCCTTGAGGGTGGCTCCCTTAAGAGTGGCTCCCTTGTGTGCTTCCTCCCCAGATGAACTGGAGGGTGGCTCCTGAGCTAGTAGAATTTGAGGGGAAGTGAGGTTTTCCAAGGGGATTTTCCCAAGCTGTAGGTGTGAATTATTAAGCACCTTGCCATTCACCTAAACATTAAATACATCTACGTAAACAAACATTAAAAGTACAAGTTTGGACCTTTGTGGCCTGGGTAACCCCACTGTTAGGGAGTTAAATCGAAAGATGATGAACAGAACTTGAACCTAAAACTGAACCTATTTCTGGTTACATATGTCTGGTGTTGCCATATGCACTTAATACGCAAACACACACACACATACACACACGCACATACATACACACGCACATACACACACACACACACACACTCTCATGCCATGACCCTACAGCAGGGTTGGCATGCCAAACATGAACCTGTGTTCAATGACACCAATTTTCCAATGTTGCTAAGGCACAGAGACATCAGCTGTAAGCTGCCTCAGAAATCTAAATTCCATTTATGTATGTATGTATGTGCTTTGTACGTGTTATGTGGGTATGTGCAGGAGTGTGTGCATTGGTAGAACTCATGGGTAATGGTGTGAATACTATTACACTCAATCCAATCCAAACGTTACAGAGGCCCAGTCCAACCACTATCAGTAGTGATAGGGTAGCAATGATATTCACTGCCAGACATGCAAGGCTTCCAACCCATACATGTAAGCCCTTTTCCAGAGTACAGTACACGTATCAATCACACCACACAGGCTCACACAGGCTCACACACACACACACACACACACACACACACACACACACACACACACACACACACACACACACACACACACACACACACACACACACACACACACACACACACACACACACACACACACACACACACACATACACACACACAACACATACAAAACACACATAGGCACACACACACAAGCATCAATTTCTAAATGACATCTGGAAATTCCATTAGCTACGTGTAAGGAGGTGAAGCAGAGGCCAGTCTATAGCTGATGCCTCTGTCCATAGAACTCAGCAACAAGTGGAAACACTCACCCCAGATCATAATAATTGGTGTCATAAAACAGGCATATTGTTGATCTTTGTGGCCTGGGCAGCCATGCTGTGTATAGTGTTAGGGGTTTGGATAGGTGGTGGACAGGTCTAGAGCCATGAGCCTTACCAAAGGTTCTAGCAATGCACTGAGCTGGTGAGCTTCAGTGATGGAAATCACTGAGCCTAATATGGTTAGCAGGCTTATCATAATGGTGAGGGTAGTCAACCCCTATGGCATGAGATGAGTCCACACAGACATGGATGACAGGCAATTAATGGAATCACAGAAAGCCAGCTCAGAAACTATCTCTCCATAGCATCGGAGATTCTTCTTAGCCTGGATATATGTCTTGTATATTGAAAACCTCAATGGCTATGGGCATGGTTGTGTACTGCTGGCACTACTCAACCTGACAAATTAGTACTTAGAATCATGGGACATGAGCATCTAGTGTAGGTGATGAGACATGAGCATCTAGTGGAGGCCATGGGTACATCAGTGGAAGCCAAACAGGAGCAGAAAAAGAAAAAAAAAATCAAAATTGCATATGAGGTGAATTAAGGACTACAGGGTCTAATGGTGAAGGTACAAGTGTGAGTGTACCAAGCAGGATGGAGAGTGGGTGGTTTGCACTTGTGTATGTGTGTGTGTGTTTGTTTGTTTGTGTGAGTGTTTGTTTGTTTGTTTGCTTGTTTTTTTGTTTGAGTGTGTGTGTTTGTGCATGCATGCCAGTGTGCATAAGTGTGCATTCTTATAGTGCTAGCTCACATCTTGTAAGTGTGCTCATAGCAACAAGAGACAACAGGGAAATTATACAAAGCAGAGGCCAGTTCTGTGTATGTGTGTGTGTGCATGTGTGTGTTGTGATGGATGACTGCCAAAGCCATTTTTATGTGTACATATGCACATGTTTGTGATTGAAGCATGACTCCTGTGTGTATACATGAATGTGCGTGCATGTGCATGTGGGTTTGTGTGCATGTGTGTGTGTGCATGTGCATGCATTATGTAAAGTGCAAAAGGCAACAAGAAGACCTGTTGGTAATTGCCAGAGCAAGGAAACACAATTTTACACAAACAATAAACATGTGAACGCAGTTGCAAGTGTATGCTAGTGCTAGTGTGTGGTGTGTATGTGGGTGCATGCATAAACGTGCATATTGATACACAAGACAGTTTAGAAAAAGGTACGGCTCCAATAGAAATACAAAAGAGAAACATGTGATGAATAGGATGACAGCTAAAAACAATGTTTGTATGTGGGTCGACAATTAGGAAATAAAATAGCAAAGCATTGATGTTGATGCATGAATGACTGACTGCCCATGGTGTGTGTGTACATGTGCATGTGTGTGTATAAGTGCACATTGCACACTAAATTCCCAGCTAAATATAAATTCTGGCCTGGAGTATCTTCAGGGAAAACCTCACTTTCATTCTACCCTGAGCCTAAATGTCTGGGAAAGCCTTGCCTCTACTTAACTCATTCCCTCACTTTCGGTCATACCCCATCTAACATACTGTCCCCAAAATATTGACACCTGGTATGGTCGCAAGTCACACATGTATATATAAAGGATGGTAGAGGTGGGCTGCAATCACTCCAGCTAAATGCCAGCTGCGTTGCTTACCATGGCTGTACTTATAAATGTATTTGCTACAGGTGTTATTGTTTATACATCAATGGCAGGTAGCACCCTTTTGGCTTCTACCCTGGCCTAACCACCTTACCCTGATCAGCGTCAAGGTGCGGGCTGACCAAATGGTAACCTTGGTTCCAGTCACACTCAGGGTAGGGGGACAGCACACCCACTGTCGCCTGACCCCCCTTTTGGGCAAACAATCAACTATGCCAAGCACACCACCAATTGGAAACTAAGCATGAGGGAGCATTCTGACAGAATTAAATGACACCAATTGCTCTGATCTGAGGTTGTGTATGAATGTGAGGCCAGGGTGTGCATGTGTGTGTGTGTGTGTGTGTGTGTGTGTGTGTGTGTGTGTGTGTGTGTGTGTGACGTGTTTGCATGGACATTATTTTGTAGAACCAAATATAATCGGTTCACCAACGAAGATAAATAAACAAGAAAGAGGTTTTAGTAGGCAAATGAGAGTACTACATGTTGGTAAATTACAAGGAGGTGCATGTTTGATATATATATATATCTGTGCGTGTGCAGAAGTCAAAAAGAAAGGGTGCGTTTCAGATTAAGCTAGCCCTAGACACCGTGCACTTTCATGCTCTGCAGCGTTGTGCACGCATAAATGAGGCAGTTTGACCGAGCCAACACGCTCGATTTCTACGTGCATGCGCTACAGAGTACGTACCGTGCTGCGCAGGCTGATGGCAGCTGAATAGAATCTTTAGCTTCTGCTCACTATGTTGAAGAAGCCAAGAAGGGAAACAGAACCAGACGTTTGCAAGAAGCGAAAACGCCGCGTACTTGTTGTATATTGTATAGATGGGCGGAGACATAGTTATTGAACAGGAAGTAATTGCATATTCATGTCCTCGATAGATAAATGGCGCGAAACGACCGGGAAATATGCAATTACTTTGCACAGTTGTATCCCCGTAACGGATAAAGAAAAAATTAACGAACAGAACAAATCAATAGGTACAGGATCCCTCTACGTACAAACCAAACTAGGAGTGAATTGAATTTTCCTGCTGAAAGATATGGCGGGTTTGAACCCCAAGGGGTATCGGACGTTGTAACACTGGCACGAAGCTAATGCAAGAGCCCATAATCGATTTTACCAGAGAGAAATGATGTAGTATGAAGTGTTGAAAATAGGAAGTCAATAGCACTTACGGTTCGGGAGATGTAGCGATTTCAAAGTGAATCATTTTTATAACTTTATAATTATATAGCGATACGACATTTTCTCAGACCCTGTCCCAATTAATAATACTACTTAGAATAGATACACATACATACACTAAACGTACACACTCATCTGTCATTGATAAAATATCTATTCCTCTTCCAGCACCTATACATGATGCCACTGATTTACATAAATTATTTGAACCACTTTTGCAATACATGGAAACTGAGTTTGAACAACGGCATGAAAGCTTCTCCCAGAATCCATGTGGGGTTGAATGTAATTCTAGTGATGGTGACTTCATAACTCAGCTGTGTTCGGTGGGTGCAAGAGTCAAAGTGAAGTGGACACATGATGAGGTTGGAAACTCAGGATGGAAGCCTGGGTGGTATGTTGCTGAAGTTCAGAACTATGATGAGGATGAGGATGAAATAACTGTGGTATATCCCAGTGAACCAACATGTGTATACAAAATTTCATTAATGAAAGCTATTGTAGATAATGTCATTAAACTTGTGAGACCTGCTTTGTGATATGCAACATGTATGCAATACAGTGTATGTTATGTATGTGTTTTAAAAATTACATTTTTGAACCACGGAAACAGGAGGGACATACAGTAAAGTGTGTCCAGAGAGTGTTCAAAATAAATGTCCTGGGGGAGGGGGGTCTGCTGCAGAGGTAAAAGACCATGTCCTGGGGGGGGGGGGGGGGGGGGGGGGGGAGAAGGGTTGTACAGGGAAGTGTGTCCAGAGGGGGTCCAAAATAAATGTCCAGGGGGTATGTGCAGAGGTAATATACCATGTACTGGGGGGAAAGGGTTGTGCAGGGAAGTGTGTCCAGAGGGGGTCCAAAATAAATGTCCTGGGGGGGGGGGGGGGTATGGTGCAGAGGTAAAAGACGATGTCCAGGTGGGAAAGGGTTGTACAAGGAAGTGTGTCCAGAGGGGGTCCAAAATAAATGTCCTGGAAGGTATGGTGCAGAGTAAAAGACCATGTCCTGGGGGGGGGGGGGGGGGGGGGAAGGGTTGTACAGGGAAGTATGTCCAGAGGGGGTCCAAAATAAATGTCCTGGGGGGGTATGGTGCAGAGGTAAAAGACCATGTCCTTGGGGGGAAAGGGTTGTACAGGGAAGTGTGTCCAAAGGGGGTCCAAAATAAATGTCCTGGGGGGGTATGGTGCAGAGGTAAAAGACCATGTCCTGGGGGAGAAAGGGTTGTACAGGGAAGTGTGTCCAAAGGGGGTCCAAAATAAATGTCCTGGGGGGGTATGGTGCAGAGGTAAAAGACCATGTCCTGGGGGAGAAAGGGTTGTACAGGGAAGTGTGTCCAGAGGGGGTCCAAAATAAATGTCCTGGGGGGGTATGGTGCAGAGGTAAAAGACCATGTCCTGGGGGAGAAAGGGTTGTACAGGGAAGTGTGTCCAGAGGGGGTCCAAAATAAATGTCCTGGGGGGGTATGGTGCAGAGGTAAAAGACCATGTCCTGGGGGGAAAAGGGTTGTACAGGGAAGTGTGTCCAGAGGGGGTCCAAAATAAATGTCCTGGGGGGGTACGGTGTAGAGGCTTTATGTCCTGGGGGTATACCTTGATATTAGTCATCAGTAGGGGTGTACAATTATATTATGGAATAGCCCAATAGCATTTGCTCGCGTGCTCAGCATCAAGCAGGAAGCCTTACTGCCTTACTACTATAATTATTTCATAATGTCTAAATCAGCCGTTGGACCTCGAAACCTTTCAATGCTCGTGAATTTAATCGCCGGAACCTAAACTGTAGGAATGCCGGCGTGGGTCCTCTCCGTGCTCGTAGCGTTCGTGTTTCTAAGCAGCCTGCGGCTAGATGGAGGGACGGACGGAAGCGCAGCGATTTCACGAACCCGTTTAAGCACCCGCAAAGCGGATAATTCCTCAGGCACCCCAAGCTCTGACGAGGTTCGTTTCTAAGGCTGTACATTGGGACGCCCGCGCGTTTGCTAAATACATCAGAGATAATATATCTCTGCGCTTCGCGCAATCTCTTTTGTCCGATCGGTGACCTCGCTTCGTTAACCCTTTTCCTCACTAACAACATGTAGTGCAAGGATGTCCACGGGCTGGGCAGTGGTGAGGAAAAGTGCAGCTTCGTTAGGAGCGTGGACTCGTGCCAGAACGAAGGAGGACTGGTCAACTATGTCGAGTTCATGTTTTGCGTTGTACCTTCCAACCTCGTCCCGCTGGCCATGGTGTTCTTGGTGAGGCTTTGCTGTTGGTACATCAGTGGGGAAGGGGACGGGGGTAGAGGAGGGCACACGGTGTTACCAACGATGAGTTTTGCCATATTGATATTGGGCCCATGGTTTTGTGCATACCGTATGCGCGTCGCGGGTACAGTACGGAGGTGTTGCCACGTGTGTACTACCCAAGGTTTTAAACATTCCAATGATTTTTTTTTTTTGTTGGTATTTCCTTTGCAGTTCCTCTGGCTGTTGTATCTATTTGTATTTTTGGCTACCACAGCGCAAGAGTTGTAAGTTTTTGCAGCGCACGTGATCGCTTTGGCAGCTTAGGATGTGCTGTCATCTTCACGTTGTGGGTAGTCTCGTCCCCAGACCCAACGACGCAGCTGCGGATGGATTACATCACCGCTACGCGTCAGTAGGGTCTGGGGAAACTGGCAACAAAATCGTGGCCCGAATAATGCCAAAATTAACAATTAGTCACACGCATGTCACGAGCATAAGGAGATGAATACATTTGTGACTTGGTGAATAATCGTAATGGATTCATCATGCGTGACGAATACAGCTGCATGGCTGCTGCAAAAAAGCAGAAGCGTAGGAACGTAAACAAGATTGGTGGGGGGGGGGGCCAAAGAGTATGTCCAATATAAATTCAGCGTACTTTATATACATATTGCCCAAGATTGGGGGGGGGGGGGGGCCAATTCAGGCCTTCTCTGCCCCCCCCCCCCCCCCCCCCCCCCCCCCCCCCACCGGTTTCTACGCCTAAGGAATTGATAGCGACCTTCTTGTATTTCGTCGTGTACTAGCTCTTCGTGTAAAGCGTCCCCCACACATACTGCTCTTAACCCTCTGCCTTTAAGCGCTTCTACCTGTTCCCTCATCAGCAGAGCTTTCAGAGGACTAACAACAATCACAATGCTATAGGCCTATAGCTACCAAGCCCTCTCAACCTATTAAATACTCCGGGGAGTATTCAGTAGCACAAAGACTTCCCACTACCGGTTGGGAGGCAAACAAACACATCATGACCGTCCAAGAAGGCTTGTACAACTGAGCGCTGTTCGGAAGACACGTCTTCGTATCCAAGGTCTCTAGCAGCTAGGGTGATTACGTCTTGATTCATCGCGAGTGCGTGACAGTCACGCGAAGAATGCTAATTAGTGCATTGCTGCAATCTGATTGGTGGGATGAAATTCCTACCTGGTTGGCTCCGAGTTTGTTGCCAGTTTCCCCAGACCCTACTGACGCGTAGCGGTGATGTAATCCATCTGCAGCTGCGTCCGTTGGGTCTGGGGACGAGACTACGTTGTGGGGTGGTCCTACGCAGGTTGACAAAAAATACAAATGTGGGGTGTGGTACCCTGTATGCTGTACATGTTGTTGATGCTAGCAACACATTCCATTTACAGTGCACCAGGGGTTGTTCCTTTGGCATGTTTGTACCCCGGTATTTTATTTTCATAAATTCCGTTGGGAGGCACTCCGCAGACATTGGTACTGCTCATACATGTTCATCGTTGCCATAGCACTCGCGTACCTGTTCTGAACACATGCTGTATGTGTGCACACATATATCGCGTGATCACGGACATGATTCATGCATCATGAGTACTGACATATGTGGTTCTGTGTGCATCACCCTGCGACCTCCTCCATCTGTGCAGCTTCTGTCCTTCGCTTCAAATAATGTCTGAAGTCCTGAAGCTCAGTCAGAATGTGGCTGTATCCTCCATACAGTTTGGTATTGATGCTTTTGCCAATATTCATAGCAATGTTCTCTGGTGGGATGCTTTAATGTCATTTATAGCTCATCATATCATACATAAAATAAAGTGTATACATTGTTGGCTGTTGAAACTATCAGTTTAGTGGTTGCTGTGAACACTGACATTGATCCTTGGAATGAGTTAACCCTGGCATAACCCTTCTGATGTCTTGAACCTACTTAAGGCAGTGCACACCCACGCATATATGTGTGTGTGTACATACATTCCCATGTATAGCACACACACACAAATTTACATCATGATGTGCACCTTAACATCTACGCTAGGGAGTGACCCTGCTGGCATTTGGCAATGGAGCACCCGACATATTCAGCTCCGTCACTGCCATCACGCAGCGAGATGACAAGAAAGCTAACCTCGCCATCGGAGCCCTCTTTGGTAAGTGCTTTGCACCCTGCAGATGGGAGGAATGGTTGTGTCCGTCCAGCATACAAGATAATTATATGTGTGCCGTACGTGTTACATGTATGTACCAGTCAGTCATGTCCTTGTGTATGTGTGATAAATCAAGGGGGTGGGGTGGGGGGTGGGGTCTTTACGCCCCCCCTTAAGGCCCTGGTCATGTATAAGTACGCGTATAACAGTGTTCTTATGGTGAAACAGTGTGTGCTAGAGGGATAGTGTTGCCCTCCGCACTAGTGGTGGATTACATGTAACCGCTACATGGACCTACTTCATGTAGCGGTGATGCATTCTTGGAGTGTATCTGGGTACATGTCTAAGGCTTCAGTGGTCAAATTGAAAGGATGTCTAATATACATATATGAATAATGCGAATTGTGTGGCTTTTAAACAGCGACTGGGGGGCTTTACTATCGACCCCTTTTGCCCCAGTGTGTAAGATATTAACACAACATCACTCACTGCATGTACACGTACACGTAATGGCCACATACAATGTAGAACAGTGTACAGTACCTTATGTTTTTGTTAATATGGCCCAAGATCTGTGCCATCCGCCTTTTCTCTTCTGCAATGGATATTTCTGCACTTCCTGTCTTCGCTGTATCTTCGCTGTCTGAGTATAGCTGAGGAGATAAGGGAATATGAGAATTAACCTTGGTGCTGTGCCAAGCAGTGTTTTGGACGCCTGTTTGGAAAGGAGTGTCTGTTTGAGTGTTTTTTTCGTTTATTGTTTGTATGCATATGTCTGTCCATTTGCTAACTCTTTTGTATTTTTTATTCGGTGTGAGTATGGTGTCATTTGGATCCATGTATATTTCAGGCCAGTTTTTATAGCATACGTGACGCGTCTGATATGCCTTGTTTCTGGCAGTTTCTTTGCTGATTAGGATATTAGCGTGTTCTGTGCAAAACCACACTCCAGTTTTCAGCTAGAGAAATGTGATTTAACATCATTGATAAATGGAGAATGGATCAGCTCAAGTGTAAAATACTGATAAATTATGGTTCAAATCTAAGAGTACTCTTATTCAACAGATCATTGCTGCTTATTTTGATCTGCTTCAGAACTCTACAGTACATGTTATCACTTGCATGTCTTTGTGTAGTAATCCTAAAAGCCACTACATTATTAGGGAATGAAAGTCATTTCATTTGATCCAACATTCTTGCCAGTCTTCAAAGGAAAAGGCTTAGTGGAGTTAGAAGGTGTGCAAAGGTAAAACAAAATCTTTGTGTGAACTAATTTATAACCCTAATGGGAAGGATGTGATGGACTATGACATGCTACTGTTTCCAGTACATAAACCACAACACTGGTGTTTAGTTGTTAGCATTTCTGTTTTGAACTACATGTACATCTACCTGTGGATAAACAATCCTGGTTTGCAGGTTGTTAATTTTCAGTCAAAGGAAACTCACTGCATTGATTCAGTGCATTGTAGCAATGAAGATGCTGTTAATTGGATGTGGTGAAAGGGGAAATTAGTCCTGTCAAAAATAATTATTTATGAAAAGAAAACGTATACGTAAGGCAATACAATCCAGTTGTGTATGTTAATTTTACTGCAAAACCTCTCAGAAAACAACAGTGCCCATTTGAGAGAAATTTTATCAGAAAATTGGAGAAAGAAATGGAAGTAAATACCACATGGCAGTTTAGGAATATAAATTAATCGCTTATCCTAACGTAGCCTGCCATCAGAACGATCCAGTCAGGAGAACAAAAAAGTGAATTCTATCAGCACATTTCAACAGTGGAGAAGAACGTGAAATTTGATTAGAACTGGCTGTTATGATATGGTACGGAAACTGTATGTAGTGACAGACACATTTACGTGCAGATTCCGAACGTTTCAGAGATTTTTCATTATCTCACTGAAGTGGAAAGTGTTAACAATAAGATGGCATCAGTTACCACATACTGCATAAACAAGCTAATTGTTTGGCCTGAGGTAAGATTCTTTAATGCAACTTTTTATACAATGTTTATGCACATTAACTGATCACTACCACTCTCATCATGATCAAGTACAACATCGACCACAAGCATGCAACGTGTCCCTTTCTTCAACAAACCCTTCCATGAAAATGATAAATGTTCAATCATTTCATTTGTCTCCCAATATCATATGTTACACCTCATGCATCCTTCCATGTGCAGCATCTGTTGTGCACGGATCCAACACAAGCTCATCACATTCATACATTCAGTACACAATATACAACACATACTGCCAACAACCGGCAGATCTAACCCCACTTTTTGCCATAATGTCATCATGCTGGTGTACTTGAGAGTGGTTCAAAGCAGTTGACGGTAATGGTTCATGACAGATCATAGAGTGGCACTGAAAGTCTCCTGCACTTCATGAACAACTTTAACAGCTTGAACTGGGTTATTACCTTTCAAAAAGGCTATTCTCCAGGAGATGGTGTGGCCCACTTAATCTAAATGCCAATGTATGTGTGTGCAATGATGACATTGCCATGGTCCTCAGGTGGGAGGGGCCAATGACATGGGCTACACATGACAATGTTCCATCCCCTGTGAAGCACATTCACATGCGCCCCTAAGTTCCCACACTAATATCCTTCCTCAGATAAATGTATATCCTGCCCGCAGCAACCAGAAAATAAAATCAATTGCGTCATCGGCCGCACAGCCTTTCTTATGTGTTGATTGAATGCACGGCTAACTTCTATGCGGTTACGCACATGCGCGCGCACACACACACATACACACACACACACACACGCGCACACACGCACATTCTCTCTCTCTCTCTCTCTCTCTCTCTCTCTCTCTCTCTTATGACTTCAATTCAACCATAGCTACTATCTATGATTCAACGCAGGCTTACCGATCGCGACGCCGATCTCATCTGTGTGGCATGGCAAGACGCTATCCGGCCTGCCGCAAGAACTCTTCGGTTGAGTAGGTATAGCGCTAGTACGTATAGGGGCATACCTGTATGTACTCACTACTATGTACTTGTTGGTATATTGGTCTGCGTATGCGAATATCTGTGTGTACAACTACGTATGTATGCAGATTACGGCATACTCAGAGAATTTACTCTGCATGTATACGGCTGCGGTACGTCCTGCTAGTTTTGGTAGTGTGTCCTTGCAGTTTATACACTAACTAAAGTAAATAAGCCATGCAGGCACTCTATGAAATATTGGACATTGAAAACGTGACGTATCATGAATTATTCATATTTAGCCCCAGATTGGGGTACACAAAAGTGACATTCTAATCTTCTGTGCAGGTCTCACAACTATACCACTTGCTATAAATGAGGGATCGATATTTCAACCTTCATATTCCATCCTGTAGACTAGATGTTTCTGTCTGTGTTATTGGAAACAAAACAATGTGTAGTATGAACCAGTATGAATGCATATCCCATTTGCCCTGCCCATTGACACAAGCTAAATTAATTGCTGTGTACTCATTCAGACAAGTTCTTCCTCCCACATTCATGTGGTTAAAGAGGTTACATATCTCACGACCTTTGGTTTATGTGCTATGTTTTGATGTGTGTATTGAACGGTGTTGTGTTGTATATAAGGAGGGTGCGAAAGGAATAAAACAGGTTTTTTGTGCTATTACAAATGGCATGTTCCATGTACGAAGTATGTAATACCCATAAAACTGCGTTTCTGGTACTCAATTTTCATGTCCACAATTGCTGGACATGATATCCCGCCTATTGAAGCATGATTAAATTCATGAAATCACAATTACATATCCACCGGCTTAGCAAACTCAGCACCATTGACGTTAATGAGGAGCACTGTTGACGGTAAGTTTATTATGACCAGCTGAGAGGTAAAATTGCAGCTTTTCAGTTGTCAATAAATGAGTTATGCAAATTCTTCCGCAGGCGCGTCCATGTTGTGTGTGTGTGTGTGTGTGTGTGTGTGTGTATGTGTGTGCGTGTGTGTGCGTGTGCGTGCGAGTGTGTGTGCGCGCGCGCACCTATAAGCACACGCAAGCGCGCACATACGCGTACGCATACATATACACACAACACATGCGCGCGCGCGTTCACACACACTAACACATACACACTAACACATATATTTATACACATAACACACGCAACACATGCACACACACATACGGTGGCCCGGTAGGTCGCGGGTACGAGCAGCGGTTTGAGAGCAAAAATGAGTACGAGCAACGGTCTGAGAGCAAAATTGCGTACGGTACGGTCCAAGAGCAAAATTGCGTACGGTACGAGAGCAAAATTGCGTATGGTCCGAGAGCAAAAACGCGCAGGAGCTGAGAGCAAAAATGCGTACGAGCTGAGAGCAGTTGTTTACATTGGATTTAGGCATTACGCCATTTGTTTTTTTCTTTAAAAAATGGCTTCCAGATGCATCGCTATATGGAGAGCCGTTTGTTTCAATATTCGATACCGCATTTTTCATTCGATAACGCTAAATTTCATTCGATGGGGAACGAGGATCATTCGATGGGGAACGAGGATCATTCGATGGGGAACGAGGATCTATTCGATGGGGAACGAGGATCTATTCGATGGGGAACGAGGTGGTACGCGTTCACGGCGTTACCAGAATAAGTGTACCAAAACTTGGAGTACTCCATCTTCGTCGTGTCACAGGAATGGGTTACATCCTCTCTTCAATATTTACATATCGATGGGGGCTAGAGGGAAAAGCTACCTTTAACAGAACATCGCAAAACTTATATCAGCGTGGTACTCGTACTCAACGAAGAACGGGTGTGTTTGTACCGTAGTTATATAGTTCTATACGTTTTTTTTCTGCGCGCCCGCGAATGCGTATGTGTGTGTATGTGTGTGTGTGTGTGTGTGTGTGTGTGTGTGTGCGTGTGTGCGTGTGTCAGAGAATTTTAGAAATCGAGTTTTTATTTGGGGGGGGGAGTTCACGTGAAGCACAATTGTTCGGAGGTATGCATGAAGCAGGATCGTCCAGGGTACATGTGAAGCGTCCAGAGGTATATGATCAATAGAAGAAGTGAAGTCAATAAATTGCCTTGCGATCGTTCGTTAAGCAATTGGGGTGATATGTGTTTTAGTGTTTTGAATATGGAATCTTGTATATTCTAGTTCAATTTTACTTGCTACATTATTTTGTATTTGGTCTTCTTACATGTATTAGAGTTACATGTATTAGAGTGCACCTGCGTTTCTAATCGTCATAGCATTCCTAGCGGCAATCTGTGATCGAGTGGATGTGTTTAATACATATAGAAATTATAAGATGTGCAAGGTGGATGGGGGAGAAGCAAGTGTGGGAGAGCAAGGCAGGGTGTGGAACGGCAGTGGGAAGAATTTAGAGAGAATTGAGGGTGGGGATAAATATGGGTGAACGGAGAAGGCAACAGAAGGTATGCACAGAGAGAGACAAGGGCTGAAAGGAAGAGATCAGTGTTGTGTGTGTAGGGAGGAAAGGTTCCTGTAGTGAAGTTGAGTTGGCAAGTCTGGTAATACCATAGTAAACATGGGCAGTAGGAATGGTTTGGCTGATATGCCAAGCTCTTGTTTGATTCAACATGTCTAATGAGTGCAACAGAGACTGTCCATTGTTTTAGGTTTTTCTAACTATTGAGACAGAGTGTCAGGACTTCGACCAGTGGTGAATGGGAGAAAGTGGAACTGGACAAACAATATACATTTCGGAATGACTAAATATTGTTTGAATGTCTGGCTGTGTTTTATACACATGTTTGAGTCAGATGAATGCAAAACATTGAACTAATTATGTTGACTTCAATACATGTATGTCTCTTTACAGACCAGCTCATGGCCAGTTTTGCCCACCTTTGACACCCGTGCCAATGTATTGCACTCATTCATCTCCATGTAGTACACACTGTAGTTCCTGCATTTTCACAACACCAAATTATGCAATGTTGCTGATTAATTAATCACTGTACAAATTATTCTAACACATACCTAGAGCTAGCACTCACATTTAGAACTCAGATAATCAGTGCCCACATATGACCACAGGAACTTATTAAAACAAGTACATGTAATATAAGACTACTACTTTACAATTACTAGAAAGGAAGCCCGATAACAGTAAACTTGAAAGGGGGCTAGGGTAGATCTCTCAAGTGTCCATCAGTTTTTCCAGCTCTTGAAGCTTCATGAACAACCTATAAATATATCATTACCCAACACGATGTAACATGTATTGTGAGTTTTTTCCAATCATGTAGATACATCAGTGTCCAGCAAAATCACCCTTATAATACTTTATCAAATTTTCCAGGACAAGCAAAAGAAAAGTAACACTCACATTGAAATGTATGGCTAATTATAAATTCAGTGCCCAATAACTTTATATGATGGATAGTTAAATTTAGGTTGCATAAGGACCATTTGATAGAAACGCTTTGGAGTTCAGAGATAATGAAAAAAAAAATTGAAAACTTGAAAAACTATCCAGAAAGGTGATTTTGTCCCAGATATAGATTAGATATTATACAGATCGTATTATACTGATCACATTCCAAAGTGGCATGAATGCTTTCAGGTCAAGTTGCATCAGTGTTATAAATACAAAGGATGCTACATGGCTAAAATGACACATGATTTTATAACACAGGTAGTTTAGTCTAGTTCTTTGGCACGCTACAGTGGCCCAGGTCTAGTAAGCAGGTCCTTCAGCATATGTGGCCATAGTCAAACTGGTAACATTGCTCCCACAAATCCAAACGGGCCCCTAGCTTGTTGTTGCTCAAATATTAATCATAATGAGTGGCATTGCATTTAGCACAGGGAAAGAAGACATTTATGTTGGCAGGATGGGAGCAGAGGAAGGGCTCAAAGTGGGGTAAAGGATCTTCCTACAACATTACTGGGAATCAGATAACACTACCAACAATTAGTGGTTACCATGCAGGTGTTGGTTTTCTATAGTGCAGCTTTCAGGTTGATAGATAGGGATAGATGAAAGTCTGAGGGTACAATGAATAAGGCAGTGTGCAACTGTACAACACTTCGTGTAGAGGCTGTTGGCTTTCTCCCTATACTGTTGACCTTTCCTATGTCTTGGCTTGCCTGCATTTCTACACACACTCGCACGCACGCACGCACACACACACACACGCACACACGCACACACACACGCACACACACACGCACACACACACACACCCACACACACACACACACACACACACACACACACAGGGGGTTGGGAAATCCACCCTCCTAGCTAGAACTCACATGGTACACAAACAAAAGCCGTCATGTGCGCACCTTAGAGTCTTAGACTACCATGCAATCATGGAAGAAGCATGCAGAGCGTCCCTCCACCTTGAAAGAGCATAAAAAGGATTTTAAGCCTTAATGTACATTGTCCTGAATGTCATCCCAGAGGTACAATTGTACACCTGAGTGTACAACAAAAAAAAAGGTTTTTGCCATTCGGTCATGTAGGGCCAAGCTTACGTCCTTTTGATACTCGTAAAACGAGCCATGCATTCTAGCGGACCTATATCCATTATACGCTCCGTGCGGTACTGTATCATACGTGTTTAAGAATGTGTATGAGGTGCCCCTATTGGGGACAACAATTTTTGTGCTAACATTGTTCCTCAGAAGGGTGGAAATGCCTGTACGGTACTTATCCATCTTGTCGAAATTGGATCTGTTGACCCACAAATGGGCTTGCTTCTCCTGCATGCGGCATTGTGGCAGCTTCTGTAAACTGGGTCATTTATTTAGCCCATCCTTATAGTAGCAGAAGCTTTAAAGGCTTGTGATGATGACATTTGCCAATGTTTTTCAGAATGTACCACAGATATGTCATGCATTGCTACAGGCCACTTAAGCCACAGCTGGGGAGGTCTAGGCGTTCGTTCATTATCACATCTTTCTCAGCTGTGTACATAGCCTCTTTGAGTGTATCTAACCAAGGCACTTAAACTTAAATCATTGCCAGCCTTTCTCCATCTGCCACCAGCTCAGCTAAGACACAAGCCAAATGCACTTGACCTTACTGTTGCATCACCACTCAAAAATTTGTCTGAAGCAAGTGGTCTGCAGCTTATATGCTAATGTGCATGTAAGTATATAAATAATTGTATAATTATTTATACAATACTAATTACATGGCCAAGGGCACAACTATTTTTAAAAAAACTTATTTAATTTGATTTGTTAGTACATATGCATACCTACAACATGCATGTTGTTTCTCCTCCTAAATATTTATTTTTTGTATTCTTGTACTCCTAATTATTATTATTATTATTATTCAATTTTAATAATAACGTTACAAGGAGTACACAAAGTATACAAAATGATACTTATAACTACATTACATCACAAGGATATATACTACATGTACGAGAAATGATGGCAATTACATTGGCTCGCACAAGCCATAATTTACCGTAATAACCACTGACTTTGCCTTTGAAGAGCAATTTAAGTGGCTAAATATGAAGCTGGCTTGGAGATATAGACTCCAATGCCTCCTTTCCCCAAGCTCCATAAGATTCACCACCAAGGTACACAGACCCAAGACAGTTAGTTCATCACATTTGGCATCATTTGAACAGTGCTTTCTTTGCTCGTTGGTCTGAGCAGCTGGTCCTCTTGTCACACTCGCTTCCAAAATTATTGTGGGATTAAGCGGGGATGTGATGGACAGGTTTAACACTGCTGGCTTGCCCAAGACCCAGTTTGGAACCAACAGGTCAGCTGGACGAGTGTGGTTGTGATTGGGGGTGACATTGCTACCCATATCCACCTGAACACCCAAATGAGCTCGCCAACAGGACACTGCAAGGACATAATGCACGTAGTTTGTTGTGGCGAGAAACCACATCATGCACCACCCCTTTTGCAGGTGGCCAAGTGGGTCTTGAGCAATCTCAGGGCACAGTGGGAAGCAAGCACCATAGGAAACGTCCAGGCCAAGCCATTATTATTATTTTATTATTTTCATGGTACATGTACAACGTTCATGATCAGATTTTAGATTTTGCAAACAGACCATAGAGGAGCTTTATTTTTCCAAGTTAACACACTTTGCTTATGCCTGGCTCACAGTTTTCAGATGTCTTTCATAGTGCCTATATCTGGCATTATAAACTTGAAACCCACTGTGCAAGAGGATCAAAAATAGTACGCATTGTCCTACTCCATGCATCTTGACAGAGCCGATATTTCATAACTCGCAAAGTTAGCAACCAGTGATGTGGTGGTTATTTCATGGCTGGTAAGTGGGGCCGGAATATTTGTTTCGGCCCCCCTTCCCTTCCAACCGCTAGAGTTTACATATAGCACTTGCAGCAAGCAGCAAATCAATACAATTGTGTTCAATTTTGATTTTAATATATGGGTCAAGGAACCTAGCGCGTATTATAAAAAGGGACATCAAAACGGACGCTTGCAATTAAATTGTACGCGTAATTAAAAATTCAGACCACTGTAATTCCATGATGTACAGACTAATTTTCTGTATGAAATAATTTCAATAAACATGCGATAGGTCCTTTTTTTGCTGCCACGATCCCATAAACATATTCTTTTAAGAATATTCTCCGTTACAAATGTATGCAGGTCGTGCTGTAGATATTTCATTTGATAATTGAACTAGGAGTATACTAGCTAGTTGGAGAAGGCACCATCAAAATGCTAATCAGTGTAGGTACTTTTGCTTTGAGTCTGTTGTAGTCATGTATATTAGCAATGTGTAGAGTAAATGGAGGTTTTACCTAGTCTTAGCTCGTAGGCCAAGTGTCAATGATTCACGGCCGGAATGTGTTGCATGAAAGAGCACATTCAGTAAATGCGCTTATTTACTCCCTTTTCATGCAGCACAAAATGTGAAATCTTTTGCTTCATTTTTCATCACCCGAAATTTACAATCCTTAGTCCAGCGCAGTACCCTGCAAACTTTATCCTCTCCCACATATTACGCTGTGCACCCGTTTAATCTGCATATGTGTGTGCTGTGGTGTGTGTGTGTGTGTATGTGTGTGTGTGTGTTTGTGTGTGTGTGTGTGTCTACTATTGATCTTCTCCCTTACTGTTGGCCTTCTCCCTATCCTGTCGACCTTCTCCCTATACTGTTGGCTTTCTCCCTTCACTATTGGCCTTCTCCCTACACTGTTGGCCTTCTCCCTATACTGTTGGTCTTCTACCTATACTGTTGGCTTTCTCCCTTTACTGTTGGCTTTCTTCCTTTACTGTTGACCTTCCCCTATCAACACTATTAATTGATGAATTTTGCCATGCAGCAGGGTTTCAACAATTGAGGTAGGACAGAAAAGCTATAGCTGTCTTGGTGGGCATGCATGGGTGTTTTATACCCACCCTATTTAACGCACCAAATATGGGCACATATTTAGTACATTTGCATTTATGAAACAAATGTGGCATCCTTTCTCTATGGGGAAATGCAGGAGGTTATCATTTTGTATTTACTGCACTACTCTTGGTGTGCATGTAAAACTGGATCATTAGAAATTACCAAATCATTGTGCTTGTCAGTCATGCGAGATATTACCTCCCCTATTACTTGGCACACAAGGATTTCATGTCAATTATACATTTGCAAATGTGTTGACAAACCCTTTCCCATTGTATCCTGGAACTGCAGATGAAGTTAATATGATCCGGCCACATTTCTGAGACTCTAGCTGCTGTCCAGCACAATTAAGATAATTTGGTTGTACATGGCGAAACATGTCACAGCTTCCCTGACTCGCTGCTTAGCAACAAGTCAGAAAATATCTGATCGGATTCTTTCTCTAATTACCATGGCATCATCAGCTCCTGGCTATTAGTGTATCAAAGTAATACATACTTTAAGTGTGTTATTATATGATCACTATTCAAGGCACTATAGACGAGAAGTCACATAGCTGGTTCTTCAACACACAACCAATAAATTCAAAGGCTATGGCGGGATGTTTACAGGTGTGTATGTTCAACCTATATAACCACTCTTTTTTATTCACTGGCAGCTGAGCAGCTGCTTGACCCTGCATGACAATGTTACTCATTTATTTGTGCTCCAGTGTATACCTTGACAAGATTCAAGGAGCATTAGATGTTGTTTGTGAATGCTTGGAACAATCACCACATGCATACAGAATGGATTAGAGCCCCAAATGAATATTGATCAATGGACTGTTCCAACTTGAAAACAGAGCAAGGCGCGGAGTTCTGTGTTGTAAAAGATAAAACAGCCTGTGGTATTAATGAATTTGGTAATGATCCAGACGGACCAATATCTGAGGATGAATATGATGAGACGTATCATGTACCTGAAACATTAGCACTCTTGGATTATCACCAGCTCAACTTATTTTTGTCTTGAGTGGATCGGCTGAATACTGTTTCATGTAATCATGTTTTGTGCATAGTGAAGCACTAAAGTTTATGACAATTTTTAACGTCCAACCCTTTTCTCCTGTGACAATATTAATAATGTATTTTTTGTTCTTGTGTTTTGTGTGCATTGTGTGACAACTATAAATACGCTACAGTATAATAGGCTATTTTCCAGTGTTGTAGTCCAATCTCTTCTGTTGTATAGTGCGAATGTGACAGGTGGTGAATTCATATAAAAAGTTTTACACAAACGAAACACTTCATGGGATTAGGCTACAAGATCTACATGTACACATCAAAGCAAAGCTTAGAGACCATGCACCGCTGTACACACTTAAGAGATACGGATCGAAGCACAGCTTACAAACGCGAGAGATAGCGACTGCACAACTTACCACTATCGTATTATCCAAGCGTAACATTTCTTACACAGCTAAAGATTATTAACAAGGCCGTAGTAAGAAGGGGCTAATGCCCCCCCTCCCCCCCATCTAAAACATTTTGCACAGAATGTACATCTGTTTTATCGTGACTCATGAATATTAATGCACCCAAAATTTTTTTGATTGACTACGGCCATGATATAGGCTTGCACACACACACACACACACACACATATGCATACACACACGCATACACACAACACACACGCACGCACACGCACACACACACACACACACACACACACACACACACACGGCCTTCAAGAAACTATAGGACTACGGACAACAAATAAGACACACCCATTCCTCATTGAGTACGAGTAGCCGATGTTCTGCTAAAGGTAGCTTTTCCCTCCAGCCCCCATCGATATGTAAATATTGAAGAGAGGATGTAACCCATTCCTGTGACACGACGAAGATGGAGTACTCCAAGTTTCGGTACACTTATTCTGGTAACGCCGTGAACGCGTACCACCTCGTTCCCCATCGAATGATCCTCGTTCCCCATCGAATAGATCCTCGTTCCCCATCGAATGATCCTCGTTCCCCATCGAATGATCCTCGTTCCCCATCGAATAGATCCTCGTTCCCCATCGAATGATCCTCGTTCCCCATCGAATGATCCTCGTTCCCCATCGAATGAAATTTAGCGTCATCAAATGAAAAATACTGTATCATTTGTAACTTTTCCAAGTGCTGTTAACATCCTGAGGCAGCGCAAGGCAGCTATTCTCGATCCCTGATTGCGCACCGGTGTGTAACTGTGTGTGGGCATGAGTGTCTTGTGTGTACGTGTTTGTGTGTGTGTGCGTGTGTGCGTGTGTGTGCGGGCGTGTGTATGTGTGTGCGCGCGCGCGTGCGTGTGTGTGTTTGTGCGCGATTCCTTTTACATCGTGATGTGTATCTCTTTATTTGTCATACACTGGTACAGTTAAGAGCAGTCTTGGGAGATTTACCACAAGCACGGTGCGTTAATTTTTCAATTTATCTTCAGAGCTTATTACGCATATTGAAAGCTGTGATCTCATCTTATTTACTTTGCAATAAGTCGGTTGTCTGAAGTGTGTGTGTGTGTGTGTGTGTGTGTGTGTGTGTGTGTGTGTTTTTCTGCATCATGCATGTGTATGTTCTAGGCGTTAAAGAAGGGAAATTTTACTTTTAAATCATGCATACTGTTTTGTCCCACTATTGACTGGGCCGAGGATCTTGTAACACTCAAGATTGAGATAATCAGCTTCAACCCAGAACTCTCTAAGTTGCTGACATGTTGTCCCTCTCTCTCTCATTGCGTTGTTGCAGCTTTGATTGCCTCCCTGTCATTCTCAGGTTTGGGCAGTGCTGTTAACCGTAGGCGACGGCAGTGCTCAACACCAAGGTCTCCCTCTCCAATGCCATCACTGCTCTGGACCCTCCCATTTCCCAGAGGGTCTTGTCAGGAATGATAATGATATAAGCTTAACATTTCCGCATCTTGTTGGAGTCTTCCTCCCCAGCCAACAGACCTTACCTTCTGTCAGTAGCAGTTAGCTCCTCATGCTTCATCATGGCTACCGGTGGTCACTTCCCCTGGTATGGGTTTGTACCTGGATTCCAATGAGTACCAGATGGCCATTGGTGGTGGCTTGAGTTGGATACTTCCGATCAGTCTATGTGCCCATTCTACCCCAATACTGCTCTCAGCCCATTTGGTCACCAAAAGGGGAAGGGACCACCAGTAGCCAAGAGGAAGCATGAGGGGCTAACTGCTACTGACAGAAGGTAAGCTCTGTTGGAGACTCCAACAAGATGTGGAAATGTTGAGCTTATATCATTATCATTCCTGACAAGACCCTCTGGGGAATGGGAGAGTCCAGAGCAGAGATGGCATTGGAGAGGGAGACCTTGGTGTTGAGCACTGCCGTCGCCTACGGTTAACAGCACTGCCCAAACCTGAGAATGACAGGGAGGCAATCAAAGCTGCAACAACGCAATGAGAGAAAGAGAGAGGGACAACGTGTCAGCAACTTAGAGAGTTCTGGGCGGTTGAAGCTGATTATCTCAATCTTGGGTGTTACAAGATCCTTGGCCCAATTAATAGTGGGACAAAACAATAAATGAAAGTATGCATGATTTAAAAGTAAAATTTCCCTTCTTTAACGCCTAGAACATACACATGCATGATGCAGACAAAACACACACACACACACACACACACACACAGCACTCACTAATGCATGTAATTCAATAGGCGAATCCGCTGCGGGGTTAATCTTAACCATTTCATCACACATGTGTCTGAGTTTCAGAAACAAAATATATCCATGAACTAAACATACTAACATATGTAAGTATGTAGATTATTAACTCTTGACTTCAATGACTTCATGCGTTATGAGTTGACCACAATTCTAACCACTTATGTAAACAATGCCTATTATCTTTTTCTGCGTAAGAGCCTTTGTGACCTTTTTATTTACATGCGCAGCTGGCATCTATAGCTACCTTCCTATCTTTCAAATTCAGCGTAGGAACAGAAAACTAAGTGCCAATATCAATTTGAAGCCTAGATTTTACTACCAATTTAAAAAGAACACTTTTTTCTCATTTTTTCTTGAAGCAATATGAAGTACCTTGTCTTGGTGTCCTATGTTCAAGATTGCTAGATGGAATGCCAAGGTGTTATTGAACTGCATTGCGCTGAAGTACGAATGTAGAGGACTCTTAAGAATCCTTACAAAGGCGATAATTATCCACAATGCCTGCGTGTACAAACAATGAATTTCTTTAGTGCTAGCTTCCTACGTACAATGTTCAGTGCACACAAGGACGACTGTGATTGGCTTGCATGTGGTGCAATGAACGACGGAAGGGGGGGTGGAAGGGAATGTGCAGCTAAAGCCATCAAAATAGTGACACGTATTATAACTAGGCACCTATGCCTCCAACCCCCCTATCTTTAAACGGTGTTTGAATGATGTTTAATAAATGTTATGTAATATAAATTTGTATTACATAAACATCATTCAAAGACCGTTTAAAGATAGGGGGTTGGAGGCATAGGTTCCTAGTTATAATACGTGTCACTATTTTGATGGCTTTAGCTGCACATTCCCTTCCCCCCCCCCCCCAGCCCCCCCCCGCCCTTCCGTCGGTCATTGCATCACATGCAAGCCAATCACAGTCGTATATGTATGCAATGAACATTTTACGTAGGAAGCTAGCACTAAAGAAATTCATTGTTTGTACACGCAGGCATTGTGGATAATTATCGCCTTTGTAAGGATTCTTAAGAGTCCTCTACATTCGTACTTCAGCGCAATGCAGTTCAATAACACCAAGACAAGGTACTTCATATTGCTTCAAGAAAAAATGAGAAAAAAGTGTTCGTTTTAAATTAGTAGTAAAATCTAGGCTTCAAATTGATATTGGCACTTAGTTTTCTGTTCCTACGCTGAATTTGAAAGATAGGAAGGTAGCTATAGATGTCAGCTGCGCATGTAAATAAAAAGGTCACAAAGGCTCTTACGAAGAAAAAGATTATAGGCATTGTTTACATAAGTGGTTAGAATTGTGGTCAACTCATAACGCATGAAATCATTGAAGTCAAGAGTTAATAATTTACATTCTTACATATGTTAGTATGTTTAGTTCATGGATATATTTTGTTTCTGAAACTCAGACACATGTGTGATGAAATGGTTAAGATTGACCCTGCGTATTTAGGGACGGTTATGCCACATGCATGGTAGTAGGTACCACTTGCAAAATATAATCATGTGCTGATTGGTATAGTATGTCCAGATAATAAGTGCGCATATTGGTATTGCACGTCGCACAAGACAAACGTATTGTTATACCTTGCAGGAATTTATATGTATATGCATTGCCAGAATCAACGAAACATCCCCTTGAGTAATGAACAAAGTGCTGCATGCATACCAACACCTGCTATAAATGTATTCGTGTATCTATTGGGCTGTGCTCATTGACAGGATAAATCAGTCGCGGCTTTTTTGTTCCTTGAGAATAATGCGTCTAATTATTCTATTGTAGACTGTATAATTGTATTTTCAGTAATGATGAGTGTGTAAATTGCTATGGCTCCAAAATTATATTCATGCATGTAAGTTGGTGCATGTATGATGCGGTAATGCTTATTTGAGTCTAAGGGTAACATTTCATGCTTGCAATTTTGTTTTGGTGACGATGCAAACATCCCTTTATGGTCAATAACATTTTGCAAAATGAGATCGAAATTTTTGGTTGTATCATATAGTATCATAATTGAATTGGATATCACTGCATATATATAATTATTAATATAAATTTTATATAAATATTATGTATACAGTGATATCCTATAGTCTAAATAACCCCAAACAAATCGGTTACCTTTAGCCAATTATGTATATGGTTTACAACTGAACTTGGGTTTGCTCCTAGGAATCAATAAATCGGTGCGATTATTAACCAACCATTTTTTGGTCGTGGTTAGAAAATCAAATGCGCTCGCGTTTGAGCCCACTCTCTGTAATATATGTGAATCGAACTAGTTTTGAATATTACACAATGCACATACCCATAGCACAAAATGGTCGTGTTTTTAATTAAAGTAAGTGTATCTCAATGTAAACGCTTCTGCGTTTTCAAATTTTCATTTATTGAAAAAAGGTACGCGATTGCAATATGCTATTAGACACAAGTCATTCTGTGGGCGTTGGGGTATTTTCTATCGGCGTTACATTTACTGATCTCATCGATTGTACTTAAAAGTATTTTTTACCAACCTGAAAAACCTAGGTAATCGTTTTCAAATTTATAGAGTAGTAGTATATATATTTCTATTAAATAACAAATTTTAAAGCGAGTTTCATTTCGGACCAATAGAATTTTCATTGTCGAAATAATCACTTTGATTTTTTAAGTTACACCCTTCATTTTTTTATATAAAGAAACAGTGAACAGGCATCATTCCTCCTAGCTGCCTTTCCCCTTTTACAATGAAAATGCATGAGTGGATCTTCGAAGGTAATACGTGACACTGAGCCAATGGTGACGGTTAATTGTCACTACAATGCCTTTTGCTTCGGGTGATAGATCTTTTTTAATTTTACTTATATATAGTCCTCCAATTTTTCAAAGTAATGTCCTTTAACAGTCAACTGATTTCATGTTTGACCAGTATTATATGCTCTCTGTGAATGATTTGTCAATATAATGCCATATCATAAAACTACATGTGCTTCAGTGTTTTCTCTTGCATGTTGCATCCACAACAGTGAAAATTAACTCGTCTACTGTTCTGCATTAAATGTGAGTATATCGCACTCTTCAAAACCACCTCCAATACCTCAAAGAACTCGCCGGCCAACAAAAAAACAATCACAGAGCTCCCGACATAGTGTTGCAGTGTGCACAGCTGAATCTAACAAATGGTCTACAGTGTTTCATTTTCAATTCAGAAGATTCTACCACTAGAATGTGAAGGTGAATTCACAACAAACCCAAATTGTCTCCATCTGTACCTTCCTGAGTACATCAAACACGTGTCCAACCTATTCCCATGTGAGGTTTGCATCCAAACACGAAAATCTGATGTGAGGGATCGTTTTCAGACAATGCCACAGCGCTTTGTTGCCTCTTTAATAACACTTACAGCAACATACATGTATCGAAACCACACTCATTGCATCTTCAGCACTTTCTGAGTTCAGTGATGAAATCATGGAAATTCCAATTGATATTCCTGAAGTTAATATAGCTGTTATTCAGTCAGTAGATTTGCAGCAAGTACAGGAGCTGTATACCAATGCCTGTCATGTACTAAAGCATTATGATCCTAACAAAGTACTCTGCATGAAGGATGCAAGCACCGAAGAAGACTACACTATTCAAACACAATTGTACACTTGTGTCCGGGAAGGGTTTGAAACAGATGGTATACAGTCCATAAAAGATTATGACTATATTCATGTTTTCTCTCCATCAGAAAAGCATCAATCAATTGAAAAACCAATTGAAACATCAACACTTAAAAGGCCACTCCCTCCATTACCCTCCCAAAAATCCTTGCCATCGTTGCAAAGTCCTATAACCAAAAATGACGGTGATGCAACCAAACCTTTGCAAGTCATTAACAACAAAATGGTTGACGAATCACAACTTAATGATCCCCCATCATCATTTAGTCAGAAGAAGCAGGATGAGGTACAAAAGTCTGATCTCATGATGGAGAGCACACTGGTGCTCAATGAATCTCAGCAAGATACAAAAGCATTGATTACAAGAATAGAGCAGCTGCAAAATTCTGTTCGGGTTTTACAAAGCAAAGTTCAATCAATGGAGCGTATTGAACTTCAAATTAAGCAACATGACCTGATGCTTAAAAACTTCAAGTGGCAATTGGAATAAATGAACCAGAAGATGAGAGTACTATTGCAGAAAGAAATCGCCAGTATGTTTCAAAGCTGTCTACATGTGAGGTAAGCATTTCTGGAGTTACACTGCTTTTGAAGCATAACAATGTGCACATCATTAGTTCTTATCAACTTCTAACATCTCAGCAGAGATAGCACTATTATGTTGTGTTGTTCGCTCCATCAAACTTCCCCCAAGAACAATTAAATTATACTATAAGTTGTCAATTCAGCAATTGAGAAGTTATTAGTAAGACTTAGTTATTAGAAAGATAAACTCATTTTTTTTAATAAGCTTTTTTAATAAATGACTTTTCATCTCTTCCAGATATCTGATCTTCTCACTAGCATGGGACTAGAACAATACGTTGAGACCTTTGCAAGGGAGAGAATTGATGGAGCACTTTTATTGGAACTAGATGACAACATGCTTCAAAAAGATTTGAACGTTCATGTAAGCCTGCACCGAATACGCCTTCAGAAGGTTATTTCCGGCAAACAATCGGCAAGCAATATTTTACAAGGACAAGATCCATATATACCTTAGAGTTATTTTGGGACAGTTTGTAATGCTCAATAGGCAATTGGTACTGACATATTGTTTTTTGCGTGTATGTACTCATATATATAGGTAAAATGGAACATTACGTTAATATTGCTATGTTTTTATTTATATCAGGTGCAGGTCAAAATAATCATGTTTGCCAAAACTGAGTAATTGAACAATAGACCACTAGTTGAATAATCCATGGGCCTATTGAATAATAATACATACATATGCACATACATGCAACACAGAAATAGCAGACGTAAAATAAAGAAATCAATTATTCCACGAATGGGTCCAGAGGAGCAACATCTTCAAATCCCAACTCACTGTGCGTGACCCTCTTAGACATAAGCTTATTAACTGCTCAAAACCCAGCAAAAGCAAGTCGTGCTCTGCTCCTAAAGCACTTGGCTAAAACAAAGCCTACTCGGATATCAGAAGTTATGATCACATCCACTGAAAGGACAATTGGGATGAAGCTGTGAAGGTGCCTCGTCTGTGTTCTCTGCCTTCTTGTACATGTGCTTTTCTCCTGTGAGCTATTCAAGGGTAGCATCATGTGAATAATGGCAGTTGGATGGGGCATTAGCCTCTGGTACCTAGGTCAAGCCTTAATCTTAGATTGCTTGAAGTGAAGTTGCTTCATTCCCTACAGGCTCCTTGATTACTTTTACTTGCAGCCACGCATGACTGGTCGTATCCCCAACCCCCCCCCCCCCCCCTCTTGTCCACCATCACCACCACCACTCCTCCCCCCTCCTTTTATTACAGCCAAAGGCATTTTGTTGAGTGTAATCAGCCCCACAACCATCACATCTGGCAGGCAGATTAGATGTATGCCACGAATAGCACAGAGCAAGGCAATCTCTAACCTGCATTGGAGCCAAATTAAAGTGGCAACTTTGAAGGGGCAGGGTTGTCAACCAGCTGGTTATTTTGCCCTCAACTATCCTCCTGATAGTACACTGTCTGCCTGGGGAAAATGTTTCAAGAATAGTATCAATAGGCAAACCTCTTTGATGCTTTCCTTAACCTGGTCTTGCCCTGCTGATTGCATCAAGGTGACAAGCAGAGTGCATCTTATACTACCACAACTTTAGTTCCCTGGGTATAGGTATGGTAGGAAGATGATGATGCTTCAATGAGGCTAGTTTTTCTTGGGCTCAGGAAAGTATCCATATGCTGGGCTTTGTGCTGCTAACTGATCATACCAAGAACAAGCATCCTTAAGCTTACCAATGTAAACTAAGCAATCAGCATACCAGGTTTGCAGCCTGTTTTTGTTGGTATTGAGTGAATTCACAAGGGGTGGTAAGAGGGCAAATGAATAGCTTTACCTGAGCATTCTTTTGTTTTGTTTTTTTTCTCTCGCCTATTACAAGATGCTGGTCAATGTCTAAAGCCATGGACATAATCCCAAGTGTAAAGTATATATGCCTTCTGTACCAGAACTAAAATGTAGCAGCACACATTTCAATTCATGCATTTTTAGCTTTGGTATGCTTGTAAAAGATAAGGTAGATCTAGTTCCTTCTACAAACTCCTAACCAAAAACTTCCAAAGTGAAGTGCCCCCAGTTGTGGCTGGTACTTCTTAGAGCACTCTGCTATGGAAGCTTAGTTAGTAGTTTTTATAAGGAGCTGAATCTTGTACCCACATGCATTTCAGTTCAGAGACTGTGCTTTTGGACAGTTTTTATTCATAGTAAAAAAAATTATTAAAACTGATTTTGTGCACACCCAGGGCAATAGATGCATGGCCTCTTCAATTAATCCAAAAAAACAATAATGGTTTGACACTCATAAAAAGGAACCAACGGATGAATCAGATTGAAGGGCAGTACATTTCGAGATAGGGCAAACTGCTTGAAATGAAAGTGTCTTATTTCAAGATGGAAATATTAATGCATGCCTTCTACTAAACCATTACAAAATCTCAATGCAACTGAATGCAAACCTTGCATGAGCTTAAATAATCCTCCAAGTAAATAAAATACTACAAGCAAGTTAATTTCATTGAGGATTGATGGTGTAAAAATCACAGGAACAAGGCGGATTGATTGATATGGGAAAGATAATGAAACAGACCAATGTGATCTTGAACAACTATTTCGCGGAGTGTTTTCATTTACTTTAATTGTTCATTAGTTTATTTACCTATCTGTCGGTTAATTAAAGTATCAGCATATAATTATCAAATGTATACATGTAACGATGGCTCTTGACAAATAACAATCTATGCCTGACTTAAAATATATCTCTTCTTTGCTTGCTAACTCTTTCACATGCAAAGGCAGTGGTGATATTGAATGCTTTTGCGCCATGCACAACGGCTTGAGGGATGTTTTTTTGCCCATGCAGTTTTTTATCATGGGACTCGGCTGGGTGGTTAACTTGAGGTAGCTACGTAGGTATATATGCCACGGGCCAGTTCACGCAGACGGCCGGCGGACATCGTGGATGATTGTAGTTGGGCCTTAGCGTCTGCGTAAGATGCTTACGCAGACGCTATAAGAAAAAAGAGTATGGCGCCGCAGGCGCCCACGCAGAGCCAAGATGGCGTTTATTAAGGAGAGGGGAGTTAGTGAGTTTCAATGAAGAGTGTCGGGAGGGAGGGACGGGTGCAATTTGAGGGCGGATTCGGAGAGGGGGTGAAAAGTTGAGGTGTGTGGCGGACCTTCAGCCCCCCCCCCCCCCCCCTACCCTGCCCTAAGCCCTAATTTTGCCTTCAAACACTCACAGTCCTTCGGACTGTTGGTTTCAGGGCAACTAGGATGATTGATTAACTTAACGGTAGTCGATCTCTCAGCTTAACTCCAATGCAATGAATAAAGCAAAGCCAGAGATAATATACAGATTTATCACTGGTAAGGCCCAAGTTCGCACTGAAGCACATATTACCAATATTAATGATCCCAAGTGTGCAGAGAGCTAGATTAGGTCTGAATCTGCTGGTTTTAGAATATCAGCCGCTGGAACTATTGGTTCTCGAGTCCGTACTTGAGCAGCCATATCTCCAAAACAGTCCATATTTGAGCAGCCATATCTCCAAAATAGTCCCTAACTTCGTTATGTATTGTTGCCGGATGACAAGATCGATCACCGGTCTTATATTATAATACAGTCTAGAGAAATATTGCAGTTTGTAGACAGTTCTCTTAAGCGTGCCAGTGATGTCTACGGTTTTGAGTGCAGGCTGGGAACGAGATGACTTAATGCAGGATACACGTGACTTTTATATATAAACGCCCCCGCTGGAAAGCTGTCATTAGTCAATCATTCATGGACACTGCGTGCCTATGAACTGCGTACTAACCACCAGGTGGTACGCGAGAGGCGTGGTCCTCTCCGTGCTCGTAGCGTTCGTGTTTCTAAGCAGCCTGCGGCTAGATGGAGGGACGGACGGAAGCGCAGCGATTTCACGAACCCGTTTAAGCACCCGCAAAGCGGATAATTCCTCAGGCACCCCAAGCTCTGACGAGGTTCGTTTCTAAGGCTGTACATTGGGACGCCCGCGCGTTTGCTAAATACATCAGAGATAATATATCTCTGCGCTTCGCGCAATCTCTTTTGTCCGATCGGTGACCTCGCTTCGTTAACCCTTTTCCTCACTAACAACATGTAGTGCAAGGATGTCCACGGGCTGGGCAGTGGTGAGGAAAAGTGCAGCTTCGTTAGGAGCGTGGACTCGTGCCAGAATGAAGGAGGACTGGTCAACTATGTCGAGTTCATGTTTTGCGTTGTACCTTCCAACCTCGTCCCGCTGGCCATGGTGTTCTTGGTGAGGCTTTGCTGTTGGTACATCAGTGGGGAAGGGGACGGGGGTAGAGGAGGGCACACGGTATTACCAACGATGAGTTTTGCCATATTGATATTGGGCCCATGGTTTTGTGCATACCGTATGCGCGTCGCGGGTACAGTACGGAGGTGTTGCCACGTGTGTACTACCCAAGGTTTTAAACATTCCAATGATTTTTTTTTTTTGTTGGTATTTCCTTTGCAGTTCCTCTGGCTGTTGTATCTATTTGTATTTTTGGCTACCACAGCGCAAGAGTTGTAAGTTTTTTCAGCGCACGTGATCGCTTTGGCAGCTTAGGATGTGCTGTCATCTTCACGTTGTGGGGTGGTCCTACGCAGGTTGACAAAAAATACAAATGTGGGGTGTGGTACCCTGTATGCTGTACATGTAGTTGATGCTAGCAACACATTCCATTTACAGTGCACCGGGGGTTGTTCCCCGGTATTTTATTATCATAAATTCCGTTGGGAGGCACTCCGCAGACATTGGTACTGCTCATACATGTTCATCGTTGCCATAGCACTCGCGTACCTGTTCTGAACACATGCTGTATGTGTGCACACATATATCGTGTGATCACGGACATGATTCATGCATCATGAGTACTGACATATGTGGTTCTGTGTGCATCACCCTGCGACCTCCTCCATCTGTGCAGCTTCTGTCCTTCGCTTCAAATAATGTCTGAAGTCCTGAAGCTCAGTCAGAATGTGGCTGTATCCTCCATACAGTTTGGTATTGATGCTTTTGCCAATATTCATAGCAATGTTCTCTGGTGGGATGCTTTAATGTCATTTATAGCTCATCAAATCATACAGAAAATAAAGTGTATACATTGTTGGCTGTTGAAACTATCAGTTTAGTGGTTGCTGTGAACACTGACATTGATCCTTGGAATGAGCTAACCCTGGCATAACCCTTCTGATGTCTTGAACCTACTTATGGCAGTGCACACCCACGCATATATGTGTGTGTGTACATACATTCCCATGTATAGCACACACACACACACACAAATTTACATCATGATGTGCACCTTAACATCTACGCTAGGGAGTGACCCTGCTGGCATTTGGCAATGGAGCACCCGACATATTCAGCTCCGTCACTGCCATCATGCAGCGGGATGACAAGAAAGCTAACCTCGCCATCGGAGCCCTCTTTGGTAAGTGCTTTGCACCCTGCAGATGGGAGGAATGGTTGTGTCTGTCCAGAATACAAGATAATTATGTGTGCCGTACGTGTTACATGTATGTACCAGTCAGACATGTCCTTGTGTATGTGTGATATGTGCAAATCAAGGGGGTGGGGTCTTTACGCCCCCCCCCTTAAGGCTCTGGTCATGTATAAGTACGTGTATAACAGTGTTCTTATGGTGAAACAGTGTGTGCTAGAGGGATAGTGTTGCCCTCCGCACTAGTGGTGGATTACATGTAACCGCTACATGGACCTACTTCATGTAGCGGTGATGCATTCTTGGAGTGTATCTGGGTACTTGTCTAAGGCTTCAGTGGTCTAATTGAAAGGATGTCTAATATACATATATGAATAATGTGAATTGTGTGGCTTTTAAACAGCGACTGGGGGGCTTTACTATCGACCCCTTTTGCCCCAGTGTGTAAGATATTAACACAACATCACTCACTGCATGTACACGTACACGTAATGGCCACATACAATGTAGAACAGTGTACAGTACCTTATGTTTTTGTTAATATGGCCCAAGATCTGTGCCATCCGCCTTTTCTCTTCTGCAATGGATATTTCTGCACTTCCTGTCTTCGCTGTATCTTCGCTGTCTGAGTATAGCTGAGGAGATAAGGGAATATGAGAATTAACCTTGGTGCTGTGCCAAGCTGTGTTTTGGACGCCTGTTTGAAAAGGAGTGTCTGTTTGAGTGTTTTTTTCGTTTATTGTTTGTATGCATATGTCTGTCCATTTGCTAACTCTTTTGTATTTTTTATTCGGTGTGAGTATGGTGTCATTTGGATCCATGTATATTTCAGGCCAGTTTTTATAGCGTACGTGACGCGTCTGACATGCCTTGTTTCTGGCAGTTTCTTTGCTGATTAGAATATTAGCGTGTTCTGTGCAAAACCACACTCCCGTTTTCAGCTAGAGAAATGTGATTTAACATCATTGATAAATGGAGAATGGATCAGCTCAAGTGTAAAATACTGATAAATTATGGTTCAAATCTAAGAGTACTCTTATTCAACAGATCATTGCTGCTTATTTTGATCTGCTTCAGAACTCTACAGTACATGTTATCACTTGCATGTCTTTGTGTAGTAATCCTAAAAGCCACTACATTATTAGGGAATGAAAGTCATTTCATTTGATCCAACATTCTTGCCAGTCTTCAAAGGAAAAGGCTTAGTGGAGTTAGAAGGTGTGCAAAGGTAAAACAAAATCTTTGTGTGAACTAATTTATAACCCTAATGGGAAGGATGTGATGGACTATGACATGCTACTGTTTCCAGTACATAAACCACAACACTGGTGTTTAGTTGTTAGCATTTCTGTTTTGAACTACATGTACATCTACCTGTGGATAAACAATCCTGGTTTGCAGGTTGTTAATTTTCAGTCAAAGGAAACTCACTGCATTGATTCAGTGCATTGTAGCAATGAAGATGCTGTCAATTGGATGTGGTGAAAGGGGAAATTAGTCCTGTCAAAAATAATTATTTTCTTTTTATATTAAGGATGTATATGGCCATTGAAGTACAATATTCTTGTTAGACTCAGCTCCAAAGCTCAGATTGGAAGTGTAGTGATATATAGTGCCTTATGCAGTTACGCTCAATACACACCTTTCCTTTCTAAAGACTGAAGGCACAAATAATCCCATGCAGAAAAATTGTGGAGTCTTGTGCACTTTGTAAGAATATAATATTATGATTACATGTCCTAGCGTGATGATGAACACATCTTTTAGGCTGCAAGACTACTTGTAGAAGGATTCCCTTGTCTGCACGCACAGGTATGATATAATGTTATATGATACATAGCATCTAGAAAAAAAAAAACAACAGTGCCCATTTGAGAGAAATTTTATCAGAAAATTGGAGAAAGAAATGGAAGTAAATACCACATGGCAGTTTAGGAATATAAATTAATCGCTTATCCTAACGTAGCCTACCATCAGAAGGATCCAGTCAGGAGAACAAAAAAGTGAATTCTATCAGCACATTTCAACAGTAGAGAAGAATGTGAAATCTGATTAGAACTGGCCGTTATGATATGGTACGGAAACTGTATGTAGTGACACATTTACGTGCAGATTCCGAACGTTTCAGAGATTTTTCATTATCTCACTGAAGTGGAAAGTGTTAACAATAAGATGGCATCAGTTACCACATACTGCATAAACAAGCTAATTGTTTGGCCTGAGGTAAGATTCTTTAATGCAACTTTTTATACAATGTTTATGCACATTAACTGATCGCTACCACTCTCATCATGATCAAGTACAACATCGACCACAAGCATGCAACGTGTCCCTTTCTTCAACAAACCCTTCCATGAAAATGATAAATGTTCAATCATTTCATTTGTCTTCAATATCATATGTTACACCTCATGCATCCTTCCATGTGCAGCATCTGTTGTGCACGGATCCAACATCACATTCATACATTCAGTACACAATATACAACACATACTGCCAACAACCGGCAGATCTAACCCCACTTTTTGCCATAATGTCATCATGCTGGTGTACTTGAGAGTGGTTCAAAGCAGTTGACGGTAATGGTTCATGACAGATCATAGAGTGGCACTGAAAGTCTCCTGCACTTCATGAACAACTTTAACAGCTTGAACTGGGTTTTTACCTTTCAAAAAGGTTATTTTCCAGGAGATGGTGTGGCCCACTTAATCTAAATGCCAATGTATGTGTGTGCAATGATGACATTGCCACGGTCCTCAGGTGGGAGGGGCCAATGACATGGGCTACACATGACAATGCTCCATCCCCTGTGAAGCACATTCACATGCGCCCCTAAGTTCCCACACTAATATCCTTCCTCAGATAAATGTATATCCTGCCCGCAGCAACCAGAAAATAAAATCAATTGCGTCATCGGCCGCACAGCCTTTCTTATGTGTTGATTGAATGCACGACTAACTTCTATGCGGTTACGCACATGCGCGCGCGCACACACACACACACACACACACACGCACGCACACACGCACATACTCTCTCTCTCTCTCTCTATCTCTCTCTCTCTCTTATGACTTCAATTCAACCATAGCTACTATCTATGATTCAATCAACGCAGGCTTACCGATCGCGACGCCGATCTCATCTGTGTGGCATGGCAAGACGCTATCCGGCCTGCCGCAAGAACTCTTCGGTTGAGTATAGGTATAGCGCTAGTACGTTTAGGGGCATACCTGTATGTACTCACTACTATGTACTTGTTGGTATATTGGTCTGCGTATGCGAATATCTGTGTGTACAACTACGTATGTATGCAGATTACGGCATACTCAGAGAATTTACTCTGCATGTATACGGCTGCGGTACGTCCTGCTAGTTTTGGTAGTGTGTCCTTGCAGTTTATACACTAACTAAAGTAAATAAGCCATGCAGGCACTCTATGAAATATTGGACATTGAAAAAACGTGACGTATCATGAATTATTCATATTTAGCCCCAGATTGGGGTACACAAAAGTGACATTCTAATCTTCTGTGCAGGTCTCACAACTATACCACTTGCTATAAATGAGGGATCGATATTTCAACCTTCATATTCCATCCTGTAGACTAGATGTTTCTGTCTGTGTTATTGGAAACAAAACAATGTGTAGTATGAACCAGTATGAATGCATATCCCATTTGCCCTGCCCATTGACACAAGCTAAATTAATTGCTGTGTACTCATTCAGACAAGTTCTTCCTCCCACATTCATGTGGTTAAAGAGGTTACATATCTCACGACCTTTGGTTTATGTGCTATGTTTTGATGTGTGTATTGAACGGTGTTGTGTTGTATATAAGGAGGGTGCGAAAGGAATAAAACAGGTTTTTTGTGCTATTACAAATGGCATGTTCCATGTACGAAGTATGTAATACCCATAAAACTGCGTTTCTGGTACTCAATTTTCATGTCCACAATTGCTGGACATGATATCCCGCCTATTGAATGCATGATTAAATTCATGAAATCACAATTACATATCCACCGGCTTAGCAAACTCAGCACTATTGACATTAATGAGGAGCACTGTTGACGGTAAGTTAATTATGACCAGCTGAGAGGTAAAATTGCAGCTTTTCAGTTGTCAATAATGAGTTATGCAAATTCTTCCGCAGGCGCGTCCATGTTGTGTGTGTGTGTGTGTGTGTGCATGTGTGTGTGTGTGTGCGCGCGCGCGCGCGTGTGTGTGCGTGTGTGTGTGGTGTGCGTGCGCGTGTGTGTGCGCGCGCGCACCTATAAGCACACGCAAGCGCGCACATACGCGTACGCATACATATACACACAACACATGCGCGCGCGCGTTCACACATGCACACTAACACATACACACTAACACATATATTTATACACATAAACACACGCAACACATGCACACACACACACACGCACGCACACACACAGCACTCACTAATGCATGTAATTCAATAGGCGAATCCGCTGCGTATTTAGGGACGGTTATGCCACATGCATGGTAGTAGGTACCACTTGCAAAATATAATCATGTGCTGATTGGTATATTTTGTATGTCCAGATAATAAGTGCGCATATTGGTATTGCACGTCGCACATTGTTATGCCTTGCAGGAATTTATATGCATTGCCAGAGCCAATGAAACACCCCCTTGAGTAATGAACAAAGTGCTGCATGCATACCAACACCTGCTATAAATGTATTCATGTATCTATTGGGCTGACAGGATAAATCAGTCGCGGCTTTTTTGTTCCTTGAGAATAATGCGTCTAATTATTCTATTGTAGACTGTATAATTGTATTTTCAGTAATGATGAGTGTGTAAATTGCTATGGCTCCAAAATTATATTCATGCATGTAAGTTGGTGCATGTATGATGCGGTAATGCTTATTTGAGTCTAAGGGTAACATTTCATGCTTGCAATTTTCTTTTGGTGACGATGCAAAAATCCCTTTATGGTCAATAACATTTTGCAAAATGAGATCGAAATTTTTGGTTGTATCATATAGTATCATAATTGAATTGTATATCACTGCATATATTAATATAAAATTTATATAAATATTATGTATACAGTGATATCCTATAGTCTAAATAACCGATCTAAATTGTTTAGTCACGATACTCGCTTCTGCATAAAGCAGAAAATCGTCCAAACAAATCGGTTACCTTTAGCCAATTATGTATATGGTTTACAACTGAACTTGGGGTTTGCTCCTAGGAATCAATAAATCGGTGCGATTATTAACCAACCATTTTTTGGTCGTGGTTAGAAAATCAAATGCGCTCGCGTTTGAGCCCACTCTCTGCAATATATGTGAATCGAACTAGTTTTGAATATGCACGAAACACGTAAAGCACATACATATTACACAATGCACATACCCATAGCACAAAATTGTCGTGTTTTTAATCAAAGTAAGTGTATCTCAATGTAAACGCTTTTGCGTTTTCAAACATTTATTGAAAAAAGGTACGCGATTGCAATATGCTATCAGACACAAGTCATTCTGTGGGTGTTGGGGTATTTTCTATCGGCGTTACATTTACTGATCTCATCGATTGTACGTAAAAGTATTTTTTACCAACCTGAAAAACCTAGGTAATAGTTTTCAAATTTATAGAGTAGTAGTATATAAATAACAAATTTTAAAGCGAGTTTCACATTGGACCAATAGAATTTTCATTGTCGAAATAATCTCCTTTGAAGTTACACCCTTCATTTTTTTATATAAAGAAACAGTGAACAGGCATCATTCCTCCTAGCTGCCTTTCCCCTTTTACAATGAAAATGCATGAGTGCATCTTCGAAGGTGATACGTGACACTCAGCCAATGGTGACGGTTAATTGTCACTACAATGCCTTTTGCTTCGGGTGACAGATCTTTTTTAACTTTACTTATATATAGTCCTCCAATTTTTCAAAGTAATGTCCATTAACAGACAGACATTACATTTTAATATTTATCCTGAGCGAGGTACATACACAGAATTCAACTGATTTCATGTTTGACCAGTATTATATGCTCTCTGCGAACGATTTGTCAATATAATGCCATCTCATAAAACTACATGTGCTTCAGTGTTTTCTCTTGCATGTTGCATCCACAACAGTGAAAATTAACTCGTCTACTGTTCTGCATTAAATGTGAGTATGTCACACTCTTCACAACCACCTCCAATACCTCAAAGAACTCGCCGGCCAACAAAAAAACAATCACAGAGCTCCCGACATAGTGTTGCAGTGTGCACAGCTGAATCTAACAAATGGAACTTATCTGGAGCTGTGACTCTTCCCCAATTTGTAGAACAATTTTCAGATCAATTGCCATTGAGCATTCAGGTTCAAACTGGATATCTAGGAGAAAGTGGACGTGTGACTCTTTCAGCATTTGATAGGCTGAATATACATTTCGTAAAGCATACCGAAGTGGTGAAAGCTAATGTGTCATCAGTACAATTCAGCATCCCCACCAATTCTGCTCTTGAGTTCAGTTTATTGTACAATCCCAATGGTAAAGTAGATGAAGCATTGAAAGGTATGACCTTCAAAACTATTGCCAACTTGATACGAGAAAAAATTCCCCCAAAAGTTGTTTTCAGCATGAAAGCCTGGAAAAACGATATGTGTTCTATTAGTGAAGGAGAAGTGCTTGTCATGAAAGGAATAAATTCTCCTCAGAAGGTCACCAATATGCGTGAGACTGTTACGGTCTACAGTGTTTCATTTTCAATTCAGAAGATTCTACCACTAGAATGTGAAGGTGAATTCACAACAAACCCAAAATGTCTCCATCTGTACCTTCCTGAGTACATCAAACACGTGTCCAACCTATTCCCATGTGAGGTTTGCATCCAAACACGAAAATCTGATGTGAGGGACCGTTTTCAGACAATGCCACAGCGCTTTGTTGCCTCTGTAATAACACTTACAGCAACATGTATCGAAACCACACTCATTGCATCTTCAGCACTTTCTGAGTTCAGTGATGAAATCATGGAAATTCCAATTGATATTCCTGAAGTTAATATAGCTGTTATTCAGTCAGTAGATTTGCAGCAAGTACAGGAGCTGTATGCCAATGCCTGTCATGTACTAAAGCATTATGATCCTAACAAAGTACTCTGCATGAAGGATGCAAGCACCGAAGAAGACTACACTATTCAAACACAATTGTACACTTGTGTCCGGGAAGGGTTTGAAACAGATGGTATACAGTCCATAAAAGATTATGACTATATTCATGTTTTCTCTCCATCAGGAAAGCATCAATCAATTGAAAAACCTATTGAAACATCAACACCTAAAAGGCCACTCCCTCCATTACCCTCCCAAAAAACCTTGCCATCGTTGCAAAGTCCTATAACCAGAAATGACGGTGATGCAACCAAACCTTTGCAAGTCATTAACAACAAAATGGTTGACGAATCACAATTTAATGATCCCCCTTCATCATTTAGTCAGATGAAGCAGGATGAGGTACAAAAGTCTGATCTCATGATGGAGAGCACACTGGTGCTCAATGAATCTCAGCAAGATACAAAAGCATTGATTACAAGAATCGAGCAGCTGCAAAATTCTGTTCAGGTTTTACAAAGCAAAGTTCAAGCAATGGAGCGTATTGAACTTCAAATTAAGCAACATGACCTGATGCTTAAAAAACTTCAAGTGGCAATTGGAATAAATGAACCAGAAGATGAGAGTACTATTGCAGAAAGAAATCGCCAGTATGTTTCAAAGCTGACTACACGTGAGGTAAGCATTTCTGGAGTTACACTGCTTTTGAAGCATAACGATGTGTACATCATTAATTCTTATCAACTTCTAACATCTCAGCAGAGATAGCACTATTATGTTGTGTTGTTCGCTCCATCAAACTTCCCCCATGAACAATTAAATTATACTATAAGTTGTCAATTCAGCAATTGAGAAGTTATTAGGAAGACTTAGTTATTAGAAAGATCAACACATTTTTTTAAATATGCTTTTTTAATAAATGACTTTTCATCTCTTCCAGATATCTGATCTTCTCACTAACATGGGACTAGAACAATATGTTGAGACCTTTGCAAGGGAGAGAATTGATGGAGCACTTTTATTGGAACTAGATGACAACATGCTTCAAAAAGATTTGAACGTTCATGTAAGCCTGCACCGAATACGCCTTCAGAAGGTTATTTCAGGCAAACATTCAGCAAGCAATATTTTACAAGGACAAGATCCATATATACCTTAGAGTTAGTTTGGGACAATTTGTAATGCTCATTAGGCAATTGGTACTGACATATTGTTTTTTGCGTGTATGTACTCATATATATAGGTAAAATGGAACATTACGTTAATATTGCTATGTTTTTATTTATATCAGGTGCACTGTTCATGCACATAGGGAGCCTTTTTCCTAGTTTTGATTCAAAATAATCATGTTTGCCAAAACGGAGTAATTGAACAATAGACCACTATTTGAAACTCCATGCGCCTATTGAATAATAATACATACGTATGCACATACATGCAACACAGAAATAGCAGACGTAAAATTAAGAAATCAATTATTCCAAGTAATGGGTCCAGAGGAGCAACATCTTCAAATCCCAACTCACTGTGCGTGACCCTCTTAGACTTAAGCTTACTAACTGCTCAAAACCCAGCAAAAGCAAGTCGTGCTCTGCTCCGAAAGCACTTGGCTAAAACAAAGCCTACTCGGATATCAGAAGTTATGATCACATCCACTGAAAGGACAATTGGGGTGAAGCTGTCTCTTCTGTGTTCTCTGCCTTCTTGTACATGTGCTTTTTCTCCTGTGAGCTATTCAAGGGTAGCATCATGTGAATAATGGCAGTTGGATGGGGCATAAGCCTCTGATACCTAGGTCAAGCCTTAATCTTAGATTGCTTGAAGGGAAGTTGCTTCATTCCCTACAGGCTCTTTGATTACTTTTACTTGCAGCCACGCATGACTGGTCGTATCCCCAACCCCCCCCCTCCCCCCCGTCCACCACCACCACCATCACCAACACCACCACCACTCCCCCCTCCTTTTATTACAGCCAAAGGCATTTTGTTGAGTGTAATCAGCCCCACAACCATCACATCTGGCAGGCAGATTAGATGAATGCCACGAATAGCACAGAGCAAGGCAATCTCTAACCTGCATTGGAGCCAAATTAAAGTGGCAACTTTGAAGGGGCAGGGTTGTCAACCAGCTGGTTATTTTGCCCTCAACTATCCTCCTGATAGTACACTGTCTGCCTGGGGAAAATGTTTCAAGAATAGTATCAATAGGCAAACCTCTTTGATGCTTTCCTTAACCTGGCCTTGCCCTGCTGATTGCATCAAGGTGACAAGCAGAGTGCATCTTATACTACCACAACTTTAGTTCCCTGGGTATAGGTATGGTAGGAAGATTTTGATGCTTCAATAAGGCTAGTTTTTCTTGGGCTCAGGAAAGTATCCATATGCCGGGCTTTGTGCTGCTAACTGATCATACCAAGAACAAGCATCCTTAAGCTTACCAATGTAAACTAAGCAATCAGCATACCAGGTTTGCAGCCTGTTTTTGTTGGTATTGAGTGAATTGACAAGTGGTGGTAAGAGGGCAACTGAATAGCTTTACCTGAGCATTCTTTTGTTTTGTTTTTTCTCCTCGCCTATTACAAGACGCTGGTCAATGTTTAAAGCCATGGACATAATCCCAAGTGTAAAGTAATGAATATATATGCCTTCTGTACCAGAACTAAAATGTAGCAGCATTCATTTCAATTCATGCATTTTTAGCTTTGGGTTGCTTGTAAAAGATAAGGTAGATCTAGTTCCTTCTACAAACTCCTAACCAAAAACTTCCAAAGTGAAGTGCCCCCAGTTGTGGCTGGTACTTCTTAGAGCACTCTGCTATGGAATCTTAGTTAGTAGTTTTTATAAGGAGCTAAATCTTGTACCCACATGCATTTCAGTTCAGAGACTGTGCTTTTGGACAGTTTTTATTCATAGTAAAAAAAAAATTTTTAAACTGATTTTGTGCACACCCAGGGCAATAGATACATGGCCTCTTCAATTAATCCAAAAAACACTAATGGTTTGACACTCATAAAAAGGAACCAACGGATGAATCAGATTGAAAGGCAGTACATTTCGAGATAGGGCAAACTGCTTGAAATGAAAGTGTCTTATTTCAAGATGGAAATATTAATGCATGCCTTCTACTAAACCATTACAAAATCTCAATGCAACTGAATGCAAACCTTGCATGAGCTTAAATAATCTTCCAAGTAAATAAAATACTACAAGCAAGTTAATTTCATTGAGGATTGATGATGTAAAAATCACAGGAACAAGGAGGATTGATTGATATGGGAATGATAATGAAATAGACCAATGTGATCTTGAACAACTATTTCGCGGAGTGTTTTCATTTACTTTAATTGTTCATTGGTTTATTTACCTATCTGTCGGTTAATTAAAGTATCAGCATATAATTATCAAATGTAACGATGACTCTTGACAAATAATAATCTATGCTTGACTTAAAATATATCTCTTCTTTGCTTGCTAACTCTTTCACATGCAAAGGCAGTGGTGATATTGAATGCTTTTGCGCCATGCACAACGGGTTGAGGGATGTTTTTTTGCCCATGCAGTTTTTTATCATGGGACTCGGCTGGGTGGTAAACTTGAGGTAGCTACGTAGGTATGCCACGGGCCAGTTCACGCAGACGGCCGGCGGACATCGTGGATGATTGTAGTTGGGCGTTACCCGACCTTAGCGTCTGCGTAAGACGCTATAAGAAAAAAGAGTATGGCGCCGCAGGCGCCCACGCAGAGCCAAGATGGCGTTTATTATGGAGAGGAGAGTTAGTGAGTTTCAATGAAGAGTGTCGGGAGGGAGGGACGGGTGCAATTTGAGGGCGGATTCGGAGAGGGGGTGAAAAGTTGAGGTGTGTGGCGGACCTTCAGCCCCCCCTACCCTGCCCTAAGCCCTAATTTTGCCTTCAAACACTCACAGTCCTTCGGACTGTTGGTTTCAGGGCAACTAGGATGATTGATTAACTTAACGGTAGTCGATCTCTCAGCTTAACTCCAATGCAATGAATAAAGCAAAGCCAGAGATAATATACAGATTTATCACTGGTAAGGCCCAAGTTCGCACTGAAGCACATATTACCAATATTAATGATCCCAAGTGTGCAGAGAGCTAGATTAGGTCTGAATCTGCTGGTTTTAGAATATCAGCCGCTGGAACTATTGGTTCTCGAGTCCGTACTTGAGCAGCCATATCTCCAAAACAGTCCATATTTGAGCAGCCATATCTCCAAAATAGTCCCTAACTTCGTTATGTATTGTTGCCGGATGACAAGATCGATCACCGGTCTTATATTATAATACAGTCTAGAGAAATATTGCAGTTTGTAGACAGTTCTCTTAAGCGTGCCAGTGATGTCTACGGTTTTGAGTGCAGGCTGGGAACGAGATGACTTAATGCAGGATACACGTGACTTTTATATATAAACGCCCCCGCTGGAAAGCTGTCATTAGTCAATCATTCATGGACACTGCGTGCCTATGAACTGCGTACTAACCACCAGGTGGTACGCGAGAGGCGTGGTCCTCTCCGTGCTCGTAGCGTTCGTGTTTCTAAGCAGCCTGCGGCTAGATGGAGGGACGGACGGAAGCGCAGCGATTTCACGAACCCGTTTAAGCACCCGCAAAGCGGATAATTCCTCAGGCACCCCAAGCTCTGACGAGGTTCGTTTCTAAGGCTGTACATTGGGACGCCCGCGCGTTTGCTAAATACATCAGAGATAATATATCTCTGCGCTTCGCGCAATCTCTTTTGTCCGATCGGTGACCTCGCTTCGTTAACCCTTTTCCTCACTAACAACATGTAGTGCAAGGATGTCCACGGGCTGGGCAGTGGTGAGGAAAAGTGCAGCTTCGTTAGGAGCGTGGACTCGTGCCAGAACGAAGGAGGACTGGTCAACTATGTCGAGTTCATGTTTTGCGTTGTACCTTCCAACCTCGTCCCGCTGGCCATGGTGTTCTTGGTGAGGCTTTGCTGTTGGTACATCAGTGGGGAATGGGACGGGGGTAGAGGAGGGCACACGGTATTACCAACGATGAGTTTTGCCATATTGATATTGGGCCCATGGTTTTGTGCATACCGTATGCGCGTCGCGGGTACAGTACGGAGGTGTTGCCACGTGTGTACTACCCAAGGTTTTAAACATTCCAATGATTTTTTTTTTTTGTTGGTATTTCCTTTGCAGTTCCTCTGGCTGTTGTATCTATTTGTATTTTTGGCTACCACAGCGCAAGAGTTGTAAGTTTTTTCAGCGCACGTGATCGCTTTGGCAGCTTAGGATGTGCTGTCATCTTCACGTTGTGGGGTGGTCCTACGCAGGTTGACAAAAAATACAAATGTGGGGTGTGGTACCCTGTATGCTGTACATGTAGTTGATGCTAGCAACACATTCCATTTACAGTGCACCAGGGGTTGTTCCTTTGGCATGTTTGTACCCCGGTATTTTATTATCATAAATTCCGTTGGGAGGCACTCCGCAGACATTGGTACTGCTCATACATGTTCATCGTTGCCATAGCACTCGCGTACCTGTTCTGAACACATGCTGTATGTGTGCACACATATATCGTGTGATCACGGACATGATTCATGCATCATGAGTACTGACATATGTGGTTCTGTGTGCATCACCCTGCGACCTCCTCCATCTGTGCAGCTTCTGTCCTTCGCTTCAAATAATGTCTGAAGTCCTGAAGCTCAGTCAGAATGTGGCTGTATCCTCCATACAGTTTGGTATTGATGCTTTTGCCAATATTCATAGCAATGTTCTCTGGTGGGATGCTTTAATGTCATTTATAGCTCATCATATCATACAGAAAATAAAGTGTATACATTGTTGGCTGTTGAAACTATCAGTTTAGTGGTTGCTGTGAACACTGACATTGATCCTTGGAATGAGCTAACCCTGGCATAACCCTTCTGATGTCTTGAACCTACTTAAGGCAGTGCACACCCACGCATATATGTGTGTGTGTACATACATTCCCATTTATAGCACACACACACACACACCCACAAATTTACATCATGATGTGCACCTTAACATCTACGCTAGGGAGTGACCCTGCTGGCATTTGGCAATGGAGCACCCGACATATTCAGCTCCGTCACTGCCATCACGCAGCGAGATGACAAGAAAGCTAACCTCGCCATCGGAGCCCTCTTTGGTAAGTGCTTTGCACCCTGCAGATGGGAGGAATGGTTGTGTCCATCCAGCATACAAGATAATTATGTGTGTCGTACGTGTTACATAACACCAGTCAGACATGTCCTTGTGCATGTGTGATATGTGCAAATCAAGGGGGTGGGGTCTTTACGCCCCCCCCTTAAGGCCCTGGTCATGTATAAGTACGCGTAGAACAGTGTTCTTATGGTGAAACTGTGTGTGCTAGAGGGATATCGTTGCCCTCCACACTAGTGGTGGATTACATACACGTACATGTAACCGCTACATGGACCTACTTCATGTAGCGGTGATGCATTCCTGGAGTGTATCTGGGTACATGTCTAAGGCTTCAGTGGTCAAATTGAAAAGATGTCTAATATACATATGTATGAATGATGTGAAATTGTTGAGGGCAGTGTGGCTTTTAAACAGCGACTGGGGGGCTTTACTATCGACCCCTTTTGCCCCAGTGTGTAAGATATTAACACAACATCACTCACTGCATGTACACGTACACGTAATGGCCACATACAATGTAGAACAGTGTACAGTACCTTATGTTTCACTGGACTGAAGTTGTATTATTTTACGTCGTCATCCATAAACCGACGAAGTAATAATTTAAAGCTTGCTAGTTATAACTAAATGTACATGTGCAATATGATGAATATCTTCATATTGATCTCAGTCGTGTGTGTGTGTGTGTGTGTGTGTGTGTGTGTGTGGTTACGTCTTAACATACTGTCACATGGAGACGATGTTTCAACTGTGTGCCCTCTCTTGCTACCATCAGGGGCAGGGATGTTTGTCACCTCCGTTGTCGTAGGACTTGTCGCCATAGTGAAACCCTTCACCCTCACCCAGAGACCCTTCCTCAGAGACATCCTGTTCTATCTGATTGGTGTGTTCTGGACCTTTGTGATCCTCTGGCAGAACAAGGTCACCATCTACAGCGCTGTTGGTGAGCTGGGCTGTGTGTTTGTGTGTGTGTGTATTTGTGTATGTGTGTGTGTGTGTGTGTGTATGTGTGTGTGTATGTGTGTGTGTGTGTGCATTGTTGGTACACCACTTGCAGCAATAACACAATTTGATTATTTGGTTTATGAAATCAAGTGTATGTGTGTGCCTATGTGCACGTACATGTAAGCACTGTACCATCTCTTGGTTCATTCCAACCCAGGCTCATGTACATGTACATTGTACGTGTGTATGTTAGAGTATGAATGGTCTGTGTGTGATGGGAGCATTTGGTGTGTGTACACATTGAAGTTGTAGTGTTGTTGTGACTGTGCACTGATGGTTTCATTGATGCCATGCAGTTTCACACTTCCTGCCTTTGACAGTCATTTCTGTGTGGTGTATTTAGCCCCTTCTTGGAATATGTGCGTCCCATACAAGTACAATGTACGTGTACCCATGTGTACATGTGTGTGCCCATACATGTACAATGTATGTGTGCCCATATACAGTGTATGTACATGTGTGTGCCCATATGTGTATTTTTACATGGGTGCAAGTACATGTAACATGTACACATGGGGGGGGCGGGGGCGGGGGGAGGAGGTTGCATGTGATGCCCTCACCGATTTTCTTTGGGTGGTCCAGAAACGACATTCCAATGCTGTTACACATGTACATGTGATTCTGTGACAAGTATCCAAATCTTCCATGCAAGTCCCAAAGCGGTGCCATGATGTCTGATTGCGAGTTTATAGTAGTTTTTCTTAGTAAAACAGAAGTGCATCATCATTGTACCATTTGGAGTGGGGGAATTCAAGTGGTCTGTGAATAAGAATCGCATGTTATGAATAACCTTTAACCTGTATAGTCATACTATGAATATAAGTGAGTGGGTTTGAGTTTGAAATCCTAAAACACATTCACGACAAGTTATGAGGACAGCAGTGCTCATTAAGAGGACAGGCCAGGGCTCATTATGAGGACAGCCCAGGGCTCATTCAGGGCTCATTATCTGACATGATTGTATGGTTTGTGCATGAGCATATGGCATCAGACTTCGTTTAGCTACGTACCTGTAATCAGGTGGTGTGTGGGTGCATGCAATGGTGATGCCTGCATCCTGAGAGAGGACAGCCATTAGGATCAAGCTGAAGTAGTTCAAAGCTTGAACCTGGTTACCTCTGGGACATGCACCTGGTTACCTCTGGGACATGTACCTGGTTACCTCAGGGACATGTACCTGGTTACCTCTGGGACATGTACCTGGTTACCTCAGGGACATGTACCTGGTTACCTCAGGGACATGTACCTGGTTACCTGGGACATGTACCTGGTTACCTCTGGGACATGTACCTGGTTACCTCAGGGACATGTACCTGGTTACCTCTGGGACATGTACCTGGTTACCTCTGGGACATGTACCTGGTTACCTCTGTGGGACATGTACCTGGTTACCTCAGGGACATGTACCTGGTTACCTCAGGGACATGTACCTGGTTACCTCTGGGACATGTACCTGGTTACCTCTGTGGGACATGTACCTGGTTACCTCAGGGACATGTACCTGGTTACCTCTGGGACATGTACCTGGTTACCTCTGGGACATGTACCTGGTTACCTCTGGGACATGTACCTGGTTACCTCTGGGACATGTACCTGGTTACCTCAGGGACATGTACCTGGTTACCTCTGGGACATGTACCTGGTTACCTCTGGGACATGTACCTGGTTACCTCTGGGACATGTACCTGGTTACCTCTGGGACATGTACCTGGTTACCTCTGGGACATGTACCTGGTTACCTCTGGGACATGTACCTGGTTACCTCTGGGACATGTACCTGGTTACCTCTGTGGGACATGTACCTGGTTACCTCAGGGACATGTACCTGGTTACCTCTGGGACATGTACCTGGTTACCTCTGTGGGACATGTACCTGGTTACCTCAGGGACATGTACCTGGTTACCTCTGGGACATGTACCTGGTTACCTCTGGGACATGTACCTGGTTACCTCAGGGACATGTACCTGGTTACCTCAGGGACATGTACCTGGTTACCTCTGGGACATGTACCTGGTTACCTCAGGGACATGTACCTGGTTACCTCAGGGACATGTACCTGGTTACCTCTGGGACATGTACCTGGTTACCTCTGGGACATGTACCTGGTTACCTCTGGGACATGTACCTGGTTACCTCTGGGACATGTACCTGGTTACCTCTGGGACATGTACCTGGTTACCTCTGGGACATGTACCTGGTTACCTCTGGGACATGTACCTGGTTACCTCAGGGACATGTACCTGGTTACCTCTGGGACATGTACCTGGTTACCTCAGGGACATGTACCTGGTTACCTCTGGGACATGTACCTGGTTACCTCTGGGACATGTACCTGGTTACCTCTGGGACACTAGGCGGCCCATACCTGTATGTACTGACTCACCCTATGTGAACAACACTAGGCGGCCCATACCTGTATGTAGTGACTCACCCTATGTGAACAACACTAGGCGGCCCATACCTGTATGTACTGACTCACCCTATGTGAACAACACTAGGCGGCCCATACCTGTATGTAGTGACTCACCCTATGTGAACAACACTAGGCGGCCCATACCTGTATGTAGTGACTCACCCTATGCGAACAACACTAGGCGGCCCATACCTGTATGTAGTGACTCACCCTATGTGAACAACACTAGGCGGCCCATACCTGTATGTAGTGACTCACCCTATGTGAACAACACTAGGCGGCCCATACCTGTATGTAGTGACTCACCCTATGTGAACAACACTAGGCGGCCCATACCTGTATGTACTGACTCACCCTATGTGAACAACACTAGGCGGCCCATACCTGTATGTACTGACTCACCCTATGTGAACAACACTAGGCGGCCCATACCTGTATGTAGTGACTCACCCTATGTGAACAACACTAGGCGGCCCATACCTGTATGTACTGACTCACCCTATGTGAACAACACTAGGCGGCCCATACCTGTATGTACTGACTCACCCTATGTGAACAACACTAGGCGGCCCATATACCTCTATTTGTAGTATTGATGCCTTGTACATGCACCCGTTTGACTAATTGATATCTGCCATCGAGTGATCGGATATCTGGGAAGTCACTTCATCATATGCCTGACAAATGGAAGGCTCTCAGCCGTCATGTTAATCTGACAGCAAGCAGGGCATCCTGGACATCCTAGGCATCCTGGGCATCCTGGGCATCCTGGGCATCCTAGGCATCCTAGGCATCCTGGGCATCCTGGGCATCCTGGGCATCCTAGGCATCCTAGGCATCCTAGGCATCCTGGGCATCCTAGGCATCCTAGGCATCCTAGGCATCCTGGGCATCCTAGGCATCCTGGGCATCCTAGGCATCCTGGGCATCCTAGGCATCCTAGGCATCCTGGGCATCCTGGGCATCCTGGGCATCCTGGGCATCCTAGGCATCCTAGGCATCCTGGGCATCCTAGGCATCCTGGGCATCCTGGGCATCCTAGGCATCCTGGGCATCCTAGGCATCCTGGGCATCCTAGGCATCCTGGGCATCCTGGGCATCCTGGGCATCCTGGGCATCCTAGGCATCCTGGGCATCCTGGGCATCCTAGGCATCCTGGGCATCCTGGGCATCCTGGGCATCCTGGGCATCCTAGGCATCCTGGGCATCCTGGGCATCTGAAAGCATGTTCTTTGGAACCAGTGCGCTGTGTTGGTTAAACTGACACTAAAGCAATGCAGAGACAGTGATAACCAAGGGGTGGGAGGGGCTGAGAGGGTGTGGTTAACAGTGGACAAGTGATACCCACAGCTGGTAGGGTGTGGTTAGCAGTGGACAAGTGATACCCACTGCTGGGAGGGTGTTGTTATACTAAGGTTGTTAGGGGTGGACAGTAATACCAACAATGGAAGATTTCGCCTACCAGGTGACCTGTTTTGGGGGTCCAAGACTCCTATATGCGTGCATCTTCATGGACAAATGTTCTCATGACATTGCATCTTCGCCTGCTTGTGTGATCTCCTCCTCCCCCTTCCTTTTTTTAGGTCTAATAGTAATGTACATCTCGTACGTGGTTGTGGTCATCGTTGGCCGCGTGGTCTTCCAGAAGTGGAAGAAGTGGAGAAGTGAGTGAATAATGATGCATCCTGTGTGTGTGTGTGTGTGTGTGTGTGTGTGTGTGTGTGTGTGTGTGTGTGTGTGTGTGTGTGTGTGCGTGTGTGCGCGTGTGTGTGTGTGTGCGTGTGCATGTGTGTGTGCATGCGTGCATGCACAGGCCAACGTTTCATGCATTCGCACATGCAGGAGGAATATACATGTATCTGGCCGTATCGTATTGATTGTTTCTAAATCCATATGGAGTCCCTGTGTGGGAGCTGTCACATACATGTAGGACACCACCAGAGCATGTTTCATACATTTACGTGTATCTTGTTACAGTCCATAACCTGAGTAGTAAAGATAGGGTTAATCAAGTTGCCGATTACCCTTGGTCACATGTAAGCTTTTAAGGTGTCCCTGTCGGTAGATTTAATGTATGGTAATTGTGATGAAGTTTTTCCGCTCTGCTTTTATTAGAGGAGCATTCAGGATTTCTGGTAGGTTTTATTATACAAGTAACTAAAAACATTCTCTATGAGAAAGTTGGTGAGATATAGGATCTGAAGGCAATGGTGGTGTAAAAACAAGGAAACAAGGGTCTGTAATAGTAAGCGAAAATGTCATAGTCCTATATTTAGCACACAAACATAAAATAGGCTACAAACGGGCTAAATATAGGCCTATGACATTTTCCCTTACTATTACAGACCTTAGTTTCCTTGCTTTTTACACCACCATTGCCTTCAAATCCTATATCTCACCAACTTTCTCATAGAGAATGTTTTTAGTTACTTGTTTCATAGATTTTTATCTCTTGTCTAATTATACGTCTTACGCTGACTGTATAGTTGACTGTTAAATCATTTGCTACTGCTCCTGTAGTTTCTGGTTTTGCATCCACAATTCTAAACTTGTCAAGATTCGGCCGTAATGATACAAGTAGCGTTTAGTACGGCCCAAATCTAACAATACAATTACTAAAATACACCAACGACTATTTGATCACAGTAGGATCTCCTCCAGCCAATTCTGAAGCTATTGGTGAAATTTCCATTCTTTAAATGTGTTCCTATCCTGAGTTATGTGTGGTCAAGAAGAATGAGGATGTAATTCTGGGACTGGGTACGAGGACGGGCAGTACCCTTTTGTTCTCTACAGTCGCACGGTTTTGCGACATAAAAAACAAACGACAAAATTACTCACTTTCGTCTTCTCGTTCAATTACAACAACTAGCTGATGGTCAGGAGTCTCGTTATAAACCGGTCGCGTGTTTTTAGTGATATTCATAGTTGGGTCAAATCCTATATGGAACTTTCTAGCAAAACTTCCGATAACACCCATGACGCATTTGTTCAGTGTTTCCTTAGTACGACTCATGTCTTGGCATCAGTTCACCCCTCTCTTTCTCTCTCTCTCTCCTCCCTCCCCCCCCCCCCCTCCCTCCCACAGGTAGTAGGCATGGTCAGGGAGATGGCTCGGGTGGTGCAGTGGTGGAAGAGGAGCTTTTGACACAAGACGTCTCTCTGGACACGCTACCAGGCGAAGAGACGACCTCCCAAGATGCCATATCTCCAGATAACCCTGCTGACGTTGTGAGTGAACCAGTGGACCCTGGCGGCACAGCACCACTGGAGGAGGGAGGAGGAGATGGTGGCACCATGCAGGAGGAGGAGCACTCCACAACGCCTTATACGTACATAGGGAACCTCCTGGCCGCAGCCACCATGTTCCCTGGTTCTCCTGTGGTGGAGCCCACCGAGATAGTGGCTAACACTGTCGGGGAGTCGAGGCATTACCGCATGCAAGCGGCCATTGCTGGTGGGCTGTAGTTGAAATATAACTAACTACACTGTACATGTATGTTGTGGATGTGTGTTTGGTGGGCAGGCAGAACTACACTTACATGTAGTTGTACTTGATACCATTCACGTGCTTCTAGATTGAACAGCTGTCATTGCCATTCTCCATAAGTCATAAACACTAACACACACACACACACAAACACACACACACACACACAAACACACACACACACACACACACAAACACACACACACACACACACACACACACACACACACACACACACACACACACACAGATCATACTATCAATAGATTGGCAGACCTGGTCTTAGTTAATGTGCCCAAGTGCAAAGTACCTTCTACAGTGCTGGTACAATGTACCTTCTACAGTGCAGGTACAATGTACCTTCTACAGTGCTGGTACAATGTACCTTCTACAGTGCAGGTACAATGTACCTTCTACAGTGCTGGTACAATGTGCCTTCTACAGTGCTGGTACAATGTACCTTCTACAGTGCTGGTACAATGTACCTTCTACAGTGCTGGTACAATGTACCTTCTACAGTGCTGGTACAATGTACCTTCTACAGTGCAGGTACAATGTGCCTTCTACAGTGCAGGTACAATGTACCTTCTACTGTGCTGGTACAATGTGCCTTCTACAGTGCTGGTACAATGTACCTTCTACAGTGCTGGTACAATGTGCCTTCTACAGTGCTGGTACAATGTACCTTCTACAGTGCTGGTACAATGTACCTTCTACTGTGCTGGTACAATGTGCCTTCTACAGTGCTGGTACGATGTACCTTCTACAGTGCTGGTACAATGTGCCTTCTACAGTGCTGGTACGATGTACCTTCTACAGTGCTGGTACAATGTGCCTTCTACAGTGCTGGTACAATGTACCTTCTACAGTGCTGGTACAATGTGCCTTCTACAGTGCTGGTACAATGTACCTTCTACAGTGCTGGTACAATGTACCTTCTACCGTGCTGGTACAATGTGCCTTCTACAGTGCTGGTACGATGTACCTTCTACAGTGCTGGTACAATGTGCCTTCTACAGTGCTGGTACGATGTACCTTCTACAGTGCTGGTACAATGTGCCTTCTACAGTGCTGGTACGATGTACCTTCTACAGTGCTGGTACAATGTGCCTTCTACAGTGCTGGTACAATGTGCCTTCTACAGTGCTGGTACAATGTGCCTTCTACAGTGCTGGTACAATGTACCTTCTACAGTGCTGGTACAATGTGCCTTCTACAGTGCTGGTACAATGTACCTTCTACAGTGCTGGTACAATGTACCTTCTACTGTGCTGGTACAGTGTACCTTCTACAGTGCTGGTACAATGTGCCTTCTACAGTGCCGTTACAACACTCATGTCGTTGCTTGTAAAGTGGTAGCAACCACCTAGGAAGATGTGCCTGTACACATTATGCATGTCAGCTGTAGTCCTCTGTAGTTTGTGAGCATTCTTGACTTCACATAACCATAACCTGACCCCAAGTTGATCCAACATTGCTAAGTTGACCCTACATTGACCCCCAACCTTACCCTACATTGACCCTCATGTTGACCCTACATTGACCCCCATGTTGACCCTACATTGACCCCCAAGTTGACCCTACATTGTCCCCCAAGTTGACCCTACATTGTCCCCCAAGTTGACCCTACATTGACCCCCAAGTTGACCCTACATTGACCCCCAAGTTGACCCTACATTGACCCCCAAGTTGACCCTACATTGACCCCCAAGTTGACCCTACATTGACCCCCAAGTTGCATTTCCTCATTTCCTCTAGCCATTGCTCCTTGCAATGTACGGTTGTGCATACCAAGCTACATACATCTACATCTACCCTACGTGTACTTCTGTAATGCATAGACATGATCAATGTATTGGCCAAACCCCTGGTGTATTGGAACCATGCCCAAACCCCTGATGTATTGGAACCATGCCCAAACACCGTACCATGCCCAACTGATTATGGAAAGGAAAGTTTATCCTTTTACCTTGAGTCAGGATGTTGCTATTTCTTCACTTTAGGTATATCTGTACATGTACATGCATTGGTTGGTTTCATTCAGGTAGGAAAAACTTTAGCAAAGCATCTACAAGTAGTGCCACTATTGCCACATCTTTCCATTCTATTTTTAGTTCGTACATGCATATTATCTCCACTACAGTGTTTATCACTAACCCCTCCCTCTCATGCACTCTCTCTTCTCCCTCCCTCTCATGCACTCTCTCTCCCTCCCTCCCTATATTGTGTCCAGGTGTGCTCAGTGGTAGTGAGGTTATTACTCCAGTTGTTCGACCACTTCGAAATGTGAATCATTTTAGAACCCCAGCAATCAATGCAGGAGAAGAAGATGAAGGTGATTTGCTTATACATGTGTGTGTGGGTGTGTGTGTGTGTGCATGTGTGTGTGTGTGTGTGTGTGTGTGTGTGTATGGTTGCCCTTTGTACATGTACATGTACGTCAGTTTTGTTGGCAGCATATACATGTACTATGACTATGACATAACCTGTTCTATTTTTAGATGACTCCTCGGATGCCTCGGATACTGATCCATTCTTGGATGCGCGCGCACAACGGGTGTCGAGCCCGCATCCTTTCATCAAGCTTCTGAAAGAACTGTGGCCTTTTGGAGAGGAGTTTAGGTCCCTGAGATGGACAGAAAAGATTTATGAAGTCATCAAGGTACATGTGGTTACTGTGCACATGTGGTTACTGTGCACATGTGGTTACTGTGCACATATGGTTACTGTGCACATGTGGTTACTGTGCACATATGGTTACTGTGCACATGTACATGTATGTATACATGGGGTAGTTTATTTTTGTTTTGCTCGTTTGCAAACTTGCAATGCAATGTAAGTGATGTGCCAAAATCAGGTTTATAAAAAAGTAACCTTTTCCCTACACTACATGTATGTGTGTGTTGTTTTTTTGTTATTGCATGCTCAGATTGCCTGATGTGATGTTGCGATAACCTGCTTGTCCCCTCCAGTTCCCTGCAGTCTTGCTCCTGGCCCTCACTGTACCTGTGGTGGACCACGAGAAGCCACATGATAACTGGAACAAGTGGCTCAACGTCCTCCATTGTGTCACAGCTCCTCTGTTTGTCACCCTTATCACTAAGTGTACGTAAGTTGTGTTGGATGAAGTGTGAGGACAATAGACAACTTCACAATAGGGTTATTTTGTACCCGTGTGGTACATGTAGCTCCAGTTCCTTACATTAAGAAAGAAAGTGAAACTTTGATGTAGGTATTGTGGGTCACAAAGTGGACTACTTTGTAACATACAAATGAGTACTGCTGCATGATGTCATCTCCGGGGTAAAAAATAATCAGATTGTGATGTTGTCTATTGTAATGCATTCATCCTCAGGTAGATACATGTATTTGTGTCCATTTATCAACTATACATGATATAATGAATGACATCATACTATGCGTACATGTGAATAGCTTTGCTGCATTTATCATGAAGTAGTAACGTAAGGCATGTGCATGTAGTACGTATTGTGGAATAGTAAAACATTGCAGTACATGTGTTTCCTTCTGTGGCACAGGGGGATTGATAAACATTGCCGATGTGTTTCCGGTGTGGACCCTTGTCCTGATTGTAGCCACCATTGCTGCTATCATTGTTGCCTGCACTTCGAGGAACGACAGGCAACCTGTTTATCACTGTGTGAGTTCTCTCGTCTTGATTTCCTATTTTGCTTGGATTCTATTGCTTGAGCTCTACATGTATGTGTGCATAGTATTTGAGGTGGGGGAGGGGGGGGGGGGGCACTAAACATGTACTTCATACTAGCAATACTTCACTCCATATCAAGAAGCTGTTAAATTTGAAGTGCCTGTACATGTACGCAACCCCAGGAGTAATGGATATTAATGGCTGTATGAAGAAGGTTGATGTATCCATTGGGGATTGCCTGTAACGCAGCTTTTGATTGCACAGTTGCCATGATTGTAATTTAAACCACAGTAACTATGTAATTATGGTATTGCCAGTATTGCTGTACTGTAATGGTCTGGGGACCCTTAGTAATTACTATGTAGAGAATGTTGAAAACATGCATGTACTTGGAGGGAAACACAGGTGGTTGCAAAGAGCAATCCTTTTCTCCTGACCACCACGGGTAAGATTAACCAAACCCAAACCTGATTGGATGCGTATGTGTGCTGGCATATACTGTATATGTATATACAGGTATGCATATTACTATTCATAGTCAGGGTCAAATCCTATATGGAAGTTTCTAGCGAAACTTCCAATGTACGTACATGTATTTGTATGTGAGTTTACATTATGGTTAAAACTTTCAGGTCTTTGCATGGATTGCCTTCGTTGTCTCAGTTGTCTGGATCTATAGTTTGGCAAATGAAGTGGTTAACCTTCTTCAGGTATGTGTAGAGGAGTGTGTGGGTGTGTGTGTGGGTGTGTGTGTTATGCTCACTTCTTTCTGCAGTGTTTTGGAGTGGTCATGAAGCTATCTGATGGCATTCTTGGTCTCACCTTCCTTGCCTGGGGAAACAGTGTTGGAGGTGTGTGTTCATTCATACATGTACATTTGCGCATGTATCCATGTTGGACGTGCATGTATCCATGTTGGACGTGCATGTATCCATGTTGGATGTGCATGTACCTATGTTGGACATGCATGTACCCATGTACCCATGTTGGACGTGCATGTATGAGATACTACAGCTAATAGATAGAAACAATTGCCTGAGCCATGAGCTCTGTACGAGTGCTTGCAACGTTGTCAGTGGAGTCGTTAATTGCAGGGCATTCTCACCTCATTCCTGCCCTCCAAAGTTGCAGACAAGGACAGACAGGTTTTTTTTTTTTAATACGCAGTCTCATATGAGTTCTGAAAAATACACAGACATATGTGAAACTATGTGTGAAGTCGTTTTTTTTTTTTTTTTTTCAGAAACAAATGGTTTGGAAGTTCTGTTTGTTCTTAGAGATTTATAATGGGGTTTTAAGTGCTCTTAATAGATGGTAAATCTCCTTGATGAGGGGCAGTGTATACATACAGGGTGTGTGCCTGGTGTATTGGAGGGTGGCTTGGCAAAATACTTATCTTTACTAAGCATTTTCATGGGTAGACATGCTCTCGAAAAATACCAGACATACTGTTTTGCGTAATGTAATTGTTTTATTTTCTTCAGAGGGACAGTTAAACCGTGCCTTAGTGCTTATTTCATCTTTTTGTTGCCAAGTTAAGTTAGACCAAAAATTATTCTTTACATGTACAGTACATTCATACATGTATAATGAGGCAGCCCCACTACCATATTGGTAGCTACAGATGTCAAAAATACTCTTACATGTACATAATAGAGACAGAATCCCAATACTGATGATACCAGCCCTACCCTCGTATGTGTACTGTGTGCATCAAGCTTATCTTGCTTTGTGGCTTCATGTAAACAAGTGGTGCTCCAGATGTCCATGTGGTATTTCAGTTGCTACTGATACTGACCTGCAACTAAAAGTTTAAATGTACCTCTGTATGGAGCTTTATGGAGTGGGGGGCCTAGGACCTCTCCTGCCAGTCTGTATGGAGCTTTATGGAGTGGGGGGCCTAGGACCTCTCCTGCAGGTCTGTATGGAGCTTTATGGAGTGGGGGGCCTAGGACCTCTCCTGCAGGTCTGTATGGAGCTTTATGGAGTGGGGGGCCTAGGACCTCTCCTGCAGGTCTGTATGGAGCTTTATGGAGTGGGGGGCCTAGGACCTCTCCTGCAGGTCTGTATGGAGCTTTATGGAGTGGGGGGCCTAGGACCTCTCCTGCAGGTCTGTATGGAGCTTTATGGAGTGGGGGGCCTAGGACCTCTCCTGCAGGTCTGTATGGAGCTTTATGGAGTGGGGGGCCTAGGACCTCTCCTGCTGGTCTGTATGGAGCTTTATGGAGTGGGGGGCCTAGGACCTCTCCTGCAGGTCTGTATGGAGCTTTATGGAGTGGGGGGCCTAGGACCTCTCCTGCAGGTCTGTATGGAGCTTTATGGAGTGGGGGGCCTAGGACCTCTCCTGCAGGTCTGTATGGAGCTTTATGGAGTGGGGGGCCTAGGACCTCTCCTGCAGGTCTGTATGGAGCTTTATTGAGTGGGGGGCCTAGGACCTCTCCTGCAGGTCTGTATGGAGCTTTATGGAGTGGGGGGCCTAGGACCTCTCCTGCAGGTCTGTATGGAGCTTTATGGAGTGGGGGGCCTAGGACCTCTCCTGCAGGTCTGTGTGGAGCTTTATGGAGTGGGGGGCCTAGGACCTCTCCTGCAGGTCTGTATGGAGCTTTATGGAGTGGGGGGCCTAGGACCTCTCCTGCAGGTCTGTATGGAGCTTTATGGAGTGGGGGGCCTAGGACCTCTCCTGCAGGTCTGTGTGGAGCTTTATGGAGTGGGGGGCCTAGGACCTCTCCTGCAGGTCTGTATGGAGCTTTATGGAGTGGGGGGCCTAGGACCTCTCCTGCAGGTCTGTATGGAGCTTTATGGAGTGGGGGGCCTAGGACCTCTCCTGCAGGTCTGTGTGGAGCTTTATGGAGTGGGGGGCCTAGGACCTCTCCTGCAGGTCTGTATGGAGCTTTATGGAGTGGGGGGCCTAGGACCTCTCCTGCAGGTCTGTATGGAGCTTTATGGAGTGGGGGGCCTAGGACCTCTCCTGCAGGTCTGTATGGAGCTTTATGGAGTGGGGGGCCTAGGACCTCTCCTGCTGGTCTGTATGGAGCTTTATGGAGTGGGGGGCCTAGGACCTCTCCTGCTGGTCTGTATGGAGCTTTATGGAGTGGGGGGCCTAGGACCTCTCCTGCCAGTCTGTATGGAGCTTTATGGAGTGGGGGGCCTAGGACCTCTCCTGCAGGTCTGTATGGAGCTTTATGGAGTGAGGGGCCTAGGACCTCTCCTGCCAGTCTGTATGGAGCTTTATGGAGTGGGGGGCCTAGGACCTCTCCTGCCAGTCTGTATGGAGCTTTATGGAGTGGGGGGCCTAGGACCTCTCCTGCAGGTCTGTATGGAGCTTTATGGAGTGGGGGGCCTAGGACCTCTCCTGCCAGTCTGTATGGAGCTTTATGGAGTGGGGGGGCTTAGGACCTCTCCTGCAGGTCTGTATGGAGCTTTATGGAGTGGGGGGCCTAGGACCTCTCCTGCAGGTCTGTATGGAGCTTTATGGAGTGGGGGGGCTTAGAACCTCTCCTGCAGGTCTGTATGGAGCTTTATGGAGTGGGGGGCCTAGGACCTCTCCTGCCAGTCTGTATGGAGCTTTATGGAGTGGGGGGGCTTAGGACCTCTCCTGCAGGTCTGTATGGAGCTTTATGGAGTGGGGGGCCTAGGACCTCTCCTGCAGGTCTGTATGGAGCTTTATGGAGTGGGGGGCCTAGGACCTCTCCTGCAGGTCTGTGTGGAGCTTTATGGAGTGGGGGGCCTAGGACCTCTCCTGCAGGTCTGTATGGAGCTTTATGGAGTGGGGGGCCTAGGACCTCTCCTGCAGGTCTGTATGGAGCTTTATGGAGTGGGGGGCCTAGGACCTCTCCTGCAGGTCTGTGTGGAGCTTTATGGAGTGGGGGGCCTAGGACCTCTCCTGCAGGTCTGTATGGAGCTTTATGGAGTGGGGGGCCTAGGACCTCTCCTGCCGGTCTGTATGGAGCTTTATGGAGTGGGGGGCCTAGGACCTCTCCTGCAGGTCTGTGTGGAGCTTTATGGAGTGGGGGGCCTAGGACCTCTCCTGCAGGTCTGTATGGAGCTTTATGGAGTGGGGGGCCTAGGACCTCTCCTGCAGGTCTGTATGGAGCTTTATGGAGTGGGGGGCCTAGGACCTCTCCTGCAGGTCTGTATGGAGCTTTATGGAGTGGGGGGCCTAGGACCTCTCCTGCTGGTCTGTATGGAGCTTTATGGAGTGGGGGGCCTAGGACCTCTCCTGCTGGTCTGTATGGAGCTTTATGGAGTGGGGGGCCTAGGACCTCTCCTGCCAGTCTGTATGGAGCTTTATGGAGTGGGGGGCCTAGGACCTCTCCTGCAGGTCTGTATGGAGCTTTATGGAGTGAGGGGCCTAGGACCTCTCCTGCCAGTCTGTATGGAGCTTTATGGAGTGGGGGGCCTAGGACCTCTCCTGCCAGTCTGTATGGAGCTTTATGGAGTGGGGGGCCTAGGACCTCTCCTGCAGGTCTGTATGGAGCTTTATGGAGTGGGGGGCCTAGGACCTCTCCTGCCAGTCTGTATGGAGCTTTATGGAGTGGGGGGGCTTAGGACCTCTCCTGCAGGTCTGTATGGAGCTTTATGGAGTGGGGGGCCTAGGACCTCTCCTGCCAGTCTGTATGGAGCTTTATGGAGTGGGGGGGCTTAGAACCTCTCCTGCAGGTCTGTATGGAGCTTTATGGAGTGGGGGGCCTAGGACCTCTCCTGCCAGTCTGTATGGAGCTTTATGGAGTGGGGGGGCTTAGGACCTCCTGCAGGTCTGTATGGAGCTTTATGGAGTGGGGGGCCTAGGACCTCTCCTGCAGGTCTGTATAGAGCTTTATGGAGTGGGGGGCCTAGGACCTCTCCTGCTGGTCTATATGGAGCTTTATGGAGTGGGGGGCCTAGGACCTCTCCTGCCAGTCTGTATGGAGCTTTATGGAGTGGGGGGCCTAGGACCTCTCCTGCAGGTCTGTATGGAGCTTTATGGAGTGAGGGGCCTAGGACCTCTCCTGCCAGTCTGTATGGAGCTTTATGGAGTGGGGGGCCTAGGACCTCTCCTGCCGGTCTATATGGAGCTTTATGGAGTGGGGGGCCTAGGACCTCTCCTGCAGGTCTGTATGGAGCTTTATGGAGTGGAGGGCCTAGGACCTCTCCTGCAGGTCTGTATGGAGCTTTATGGAGTGGGGGGCCTAGGACCTCTCCTGCTGGTCTGTATGGAGCTTTATGGAGTGGGGGGCCTAGGACCTCTCCTGCCAGTCTGTATGGAGCTTTATGGAGTGAGGGGCCTAGGACCTCTCCTGCAGGTCTGTATGGAGCTTTATGGAGTGGGGGGCCTAGGACCTCTCCTGCCAGTCTGTATGGAGCTTTATGGAGTGGGGGGCCTAGGACCTCTCCTGCCAGTCTGTATGGAGCTTTATGGAGTGGGGGGCCTAGGACCTCTCCTGCCAGTCTGTATGGAGCTTTATGGAGTGGGGGGGCCTAGGACCTCTCCTGCCAGTCTGTATGGAGCTTTATGGAGTGGGGGGCCTAGGACCTCTCCTGCAGGTCTGTATGGAGCTTTATGGAGTGGGGGGCCTAGGACCTCTCCTGCAGGTCTGTATGGAGCTTTATGGAGTGGGGGGCCTAGGACCTCTCCTGCCAGTCTGTATGGAGCTTTATGGAGTGGGGGGGCCTAGGACCTCTCCTGCAGGTCTTTATGGAGCTTTATGGAGTGGGGGGCCTAGGACCTCTCCTGCAGGTCTGTATGGAGCTTTATGGAGTGGGGGGCCTAGGACCTCTCCTGCAGGTCTGTATGGAACTTTATGGAGTGGGGGGCCTAGGACCTCTCCTGCTGGTCTGTATGGAGCTTTATGGAGTGGGGACCTAGGAGGTCAAGCAAATTAATTAGTGTTAATGAAGCAGGTTTCCAGTCCATCCTTGGACATTATACTCACCCAAGTTGAACATCTGTACCCATGTTGGACATATGTACCCATCCATGTTAAGTGTATGTACCCATGTTGGACATATGTACCCATCCATGTTAAGTGTATGTACCCATGTTGGACATATGTACCCATCCATGTTAAGTGTATGTACCCATGTTGGACATATGTACCCATCCATGTTAAGTGTATGTACCCATGTTGGACATATGTACCCATCCATGTTAAGTGTATGTACCCATGTTGGACATATGTACCCATCCATGTTAAGTGTATGTACCCATGTTGGACATATGTACCCATCCATGTTAAGTGTATGTACCCATGTTGGACATATGTACCCATCCATGTTAAGTGTATGTACCCATGTTGGACATATGTACTCATCCATGTTAAGTGTATGTACCCATGTTGGACATATGTACCCATGTTGGACATATGTACCCATCCATGTTTACCCATGTTGGACATGCATGTACAGTGTACCCGTGTTGGACATGCCATGTTGCACATGCATGTGCATAACATTAGGTATGGGTTGTGTTTTTTATTCACATTTGTTTTGTCTCTCTGTTACTGCTATACATGTAGATGCCGTTTCTAATGTAACAATGGCCCGCCAGGGATTCCCTCGGATGGCCATTGGTGCCTGCTTTGGAGGGCCTCTCATGAGTATCCTCAAATACCTTATGTTTGGGTATCAAATACTTAAATATAAGTGGTGGCTGCAAAATTTCATCGTGTTGCTGTATGTGGGTGGAGCCAACATTTGTATGTACATGTTACATGCACGCATTGAAAGTGTGGAGAAATCAAATGGCTCATTAGGGTTAATTGTTGTGCATAATGTTGTACATGTATAGAAGACCCATTGCTGGCCTGGCTCCCTTTGTGTACATATATGTACGTGTCTGCATGCCACAAATTGGATGTTTACAACGTTTCATAAAGGCTTATAATCAGCATACATGTATGGACTTAACTTATACAGACCTTCTTATAGCGGTAGGCATTGGTTCTGTGATAAAAATGGCCACCATTAGGAAATTGGAGTTCCCGGTAAGTACCACTGTATGTACATGTATGTGTTTACAATGCGCAGTAAGCAGACTTGAGTTACAATAGAACTCTTTATGACATATGTACATAAAATGATGTTGTATGAGATTGCTATAAGTATGTATAGCCGTAAGCAAGGATTGGTGCATTATATGATTGAATTATTCTTGCATACATGTAAGCACATTGTATACAATCCAATGTAGCAAATTGATGAAGTGTTCTATTACATGGGGGTGGAGGGGGGGGGGGGGGGTTGTGGTAATGCTTGGAGATAATAACAGAATCTAGATTAATTTTATTTCTGGAACAACAATGCTATTTAAAATCTAACAAGTAAATAAAAACATTCTCTAACTAGAGAGTTTTTGGGATATAGGATTGACCAATGGTGGTGTAAAAAGCACAGAAACAAGAGTGACAGAAATTTTACTGGAAAATTGAAATAGGCCTATATTTAACCCATTACTCAGTCATGCGCTGTTATATTGTAAGTGTGCTAAATATAGAAAGTACGAATGTCACGACTTTTGACATTCGTACCTCGCGCGCGTATGCTTTGCCCTTTTCCGTTAACTTTTACGAAAGAGACACACCACCAGCGAGAACAACTCGAGAACTCCCTGCTTCCGCGATTTTTAGTACAAAGTTTACTGAGCTCATGTATAAAAAGGGCTTCAAAAATTGTCCCTTACGCAAGACATTTGTCCTTTCTACGGATCATCAGGTGAATAGGGGTTAAAGTTGCATGCACTGATCTTATCTAAGGTCTCATAGAAGAGTCAGATATTAGATTGTGATAAATTGACATAGCAGGAAATATATCACAAATTAAAATTAACATGCCGTAACCCACTACATGCATTCTGTAGTGTAATTACATTAATACGTTTGTCTCTTGTACATATACATGTATCGAGGGTTCAAGGTTATTAAAGTTATCCAAACTCCAAAGTGAAAGTGGGGAGTTAGTCATATGTATTACATCCCTTCTTATGAGTATAATACCTTACATCCAATCCAATAGGCTGTGCTTTTTGACTCTCCATGCATTTAAGGTTCCTTTGAAAGGTCCCCTGTGTTGATATTTATTGAGTGCAGGCAGCATTTAGAAAGTATTGATTTCTTATTTAGTTCCAACTTAAAGTGTGAAAATTACATCATTTGAATGAAGAAGCATCTGGAGTACATACTCAACCAATTTATATTTATAATGATTTTAGGGTCATTATTTAACAATTTTTAACCTTAAAAGTTTTAAAAATAACTGACATTTCACATTCTGTTGTCTAGATGCGAGCAATAATTATACAAAGCAAGTAATCAAAACATTCTCTAATGGAAATTTGGAAGCAAAAGTTGTGTAAAACGGAAGGAAATAAGGTTGCGGGGAAGGGAAAATGAGACAAATCTACATGTATATTTAGCTTTTTTTGTTGCATATACACATTCCTAATATAGGTTTTATCTTGTTCACAACCTTGTTCACTTCATTTGTACACCACCTTTGCCTTCAAATCCTATATCCCTTGAGCATTCATTAGAGAATGTTTCTATGCATGTAAGTACGTGTGGGACGTCTTCTTGCAATGCACCTTAAGTCCAACTAAAATCCCACCCACCTCAAGAAATCATTATTTTCTAACTGCAATACAAAGGCACATGGGGGAACCTGCATCCAAAATACACTGCCTTACTTGCAATATTTACCCACCAACCTTACCTGCACCTTTTTACTTTGGTGCTCTGTTGCACATTCCCCCCCTTCCCCCCCCCCCCCCCCCCCCCCCCTCACCCACTTTATGTATGGAGCATTGTACCAGTGCCAGGTACACAGATTATAGATTATATGTCTATATAAATGCCACTCTTGCAGCTCTTCAGATATGCTGGTTAGCAGGTACATGCAGAAGCCTCGTATTTGCATGGTCTCTACAGTGCAAGACTTAATTCACGACATTTGTATGGCCAAACGGCCACCCAATTATGATATTGGGTGGCCCTTTTCTGGATTTGGTCAGCCATTTTTGTATAGTAACCGTACGTGTCATCAGTACACCGCAGCCCCCAATGTGCAATGAAAAGTTCATTATCCATATCGTTGGAGGGAATGCACTCACGTCGCAGTAAGATAGCGCAATTAACAATTGGTCAAATGGCCAATCACAGATGATGTTGTATGGCCATTTTAGCAAAATGATCTGAAAATGGCCGTGGGCCGGCCGTTAATTCCCGCGCTGTCTCAAGGTGCTGTGGATTATCGTAACACTATTCCACTGTCGCAGTGTTTTAACCATAAAGCCTGATTATAATACCCTTCCTACAAAGTACATGTAGAATGCCCTCAGGTGTATTCTTAGCAACTTCCCAGCTTTGCTTGTATAACATATTTTCCAGTTATGTACATTTTACTGTTTATCTCTCTGCATGTGCATTCATGTTCTATTATATAATGTGAATCAATGTATGCATTATTTGGTGTCCATAACAGATCTATTTCACTCAAGTGGAGCTGTTTGCTGTTGGATTTGTCATGTTTAGTCTGTCATGTTCTCTACTTGTGATCTTGTTCATGTCCTTCAAACTTCGACGTCTGTATGGAATATTTTTAATTGGTCTTTATGTTTCTTTTTTTGTGGTCTCCATCCTGGCTGAAAAAAACATATTCACAATTTCAATATACGGTGTTATATCTCAGTGAGAGTACCAGTATTTTTGAATATATATATGTATTTTTATGTCTTCGCTGTTTTGAATTATACATGTTTTATGCCTTTGTTCAATTTTTCATTCTTTAAAGTTCTTCAGTTGATCAAGGTGGGTTAAATTAACATGTACATATGCACAGTATCTTAAAGTGTAGATGATACCAGTCAGTCATTGGTAATCAATTTTTAACTCATCCAAGTGATACTGTGTTCAGTAACTGGATAGAATTCCAAAAATCATCCTTTTTAGAGAGTAAGTGTGGAACGTTGTCCAAATCACAAGTGCACTATTCAAAAAGTGGACCCTAGAGAGCAATAAGAATAAGGGGCTGTTCATAAATTACGTTACGCTGAAGGGGGGGGTATCAGCCAGTGTGACGATGTATACATTAAGCAGACATCAGTGCGGGACATAGTATGACGAGAGGGCCATAATGGTCAAAAATAATGTGACGTATTTTATGAAAGGCCCCTAGGGAAATAATGAATCAACATAGTTGACTTTGTAAGTGCATCAGTTCAAGAATTGGTTAAGGAACTACAGCCTGCTCTTATTCTACTTGGCTACGTAACGTACATGTAGATCTATATTTACAATCTGTGCTACTAGCTGTTTTAACCGATTAATGCAGGAATCTTTTTTTGCTTAACTAAAGTTGATACAATGAAGCAGCAGGAATGGCATTTCAACAGTAAGCACATATTTGATGCAGATATACATTAATGTCAGCTGCTTTTTTAAAACTCTGCTCCAAGTGTTCCATTGCAATCCATATTGAATTTAGGCTAGGAAAAGATAGCAAATCCCAGGCACTTTCTGGTTTGGTTATGACTACATGTATTTTCCTTTTCTATCCTTTGTGCTTGGCATTCTGAACCATACATCTAAAGGTGTGGAAGTTTTTTTAAAAATGTATTTTTACTTGATCAGATATTGACTGAGCGAGGGTTGCATATCTACACGTAGCTAGGTTCAAGTTTTAAATATATAACTTCGCGGCTCAAGTAGCCTTCTCATGGTTATCTCAGTTACCTGACTACGCGTTCCATAAGGAAAACCGTCAGTTCTCATGTAGCTGCAATGATTTGGACACCTTGGAATACACATGTGTATGCAGGTAAGATCTTCAACTCATCAGAGTCACTACCAAATGTTAGGTCATGAAAACAATGCAGCCAAACTACATGATCAGCTTAGCTTGCTATAAATAATCTGGAGGTCAGGGGGTCTAAAGATCTGATTTTTTGTTACCACCACACCTTCCTTGCGTATGATCTCTATTTTACAAATCCTTCTGAATGCCTGCCGTCTCACTTTATGTAAATGTTTTCTAGAAATCTCCTATAGCTGGCTTGCCACACTGCTCTCATAAAGATACATGTGCAAGTAGTATTCAACTATCCACTCATGCCCCTGATAATTCTGTAGGGAAGAACGAAGCTTCTTATTTTGAAGTAGGAAACTGTAAATAATTACAGTTTAATCAATAGCCTGTCTGCCTTGAAGCCCAACCCCCTTATTTGGGTGATGCATGCAATGGTTACATATAGCTGAAGGGCTGTCACAAATCCCCGAAGCCTTCAAGGTTCTGCACATATATGTTTAGTAGACTGTTGTCTATGACTGAGGTGTTAGATATGTACGCTATATGTTGCGTGAAAGTTATAGTATATTTCACAACTCCATATTTTGATAACTTGTTTTTCTAAATGTGTAGTGTAAATATTAATTAATACGCAACACAATAAAAATTAATGTAAGCCAATTGCAGGGAACTAGGTTGAGTCTGGATCCAACGTGCAGTCTTACAGATGTTGGGGAACTAAAGCCACATAAATGATATCCCACAGGGTACATGTTTAGCTTCTTAGCAGCGCTGTTCCAAATTCCAGACCATCACCCAATCACACCTAGCATCACATCAAAACACAAACAAAAGCAGTTAGGCAGGTGGGAGCTCCCTGGTCTGGATGGCTATGAAGATGAAGCATGAGGTGTGGGGATACGAACGAGTGTTGCCATAGTACCAGAGGACAGTTTTCTCATTTGAAGAGGCAGTCGCTGGTCAGATGCCAACTGAGTCCCCAGACCTAATGGTTCTGCTACAAATAAGTCTGTAACAAAGAGCAATAGAGTCCCCAGTCTGCCCCAAGGAAGACAGAAGCAGTTTGGTGAGCATGGCTGGTGGTCCCTACAGAAGATGGCTCCACCCAATGCCAGGGGTCCTGGCAGTCCACAGCAAACTGCCTGGACTTCTATGAGAAGTACTTCCCACCCAACCACCACCTGTCTAAGCATGACTATCACATGAGGTTAAGGAACCAATTTTGTTAGGCAGTTTCCCAGACCACTTCTCACATAGCGGTGATGTAATCCATCCGCAGCTACGAGTGTGGTCTGGGTACGAGACTACACTATCAGGGCATACAGTCAAGTACCCAGACCTAGCTGGATGAGGTGTTAACTTGGTTCTCAATAGAGAGCGGCCCACGCTTCTTGTATGCGGACATTATTATTGGTTCACGTGTATGAGATATTAAAGCAGGTGTGCTGTACCCGAGGGTATCTTTGGCTACACTGATATAACTGTGCTGTGTAAGTGTCCACTCTATCGGAAGGGCTTCCAGCGTTCGTGGCGCAACCTTTACACACAAGCACACAAACATGCAAACATAGGTCCAAATGTATAAAAGACATGGAGTACATGGAATTTAGATTTCTGAGGGGTGGTGACCAGCTTATAGCTGATGCCTCTGTACCTTAGCAACAAGTGGAAAATTGGTTTCATTGAACAGGTTCATTTTTGGCATGCCAGCCCTGCTGTAGGGTCATGGTGTGTGTGTGTGTGTGTGTGTGTGTGTGTGTGTGTGTGTGTGTGTGTGTGTGTGTGTGTGTGTGTGTGTGAAGTGCACATGGCAAACACCAGACAATTTAGTAACCAGATGTTTAAAAAATTGGCTCTAGACCTATTCATCATCTCTCGACTTAACCCCTAACAGTGGGGCTACCCAGATCCAAACAGATATTTTCAAGCACATGCACACACCCACATACTCACATACCTACTCTCACGCACTACAAATAATACATACGCACACACAACACACTTACATGGTGCGTGTATGTGTCTGCATGATACAAATGCACAAGACGATTTAGAAAAAGCATAAGCTCCAATAGAAATACAAATTTTAATACAAAAGAGAAACGTGATGAATAGGATGACTGAGGCAGTTTTATATTTGTATGTGGGTGGACAATTAGGAAATAAAATTACAACAGCAAAACCCGGACGTTGATGTGTGAATGACTGACTGCCCATGGCATTTATGTGTGTCTGTGTGTGTGCCTGTGTCTGTGTGTGTCTGTGTGTGTGTGTGTGTGTGTGTGTGTGTGTGTGTGTGTGTGCCTGTGTCTATGTGTGTCTGTGTGTGTGTGTGTGTGTGTGTATGAAGTGCACATGGTAACACCAGACATTTGTAACCACATGTGTTCAAGACCTGTTCATTATTGCTCAATTTAACTCCCTAACAGTGAGGCTACCCAGGCCACAAAGATCCAAACATGTACCTCTTTTAGTGTTTGTTTACGTAGATGTATAAAACTTGGTTTAATGTTTTGGTGAATGGAACAATAGCAATGTGCTAATTCCCACCAAAAGCCTGGGAAAACCTCACTTCCATTCATTCCTGAGCCTAACAGTCTGAGAAATGCCTCACCTCCATTTAACTAATTCCCTCACTTTCAGTCAAACCCAGTCTAAGACACTGTCCCAAAAATATTTACACCTGATATGCACATGTATATAGAAAGGATGGTAGGGGTGGGCTGCAATAAATGAGCAACTATGACTGGACAGCTGAATGTCAACCTAAAGCTTAAGCTGGGATGTCAGAGCTCATGCGATATGCTGGGGATAATGACTATACATTTTGAGCAATTAATCTAGCTGAGAGGCGCAAAGATCATACCCTACCCCTCCCATTCGTGGTAAGAATATCAAATGAATAATGTATGGAGTACTATTGCTAAGTTTTAGTAAGGGGTGGGGTGGGGGGGGGGGGGGGGGGCAAATAAAACAAACTGTATGGACCCCATTATACAGTAGAGATATTGAAAAGACCATTACAAATCTGCTTTCAAATAAAATAAAATATTTGTTCGATTCAATACCACTGGACTGCCTGGGTTGGGCTGTTTGCTACATCATTCAGGTGAGGTTTGGCAGCGATTGTATATGGGTCACAATAAGGTATTTGTTCGATGGGTCACAATAAGGTATTTGTTCGATTCAATATCACTGGACTACCTGGGTTGGGCTGTTTGTGATTTGAACCACTGACCTTGCACTGTGATTACACCGGTGTAACCCACTATGCCAATCTGACCATCCCCTACCCCCTCCCATTTAGGGAAAGAGCCATGCTTTGTGGGACATCACATGCCATAAAAAAGGGCTGCAAAATTGGAAGTAATCAAAAGGACAATTGATGTCACACACACATAATTAAAATAGGAGGGACAATATAATAATACAATAGAAACTGACAACTAATAATGTTGCTGGCGATGTGCAAGTTTAGGGCACAAATGATTTGTGATGAGGTAACTGATGCAGTGTACTTACCAGGCCATCCTTACACAGTGGCTTCACAGGGATAGTGACGTTTCTATACTTGCAGTGCTTTTCTTCTGATTAGAAGAGAAGAAATTATTACTATTCACACGTAGTCATGTGTGCGCATGCACACATTGTGATGTGATGTGTGTGATGCAATGATTACATCACACGCACATCACAGTCACCACATACACCACACATTACACATACGCCACACACCCCTTCGCCATGACTCTCTTCCAGTACTGCCTGAAGTAATGACCTCCCCCTTCCTTCCCCCTCCACCCCCACCCCTTTCACACATACCCTTCACTTTCCCTTCCATCTGGGTGAGGTCAGCCATGACCTGGTCAAACTGGATGTGAGAGGCCGCCAGCAGATTGGCAGCATCAGGTAGGGGACACACTTCTGTGGACATGCCTGCAAACTACATCAGAGAAAGAGACAGCGGTAAATAATATACCTTCACCATTAGCCCATTCCCCCCACCTCCCTCTTCTTTCCCTTCCCTCCCCCCTTCTCCCCTCTTCACTCTCTCTCTCACCTTATTTGCATGTCCAATATATAGTGGAGCCTCACGGGTCCCTCTGACAAAAGTATTGTGGCATTTGCCCCCACGACCCTCTGTGCTTCCTACCCCACTGACACCAGTCCAATACACGCAACACACAGTCCAGTTACATGCATGAAAAACACATCAGTGACATGGAGGGCCTTTGGACATGACCATGTAGAGGAGACCATGGGATATGAGTATAAAGTGGAGGGCATGAGTCTGAAAAGATTTGATGCTGATAAAATTATGACCACTAAAGAAATACAAGGTAATGATATATGTGGTTTATTTGCACATGTAGGACCAAACATAAAGAGAATGAATCTGAATATAAACATAACAAAATAGTTAGAGAAAGAGGTTGTATAGTAGGCAGTGAAAGCACTGTAACCAAAGGACATAGAAAAAAAAGTGCAAATGGATTAGGGTTAACAATTTACAGGGTTTACAGCAAAGGGAAAAGAATAGTGTCTTATGGTCGTGTATAGGCGTGACATGGAGACTTGTGTATGTATGTGTGTGTGTGTGTGTGTGTGTGTGTGTGTGTGTGTGTGTGTGTGTGTGTGTGTGTGTGTGTGTGTGTGTTGGTTAATGGGTGTGTGTGCCAGCCATGTAGATGAAATGAAAAACCGTTGGCGTTTAAATTAAAATACATGTGCCTGCAGAACGCAAACCCCAACAATAAGGAAACGTTACATGTGTTCCAGCCTTGCTGTGCTGCATGTGGCTTTAACTCGACCACGCCTATCCCCTAGCCTAGCTGATACAACGAGCATTATATCTCATCGATTCAAATGGCTCTGATGTACTGTTATACTAGGTTGTGAGTCTAAAAATGGCCACGCACTGAGTGGCACCCAAAGAGTTTGATCGAATCGACAGAGACACGATTTCTACATTATGTTGTGCGCGCGTATCGGTACTGGTAGTACACACCGTGTTGTGTATGGTGATGGTAGCTGAATCCACGCATTTCGATCGCTTAACAAATCTTGTTCGTTATAGAAGAGAACCACTGACGTTTGTGGAAACATTAAAATAATAGTGGCATGGGCACGGGAGTCGGAGTAGCGTGATAGGTGAATGGCGCGAAATGAACGAGTAATGTGCAATTACTTTACACAGCAGTATCTCTGTTACTAGATCCGTTACAGTCTGTAACGGATCTAGTAAAAATTAACGAACGATATAAATCAATAGGTACAGGATCCCTCTACGCATTTACCAAAAATCGAAGTGAATTTAATTTTCCTGCAGAAAGATATGGCGGGTTTGAACCCCAAGGGGTATCTGACATATAAACGCGGCAAAAAAAGCTAATGTAAGACTCCAAAATGTACCTTACCATAGAGAAATGGTGTAGTATGAAGTGCTGAAAATAGGAAGTAAATAGCGCGCACCGTTCGGAAGTTATAGCGATTCAAACATGAATCATTTATTTATATATATATAAATTACAGCGATGGGTCATTTTCGCTTGAACTGTCCCATATATTGTGTACGACATAAATAATCACTATTAATAATATTATCTTTTTTAGTGGTCTATAGCAAGTATTAAATTTAATTGACAGTACGACTTGAAATATATACCTTTTAATGATTGTTGTTACAACACTGGAGAATGCATGAACTATTATGACAAACAACAAATAATAGCTAATAGCAGGTGGCTCAATTTGTCCCCTCTGTCCTGGGAGAGTACTTGATCCCCTTGACCATCATGCACTCACCTGCAAGCGTGGTGGTGATGTAGTAACCTGCCACAACACCGTTGCTGAAACCTGTTGCAGGGCCCACCACAATGTGATGGTGGAGGCAGGAAGTGACCTCACCACATCCTTGTACCTAACTGGGTTTTGAAGCCAGCAGCCTTCAATGTACAAGGAGCTGGGGACAAGTGTGCGTCCCCATGGTGGTTTAAGCATATGGTACTTGGGGGAACAGAAGCGGCAATTGTGTCATTTTCTCTTCTGGCTTCTCACCTTGCAGGACCACTTCTATTGGGCCAAGGGTGTGATCCTAGCTAACCTATATGGCAGGCTGAACCTCTACCTGCTGCTTGGGTCTATTAACAGCTCACAAAATACTCTTAACAGCTCACAAAAAGGCATATTCATTGTAACCTCGATGGTTTGTGCAGTATGGTCACCTAATAGCGCGCCTGGACTACATGTAAATGAAATCTTTTAGCTACTGTAGATGAAAAAAAAGAGGTATCATGCCAGCTAGCCGTGCATGCAGATAAGAATTCGTCTTCATTAGCAGGAGCACTCTGTCGCACGTACGAGTAGATTTGTAGCGGTTATCGCCCCTTAAAAGCCCTTGTTTACGTTTCTCCGCTTGTTTGTGGTTGCCCACAAATCTGTTTGAAACCTATTATAGCTCTTTTTTTTTAAATGGATATCTTTAGGCTAACTCAATGAAAGGTGGTGCATGGTTCCTAGATGGGAAAAAAAAAGAAGGTAAGATTAGCAGGAGCAAACTATCGCACGTACGAGGAGAGGGTGCATGCATCACTATTTATGCATACATGAAAATTGTGCAGAGCTTAAAAATAATTTGCACTGGTTTGTGGTTGCCCACAAACCAGGAAATCGGCCGGTAGTATCGGTTTGGCCAATAACACCTATCACGCTATCACCGCGCCTGAACGTGGTATAAATGCACAGGCATGCATGCATCATATACGTGCTTGATGTATTGACAACAGCCTGAATATGGGAAGAGCATTGTATGTCAGCTTGCTGTCACTAACGAGGTAAGTATACCATGCACTATCTATTTATAAATGCGCGAATAGTCTGTCTGTCTGTCTGTCCCTATGGGGCTGTCCATAAAGTACGTCACGCTTTTTTTGACCATTCTGGACCCCCCCCCCCCCCTCCCCCCTCGTCACGCATTATCCCATACTGATGGTATACTTAATGTATGCATCGTCACGCTGACTGAGACCCCCCCCCCCCCCCCCCCCCTCCCCCTTGCGCGTGACGTACATTATGGACGGCCCCTATGTGTTCGTTTTTTGCGAGTTTGGCTGGGCCGTTTTCTAAGTTAGTGGGCTCTTTCGATTCCTTTCTACGATGCGCAGACAGTGGCGGGCCTACTTTTTGAATTTCACACCTTTTTCTCTCTGTAAATTGCGCGCATTCAAGTATTTAATGTGTTAACATTTAATTATCCGTGTTGCGTTGTAACTATGGTCTGCAAGTGGCCTGTAAAAGATATGAGTCAAAATCACGTCCCAGTTCTAACGCTAAAAGATTTGCACCATCTGATTATAAATGCACGGTTAGTCTGCATGTCTATCCGTCGGTGTTCATTTTTTGAGCGTCTGTGTTTTTGAGAAGAAAAAAAAGTGGGCTCTTTCGAACTTCGATTCTTTTTCTATGCGCAAACAGTGACAGGCTTACTTATTTCAAGTTCGCACATATTTCTCTCTGCACGTTGCGCGCATTCAAGTATTATTACAACTGACTATGTACATGTAAACCAAAATGTCATTGTAATAGTAAGGGTGATACACTGACAAGAAAAAAGCATGCAGAGCTGCAACGGACCTCTAGTATATGAAATGCATGTACGTGCAAGTACCACCCCGGACCGCGGAGTCGCAAGGGCAGCTCCCCCCCACCACCACCACCACCACCAACCACCGGCGCTTTTTTGACCATATTAATTATTTATGGAACAGTGTCCAGCAAGATCACCCTTATGATACTTTATCAAATTTTCCAGGACAAGCAAAAGAAAAAAGAAAAACAACGCTCGCATTGAAATGTATGGCTAATTATACCTAATAACTTTACGATGGAAAGGATGCGTAAGGACCATTTGATAGAAGCTCGTTTGGAGTTCACGGAAATGAAACAATTTGAAAATTTGTAAAACTATCCAGAAGGGTGGGCACTATATTTTTTCGTGTAGCTAGTTTGCTATGCATTATATGTATCTTAATTGATGGACCCGCCGCGTGCCTGATGGCCTCAGTCATTTGTTCTGTTGTATAGTGAAAGCCATTGAGCCCTGATCCTTGTATCCCTTGCTTCGTTATAATTGTACTCGGGATCTGTTTTTATTGTGTGTTATGACAGTCAACATATCTAGGATTTAAACTCATGAATGTCACGTGGAGAATTTCAATCATTTGCAGTGCTTTTCAAAACTTTCGGCCATGTGAAAAGTCGGAGATTAGTTATCGTACTTAAACTGATCTTAGACTACTCAGCTACTAATGCCGTTAGTGAAAGATCTTTTTAGATCGCTCGTCACCTGAAAGTAGGTACTTTGATAATTTTTCAAATTGATATTTTTGCAACACTTCGCATGGTTCTAGAAAGAGGAAAAAATGTGCATTCCAACGCTATATTACTTATGATATCATCTTTGTTCATTCGGTCAATACGGCGCTGAGAAAAACTGTGAGGTTGAACTCATATTCGCTATACTGATTGTACTAAACCATAAATATAGGGAGTAACTGCCACACATACCTGCATATAAAAATCATTTCTAGAAGGTACTACGACAGATATTGTGCATACGATCATGGCAAATATGCAGGCTGCTCATAATAGCGATATAGAAATATACTACAAAAAGTACACTAATCATGTTTCCAGAAACAAAATTTCACCAATCAATGATAAAGGTATTTCACAGGTCAGGAAAATCAACGAAACTTATCACTAGTAATATAGCCATTTAGCAGTACTTTTTCATCTTCCCTCAGTGTCCTCATGTTTCCAGTAGCAGATGATGGTGGCTTAAAAGTGTTTTTCACTGAAATAATGTGTCTATGATATAGAATGTTTTTCTTTTGGTCAGTAACTGAACCAAAAATGTTCAGTGCACTATGGCCATTAGTTATGAATAGGATATAACATTTCTGACAGTTTCAGTTTGTTCAGTTTCTTCAATGCCATAAGTTCTGGAAGAACCTCAGACAACTCAACATTGTTATGAAGTACTAAATTCAGCGTTTTTCCCCCAACTTCTTTCTGTAACTTGAATCTTTTTTCAATAAAAATTAAGTTAATTCTTAAAGTCATTCAGAATTTCTACACACATGGTAACTGCATTTCTACCATAGTTTCTAGATAAACTATCTACTTTATCCTTAAGTTAAAACATCACACCATGCAGCAAGATGAAACACAATACAAAATCTGTCTGTGGAATTATGCTTAGTTTAATACCTTTTTGGCGCAAGAATTCTTAAACCCTGCAGGATCACATTTACCTGAAATGCTTCCAGCAATGATACTTCTTGTATGTTGAGATTGTAGATGTAAAACACTAGCCCTCTGCATATCATGGGTGCTTGCAGTTTTTTTAATTTTATGTAATGCATAAAAATGCAAGTATAACTTGACAAGAGAGAACTGAGCACACACACATAGACACACACACACATAAATGATAAACTATCCATATAGTTATTCTTGTATGCTGGGAAGTCCTATGCCATCAACCATGTCCAGAGCACTCCTCCATATGAGAGCCTCAGAGACATAAATTGGTGGCTTTGATGTCATTACATTCACTAATGCCTTTCATAAAACATTCAACAATACTCTCCAAATAGTCTTCATTTATAACATACATGAACTGTTGAATAATAGCATTGAGTTGGATAAATATCATGTTCTATTAATACACATTTAAAATAAGTTCTCACTGCATGTTGCCATGACAATATTTTGATTAATTGGTTTGATTCGTAAGGGCCCTGCGCTAGATCAGAATTTCATTATATGCAACAAACTGTTACTTTATAAGCAGTAGAATCCGAAAATTATCTATTTATTGAACCCACATCAATGATAAGGTGCGTTTTATATAGAACACCTCATTAACACCCTCTATCTACGTACAAAAAAGGCCTAAAACATACTATTGTAACATTACGACACATAAGCATGACGTCCCACTGTCATATAAGATAAGAAAAGTTATTAGCTTTCACGATTATCGCGTACTTTAAACCTTATGAAGCCTTTCTCGGGGGCTACACCCTGCGCATTGTCTTATTGCCATCATATTTAAATGAGTAATGCATCTTAAGTATTTCATGCAACCCATTCAATGCGCCACAGAATTCAATAACCACCTAATCATACCCTTTTTGATATGCCCACAACTTACTAATGCGTATCTGTTAACCATTTAAACGAATAGCAAATCATAAAAGAAGTCGTGGACTAACTTGAAAGAATATCACGGGCACAAAAGAACTCCAAATCAGCACAGACAACCGATCGCCTCAAATCAACCCTCTCTGGCAGTCAAAAATTACGTTTCAATTTTAAGGAGACAATTTTTTTACGGTAGTTACGTGATTTGTCAAAGTACCTACTGAAAGCTTGGCTTCATTCAAATATGATTCCTTTGAAAGTTTCAACCACCTCAGTCATTGTTTTTAAAAATAAAATAAAAAAATAGGATGACTCTGGTGGGTGGGATACGATCATACGAACCTATATGTACAGTTATGTACTTTCACTAACCAACAAAAAGTAACGTGATGAGAATTAACAGCGATTTTCCGTGAACTCAGAAGGGTTTCTATGAAATGGTCCCTAAATTGGACTATCCATCATAAACTTATAAGGCAATGAATTTATAATTAGCCACACATTTCAATGCAAGCATTACTTGAAAATTTGAAAAAGTATCATAAGGGTGATTTTGCTGGACACTGTTCCATTTATTGTTCGTTTCACGCGGGTGCGCGGTTTCCATATACGTGAGCCGCTACTGCACACAAAACGATTATTTCAGTATATAGTCGTTTAGATGTTTACAGCTTATTGAAAGACCTTTGTACATTTTACTCTTCCTCATGGCTTCTGTTTGTTCTGTCGGCATTGTAAGACCTTTGAAAAATAGCTGCAGTTTTACCTTGTTCCGGCTTCGTTGCAGAATCATACAGCTTTTATTCACTACGCTCTGCAATAGTTTGCCTTCATGGTTAACATCTTGATCAAACCTTTTTGACAACCCTATAGATCTTGCATGTACCTCCACATTCTGAGTCATGCAACAGATTTCATTTCTTCTATGCTTTGTACGTATGCATAAATTATATATGCGTATCACTTTGCTTTCAATAAATGTATTATTTTTACATTCTCCCTGTTACTATGATTACAGCATATTCTATGCAGCTGGATCATATTTGGAAGCTCCTCGTATTTCATTCACTGGACACGTGCGCATTGATGTCAATACTAGAAATAATGTCAATTGCAATTTTGACACTCAAATTCCTCTTGATCCCAATCCAAATGAAGATTGGAATTCTAATGGAACATCCGAATTCTCATTTTTGGACTGTAAGGTTACATCAGCTCTTAATACAGCTGGCAGTTACGTAGGCTCAAGTGATCCAGTTGTTGGTGCCAAGGTACTCACAAACATTGATCAGTCATTTCCCAAGCTTGCTGACTTGGATGTTGACTACCAACTCATAAAATCTGGTATATATGGATTGAATTTTGTTTTAGACCTCAATAACAAAGTGGCGCTCCAAGCAACACTGGAGTCTAATGTTCTTGCCCAGGATGTCTGGACTAGGTCTGTTTGCACAGACTATATGTCCACCTATCTTAGTTCAAAGTGTGTGAGCATTCTTAGTAACGTGCAATGGGGCAATGCAAGCAATGAATCGTCTACATTGTCGGAACTGAAGAGGGTATCTAACGGAGGCAACCTGTCCATTTCAATGGTTGTCTACTTTTACACCAGAAATATGGCTTCATTTCTTTACACCAACTTCACGTTAGGGTATGTTGTTGGTACAATTGGGGTTGCCAGACCTACAGAGCCACTTAATTTTGCAGGTAGCAGACTTCTCTCATATAAAGATGCATACCCAGTGAATATTCCTATAACCAATGTAGGTGACTCATGTTATGAATATTATTTAAAAAACGAAACCCCTGTTTGGATGTACAAGGCACCATTCACAACATATCAAACTTCAACTAATACTACACTCGCTGTTGACTTCAGCAATGCACTAGCTTTTGATGTAAATGGAAATATGAGGGACCTTGGAGAACTGCAACTAGCTGTTGAAAATGCAGAGAAAAAATGTACGCAATTAATTGGAAGCCCTCTCCCTTACCTTGAGCAAGAATGGAATGATAAAGGAGGTATTGTGGATTACATTGTTGATGACATCACAGCTAAACTGTTGGAATCCTCGCCTTTAATTGTAGTCCGTATTGATCGAGATAGGACCATGGCTACATTTGAATTTGAGCAACAATTGAAAGTGGCAGCAGCAGACATCAACCACCTACCACCTCCCTGTGAGGGAACAGGAGATATACATTTGCAGCTAATGCTCAAGGAGACCCAGTTCTATGTTAGAACAATGGATTATTATGTAGGTCGTCTGGAGTTTAATCAAACTATGGACGTGAGAGTATTAGTAACAAAGTATGGAAAACCCGTATCAAATATGCAAGTGAAAGTGATGCAGAGCAATAATGTCTTACCTCCACAGGGTGTACAAGTAGTTCAAGATTCTAGTACAGATGCAAATGGAATAGCTAATTTTACCTTCCAAGCCAAAAACATCTCATTCCCACGACAATATAGCAACGATCCATCTCAGACAACCCCCTTGCCACAGTGCCTCGAAAATGCCACAACACTTACACTTCCTATCGATGGACAAGTCTATATATTCAATTACTCTGTGATGGACACTGCTGCCGATAAATTTTCTTACACAAGTGGACTTTTCACTGATGTTAATGAAATTGCTATTCTAGGCTATTCATACTACATGCCAACACAACCATACACCTGGAAAAAAGATATTGAGCCTGTCTTTAGCCAGTATGACCACCTGTATGGTAAAGTCATGCGTCCAATTGTACAGTTAAGTAGCTACAGAAGTGTAACTCTTCCGTACAATCTGAACCTCATCCAGCTAGCCATGAGCCTTGATGTTAACCACCCAAGCTATATGCCTGTGACCAGAGATCTCTCTTCTACAAAGAGGAACGTTATACTCGAGTGGTTGAAAAATCCCATCTATGATGAACACAATGATACTGAGGAAAAACCTTTTGTCATTGATGTACCAATATGTTCTCCACCCAAAACGTTGGCAGCACCTAGCTTAGCTGAAAGTTATTTCTATCCACCACACTGCAGATACTCAGCAAGTAACCATGGCCGTAGAATACAATTTAGTCTTGATTTTTCTAATCCAAGTAAAGATGATACCTACTTCGAAGATATATTCCAGCAGCCTGCATCACCATCCCAAGCAAGAATGGCAGACATACCTGTATGTACATTACCAGTGTTAAAAGAAAAATTGCAACTAGCCATGCAATTAGAGTTCTCAACGATCCCTCCATACCTAACAGCTCTCTACTCCATCATTGAAGGATGCAACTTGCAGATACAGCAGCTTATCCGCTCCATTGTAATGCAGGAAATGCTGCACCTCTTACAGGTCACAAATATACTGATTGCAATTGGAGGTGATCCTCAAATAGATAACAGTTCTGTAACTCCACATTACCCAACCATAGGGTTGCCAGGAGGCGTTTTACCGAGGCTCAGGGTTTCACTGAAAAAGCTAACTCTGATGCACGTTTATGAGGTATTCATGGGTATCGAAGTGCCCCATGATGCCCACGTTGATCATCCAGGTGGCATAATAACTAACCACACAATTGGACAATTTTATCAGCAAATTAACAATTGCATACATGAGCTAGGTGATAACATATTTTTAAAGAGTAGGATTGAACGGCAAGTGCATTGGCCGTGGCCAACTAAGCTTGGTACCTTGTACATCGTCACTAATGTATCAACAGCAACCAGTGCAATAAAGGAAATTGTGGAGCAAGGAGAGGGGGTGTCGCCTTTCGATCCCAAACAAGGTGACTTAGAACGACTTGCTCATTTCTACAAATTTGAAGAAATTGTGTGTCAGCGAAGGCTGATTAAAACAGAGGATGGTCACTATCTGTATGAAGGTCTTCCCATACCATACAATCCACAAGGAGTGTGGCCCATGAAGGCAAATCCAAGTAGTGCGGATATCCCCCCTAACAACAATTGCTACACAGAAGCCAAAGCCTTCCATGGTGCTTACAGGGCATTACTAAGAAACCTTCAGGAGGTCTTCTCGGGGAAAGTGGATGGAACAACAGGAGTGAAAAATGCAATTACAATAATGGAGTCCATGGCTGTCCATGCACGCAAGCTGATGTGGACCAAGATAAGACCTGAAGATGACCAGACATGTGGGCCTGTGTGGGACTATGACTGGGTAGAGAGCAAATCAGCCTGATATGCCGTCTGGACCAGACCCCAAACTACCTAAGATATTAATGAATTTGATACTGATTCTCAAAGTAGAGTGCTAGAAAATTTTATTTTTGAGAATGCAATTATTTTGAGTTTATTTCATTAAAATCCCACATAACTGTAATAGCTTAAATGCAGATAATACATAGAGGCAAATAAAACATTGAGATAGGTGATAAATGGCTGTAAGGAGCACTTGTATACTGCCAATTTAAAGTTTACAATGTAAAGTGAGTCAACATTACACAGACTCATGAGTATGCATTGGGTGATAAACAAAACTAAGCATCTAATTATACTTTTCCTCATGTAGTGAGTATGTCATGAGTTTGTAAATGTGTTGTGTTGGGGTTAATTGGGGGGGGGGGGGGGGGGGGTGACGGCATTATTCAGAATTGAGATTTGTCTATTTGGTTGTCACCGCATGGTTTTTCGATTACGTTGTCAAGCAGTCTAAGTTATTACACTCACATAATGTAATACTTTTGACAACAGCATGCATTTTCTAAAGATTTAAACTTTTTGATCAGTTTTGAACCAGGACCATCCCATCACATTTTACAGCGTCATCTTCTTGTCCACAACCAACTTTTGCTTGGAACCACTGTCCAATTGGTACCACCATTTTTTAACAGATTCAATGATCATCTTCATCAGGACCACAATCATTTTGCACAGAGTCACGTCTTCAACTGTTACAATTTACTAAGCCATCACCTCCACAACCATTGTCCAGATCCACACAGTTTACAAAGTCAATGAACCCTGTGGTATTGCTCTGGATCATATAAGTGGTAGTCTGTATGTAGCCATCGAGTTTCTGACACTGCATTGAAGTATTCTGTGTACTGATGAAGTCATTGATTGTAATGGTGATTTTATATTGATGATGTTATAATGATGTAATGTTTGTTTACTCCAATACAAAATTGTAATGGTGTAATGATGATGTTCTTGTGTCAAGGTACTCATGGTGTGGTGAAAGAACTCACACATAGGGTATTATCTGTGCCATCAGCAAAAAAGTTGTATGCTGGACTGGTGTGATGTAATGCCCTCCCTCCCCCCCCCCCCCCCTTCCATGGTGGTGATGTAATGCCCCCCCCCCAATGGTGGTGATGTAATGCCCTCCCCCCTATGGTGGTGATGGTAGTCCAATAGCCACATGCTTCATGCTAAGCTGATGCAGATGGATGTTCCATCCCATCATGTAGCAACAACCTACCCTCCCTCCCACCTCCCATTACGTCATGTCCAGACCTATCTCACAGGGAGAGTGGGTGAGTGGTACAGCCATCACCATGGGGGAGGGAGGGGTCCATAGGGTGAGTGGTACAGCCATCACCATGGGGGAGGGAGGGGTCCATAGGGTGAGTGGTACAGCCATCACCATGGGGGAGGGAGGGGTCCATAGGGTGAGTGGTACAGCCATCACCATGGTGGAGGGAGGGGTCCATGGAGTGAGTGGTACAGCCATAACCATGAGGGAGGGGTCCATAGGTGAGTGGAACAGCCATAACCATGAGGGAGGGAGGGGTCCATAGGGTACCATGGCCTCTCTCTACACTAACACTCAGGTAGGAAACACAGACACCATTATCACATTTCTGGTTATAAGGGAGCTTGTAGTAAATGAGGAAGTGATGGTCCTGCTAGGCTGGTCTGATTGGTCCTCCACACCCACTATCCATGGAGGGACCTGGCAATATAAAGGGGTTACCCAGTGATAATGAGGGGGGCTAGCCAATGATACATGAGAGGACTAGCCAACGATACATGAGGGGGGCTAGCCAATGATACATGAGGGGGCTAGCCAAGTATCACCCCCCCCCCCCCCCCCCCCCCCCTCACAAGTATGACTCGAGTTATCTAATTTATGAATGTAATTTTTTGGTAGTTGTGCAGAATTTTACTAGAATTATGGTAACTTTTGTGAGTTTATCCCAAGTTTATCAAGCCCAAATAACTTAGGATAACTATACTTTTCTTGCAGTGTGGAGAGTGTATCCATGTGAGGAGATTGAGAGTATATGCATGTGTGAGGGATGGAGGGTGTGTGTGCATGTGTGAGGGATGGAGGGTGTGTGTGCATGTGAGAGGGATGGAGGGTGTGTGTGCATGTGTGAGGGATGCAGGGTGTGTGTGCATGTGTGAGGGATGGAGGGTGTGTGTGCATGTGTGAGGGATGCAGGGTGTGTGTGCATGCAGGGACAGACATTTAATAAGTATGTTGTGAGAGTGGGGGTGATGGGCCAGATGGAACCAATCCAAAAGGATGAAACTTATGGACAGGATGGTTGCTGGGGTGTGTAGGATGGTTGCTGGGGTGGGTAGGATGGTTGTTGGGGTGGGTAGGATGGTTGCTGGGGTGGGTAGGATGGTTGCTGGGGTGGCTAGGATGGTTGCTGGGGTGGGTAAGATGGTTGCTGGGGTGGGTAGGATGGTTTCTGGGGTGGGTAAGATGGTTGCTGGGGTGGGTAGGATGGTTGCTGGGGTGGGTAAGATGGTTGCTGGGGTGGGTAGGATGGTTGCTGGGGTGGGTAAGATGGTTGCTGGGTGGGTAGGATGGTTGCTGGTGTGGGTAGGATATGCGGGTATGATGAAGATGAGGATCATATGTGGGTATGATGAAGGTAAGCACCACAAAGGTGTGAACAACCAAAGAGGTGTGCATGCATATACATGGAACAGATGGGAGGCACAAACATTCAAAGGTACTCACCAGATCCAGACAGGCAGGGTGCCATACTTTTCTTGCAGTGACACTCACATCCCCTTCACACATGCATACACACTCCATCCCGCTCACACACAGACACAACAGTGACCTATGACAGCACGTGTGTGCCACCATAACAGAATGAAATTCAATTACATTTAATTAATTAAATAAATAAAGTTGTACCAGTCCGCAGCGGTGGTACTGCTTATCTGCAATATGCATGAGAAAGGTGATTTGACTTACCAGCGGTGTTACATACCTCCCATTCATCCTGAGCCTTTCCTACAGGTGTCTTGACTGACCACATATGAAATAGCTAATCACCTCAATATTAGGCAGGTGACTCCCTGAGTGGTGATAAATAGCCACAGGCCGGTTGAATGTGCTAGTTTATGAATACCCGGAGTTTATTACCTTCAAAAAAGGATCCCTTTCGTAGAGGTGAGACCTTCCTTTCCTAGGGCATCTCCACGCCATCCCCTCTGGACATCCCTTCCTTTGGACGGGATGCATCCCTCTCCCGCATGAGCATGTCCTAGTAGAGGAAAGAAGTTTTAAAGCCTGACACCAACGAACCGTTTCTGCTGAACCAGTGAGGTCGCGACACAGCGCGCAGTATGGAACCATTTCAGCCAAAGGATACACAACAGGAACAGGAACCACAGCCATAGCCATCCGGATAAAAGCCAAATTAGAAATGTTGAAATCTCTAGCTAATCCACTGAGCCTTATATATGACCTGTTTCATACCTTCTCCATAGCCTCATTTCTGATCTATACTGACACATCTACACACGCCTTCATATGCGTTATCAGTATACTAACATGTAGCTATGTGTGGTGGACTTCCCAGATACTGGCCACAGGGAGTTGATACATATATTACATCACTGCAATGGCATGCAAAGGGCAGGCACAGAAGTGATAAATGACAGCAACACTCGACCACGAGGCCGGAGTTGAAAATTCCTGTTTAGAACCAATTTTATATAGTTCCTATATATAAGATTTTTAAACCCTTACTGTGAAAGCGCCTTTTATCCGAAAAGTTCTTTAGAGATGTCAACCCAAGTACAACAAAACAACATGTTACTTGTACATTCAGCGACCGACGTGTTTGCTGTGCCAAAATTTTCTCAATCCTAATGACCACTTTGTGACGAGTGTGGAGCGGACCAAAAATCGGGCTGAGTGATGTTGAAATCGTCCAAGCACGATGACGCGTGTAGTAGCAGGTTAAGTTTTTTTTTTTTTAATGCATTTAAATCATAGGCTATTAAAACACACAGCACGTTCCCAGCAATAGACACATATCCACCATATGTGTACATGTATTACCTAGTAGATCTTTCTCGAATGTCCATTCATCCATGTTTATTGTTCCACAGGTCTGGCCTCTTCCCTCCAAACAGCATATGTCAGCTGTGCTATAAGCCCTACACCGACCCCAAGATCCTTCCATGTCTGCAGTCTTTCTGTGGGCAGTGTCTGCATATGGAGATAGAGAGGTCGACGTCTAGGAACAAATAAAAGATGGAGTTTGTCAGAGAAGTATCACCATACCAGAGGATGGAATCAGTGCTATACCTCAGAACCTCCATCTTGACTTTGAGGTGGAGGTGGCTGGGTACATGTCCAAGATTGGCAGTGGTGGTGAAAAGTCATGTGATGCTTGCATTCATGAGGGTAAGGGGCTTGCAATGGTGTTCTGTTGTACATGTGGTCAGTTCCTCTGTATGAGCACCACAAGAACAGTAAAATATTTCTTCATCACCAGATGGTAGAACTAGACCAAGAGTCTGTCAAATTACTTCCACTTCAACTGAATAACATCATCATGAAACAAAAATCTATTGTGAGACCTGCCAGTGTCTGGTCAATTAGAGAGTTAATATCTCTGATTATTGTAATCTATCTCGCGAGAAGACAGCAATGCAATGATTCCAAAGAGTTAGTAGTCATAAAACATAATTCAAACATTTTATATAAGATACAAGAGATTACATGAATACATAGAAAAACTCAAACTTATATTATCACACACCAGATACACAACGACTATGATTGGACAGTTTAATTAATGTCAGCCTATAGTAGTTAAGCCGTGATGTCAGAGCTGATGCCATATGCTCAGGATAGCAGTGCCCTTGCATATGCTACCAGGTTGAGCCTACCATACAGTGTTGAGGTGGCATGGGATTTGGAGCAGTTTAGCCCAGCCACCAGGCAAGAGGCAAGGCATGAAAGATGAAGGCGAGCTTCAGCTCCCCAGCAGCCATAAGTTTCAACAGCCAATGGTATGCAAAACCAACCTAGCTCTGAGCACTTAATAACATCATTGGAGGCATGTTTCCTTTGTTTGGAAACCCAGGCAGATGATCCCGCAGACCCCAATTTGGCACTACAACATTAATACTCTATTTCAATAACACATTAATACAAGAATACATGAATACAATCATTATTCAACATAGAAGGCATACATACATACAGATAAAGTTGGCATAGCGGGACAGTTCAAGACTAAATGCATTGTTGTGTTACTAACGTTTGCTTGGTTGTATACTTTTCTCAATGTCACATTGTAGACAACCAACCTTGATGGCATTAGCTCTCAGTGTGTTCCAAAGTGCTAGCAACATGATCATGCAGCTGTATAAGCAAATCTGCATTCATCCAAACACACCGTACAGAAAAATACTATACATGATATTCACCAATTGACTTCCTTGCACAAACTGCATTTAAAGGCAAGCACTGTTGCAGAATGAATACATATAAGAAGTGAAGGTAACTGATGCATGTGGTTTGCCAAATATAATAGTTCTACTTACACATAGGTATCGAAGTATGTGGTATAGGCCGTTGAGCAAGTACCACTGCGCGCACATTCGATTCATTGCCATGTGGTTCTAAAGAGACCCCGCAGCGTACATGTATAGAGCTCACATGATGTGCATGGTAATCTGGTCGCTGGCGATGATCGTGAGTTGGGGTAGCACAATCTTCAGCTTCTAGACTCTATAGCCGGTCCAAGACAAGACTTTTGAAATACTTCAAAATGGACACTATACCTTTCTTTGCGGAGTCACACACATGGTATCGAGCAATGAACAGTAAAAGAACAATCATAAATTGAGGGTAGTTATTAACATGCCATAAATTCATTAGATCGGTGAAAGGCGGACCAAACGACCAGCGGGGAGTGCTGCAGCACCCAAAGCACCTTGTATGGCTACTTCACCATATGTCTGTGTGCCAAAAGCGAAGCTAGAGAAGAGAACACATGCATGTACCAAAACACCATGCAGGACCGATATGGGTGTACTTTAATTTCATACATTTGTCAGTCACGAAACACAGAATTTTTTAATTAGCCCTGCGCCGGACACGTCACGAGCAAAAGAAAAATGAAGTTTGCGTTGGTTACAAAACTGACGGTTGCGTGCATACATTTAGGCTGCGCCGCATAACATACTATAACTAACCATAACTGCACAACATCTCAATAACACGGCATTGCTAGACTTCCATTAAAAGTAAAAATCTGCCGGCGCCATTTTTTCTTCGACTGTATCAGTTTCAAAGTTGTCTCAATAATGGCAATTTTGAATAAAATTGGTTGCCACATTTCGTTAAAAAAATGAAGACCGAACTTGATGTATATTGGACAGTAATTAGATCAATTCTTGGCTGAATCATTGATCAGTTCAGTCCAGCACTGGTAAGTGTGGGCACAGCAACTAATACAATCATAGTCTAGCTTGTCCCTAATTTGAAAATCCGGCAATCCGTCCTAGATGTAGGTGCGCCTAGAAAGGGCATACTTCCTGCACTGAGAGCTAGCTCCATCATGGATATAATTTGACCATAGCAATGTAAATTACCTAAATGAGGAAATTTGAAAATTCCTACTGATGACATATCCGGCTCCATATATACTTCCCAGCGTGTGTGGGACTCGATACATTCACCAACGGCCGTTTATGAACAAAAGATGTTTAATGATCCCTGTAATCCATTGCCATAGCTTGTTTGAACATATCATCTTGTCCATGTCCGGATTACGGCTTGACTGCATGGCCAAAATCTTTCAGTAGTACATGACAAGGTAATATGCTCTTAATGTAGGACTAATGTATTTCATTTTTCTCTCCTGCACTGTCTTCAAGTCGTAAATTTTCTCAGAGGATGTTTTTATTACCTATTAAAAGGAATGTAACGAATTAAAGATCACGCATGCGCATATGTTATGTATACATTTTTGTGAAGAGTTAGAGCATACATGTAGATAGATGGCTCTTTATAGGGTTATACAGGATGCGAAGTATGGTAGAGGATTATACGCTGTAAAAGACACCCCAGCGTTTTCGGAGGTATTCAGGGAAGAGCCCTTGATACACGCACTTTTCCCAGGGTGTTTTAAGAACATGTGTCACTGGTGCTTAAGACGGAGCGATGAGTAAGTTTTACTGATCATTATAGCAGGGCAGCCATTGACTAATCAATCTTGCTGCCTAGCCTCCATCCATGTCGGAAGTGCAAACTTGTGAGGTACTGTGACAGTAAGTGCAGGGTGAGTCACTGATCAGTCAGGGGGCGGATTCAAAATTATGGGAATGGTGGGTAGGTCTCATAACAAGGTACGAGTGAATCGACGGCACCGAAGTAGTGTAGACAACATTGTTGATAATTTCTGGACTCATCCCAGGCCCGTAGCCTGGTTCGGTCGAACCCCCTGCTTGTCCCCCATACTCCCTGGCTGGGCGGAAGGGCACAGGAAAAAGTATCGTATTTCCAGCCCTGAGGGCAGGCCTATGGGGGAGCGCTGTAAGCTTCTCCATCGGGGCCTGGGGCTCCGCCCTAGAAGCCAACGCTTTTTGCGTTGGAAAACCTTCCAAAACAAAAACTGCCAAAAAAGATTATAATTACTAGTACGGATCCAGTCCCTATAATAGTTAATGCTCGATGCGCCGATCGTTCATTCATTTAGACCATACGGCACTGAGACTCAGAGCCTCTGCATACTTTTAATTTTAGACTGTCCTGCCGAGCTCTCTGCTATCAATGAAATAACTGCACGTGTACGTAATTAGTATAATCAAGGGTATAATGTTCAAGCATTTGTGAGTAACTATGAAATTAGGCAAGGTAAAAAGGGGGTGTACACAACCAATTCTTATCCCGCCCGTAACGTGAGCGGTACCCAACTTTGGCGTAACGTTAGCGTATACGGGACCGTAATAGCCCTGTTAAATGAATAACATATCATTATTCATTTACTTGCACTGTTACGGGCCCGTATACGCTAACGTCACGCCAAAGTTGGGTACCGCTCACGTCACGGCGTTTCAAGAATTGGTTGTGTAGTATAATATGTCGGACAATGTGCGGTCCCTTTTGTCTGGGCGCGCCGGCCGGGACGGGGGCCAGCCCGAAGCGGCCGCAGATTGTTCTGGATGGTGCACGGCTGTTTGCGGCTGGATACTAGGTTTATAATTAGACAATACGGTATACGCCCCTAAAGCTGGGTCATTCTATATCGATTCAACACACATAAGTTTCATTTTTGGAAGCATTTTTGTGGATGAGTGCAGGCTATTACCCTGCGTTTATACTAACTTTTAAATATGTAAGTTATTAGGTGTGAAAAAGTTGACCATATATAAATGTAAACTATGCTAATTATCTTTGCGAGCGTTACAGCAGTAGCGATGGTTATTTTTCCGTGCATACAGAACATCATGACTATCATGCTGTTTAATAAAAAAAGGAACTTCATAAGAAAATATGCTTTTCGAGCGTAATAGTTGCCACCATTTTAAAATACACAATTGGTTTTTCTTTTATTTTAATGAAAGGCTATCTGTTGGCTTGTTGTGTTTTCAATCGCAAGACGGAACGCCAAGCCGTTACTAAACTACATCGCATCGAAGCGCTCGTGTTTTAGTCTTCTTCTAATGCGATAATTGTGTACTATACGTAATGAATTTAATTACTTGTGCTGCTTTTATGTACAATAGAAAGAATATTCCCCTTTTCAATGACTGCAAACTAAACAAGTCTGTGTCACCCCTCTCACTCATAGTCCACCATGTCACCCTCCTCCCTCATGGTCCACCATGTCACCCTCCTCTCTCATGGTCCACCATGTCACCCTCCTCCCTCATGGTCCACCATGTCACCCTCCTCCCTCATGGTCCACCATGTCACTCTCCTCCCTCATGATCCACCATGTCACCCTCCTCCCTCATGATCCACCATGTCACCCTCCTCCCTCAGGTCCACCATGTCACCCTTCCACATGAACACATATGCTGCACAGCACAGGAGGCTGACATGGTGGACCATGAGGGAGGAGGGTGACATGGTGGACCATGAGGGAGGAGGGTGACATGGTGGACCATGAGGGAGGAGGGTGACATGGTGGACCATGAGGGAGGAGGGTGACATGGTGGACCATGAGGGAGGAGGGTGACATGGTGGACCATGAGGGAGGAGGGTGACATGGTGGACCATGAGGGAGGAGGATGACATGGTGGACTATGAGGGAGGGGTAAGGGAGGAGGATGACATGGTAGATCATGAGGGAGGGGTGAGGGAGGTGTGTGACATGGTGGACCATGAGAGAGGGTGACATGGTGGACCATGAGGGAGAGGTGAGGGAGGAGGGTGATATGGTAGACCATGAGGGAGGAGGGTGACAAGGTGGATCATAAGGGAGGAGGGTGACATGGTGGACCATGAGGGAGGAGGGTGACATGGTGGACTGTGAGGGAGAGGTGTGACACAGACTTGTTTAGTTTGCAGTCATTGAAATATTCTTTATAAAAGCAGCACAAGTAATTAAATTCATTATGTGGCAAGTTTAATACATATTAGAAGGGTTTCTTTAAGACTAAAACACGAGCGCTTTGATGCAATGTAGTTTAGTAACGGCTTGGCGTTCCGTCTTGCGATTGAAAACACAACAAGCCAACAGATAGCCTTTCATTAAAATCAAAAAGAAAGTGTTTTTTTTAATGGTGGCAACTATTACGCTCGAAAAGCATATCTTCCGTTGTGCTCAAAGTTCCTTTTTTTAATAAACAGCATGATAGTCATGATGTTCTGTATGCACAGAAAAATAACCATCACTACTGCTGTAACGCTCGCAAAGATAATTAGCATAGTTTACATATGTGGTCAACGTTTTCACACCTAATAACTTACGAACAATTGATATTTAAAATTTAGTATAATACATAAATATACGCAGGGTATTAGCCTGCACTCATCCACAAAAATGCTTCCAAAAATGAAACTTATGTGTGTTGAATCGATATAGAATGACCCACATGTTGTAAGCAATTCCGTTGAAACAAATAGCTCCCGCACACATCCTACCAGTCTAGTCAACAAAATGATAAACGCGCAACAGTATTTGATTTAATTAATAGTTATGCGCAGCCCGTTTTTAAGCCAATGTAATTTTGGCGGGTCTAGACCGAACTAACTGACAGAACAGGACACGGTAAACAAGAACAAACAACACACATAGGAGAGCATATATACAATGTTCACAACTAGCCAACTTTTTTTAACACCGAACTGGACATGAGTTTTTTTATATGAATAATAGGTGTGGCTTTGGATGGAGCACCACACAACAACAGCCAAAGAGCTGTGTGGTTGCTTCTTGGTGGAGGCTAGGAAAAAGAAAACAAGGAGCTCATACATCTGCCAAGAGTTTGCAGCTCATTTGTACACTGTCTTTGCTATTAACACCAGCAATGACATAGCTAATACTCACCCTCCTTGCTTCTGCAGCAGTTCTGCTATAACGTTGAAAACTTGTGCTGGATTAAATGAATACACATTAAAAACATTTGTGTTCACCTTACATTCTGATTTGCCGTACATTATCACCCTGCCTGCAGTCATCCAGCCAAACACAGCCCACAGAAGATCATTGCAAGCATTCATGCAACCCACTGAGTCCTTACTGGCTGACCACTTACTGGCCAGCTCCAACAATCCAGCAATCCTGGAGCAACTACAGTGTCCCATATGCCTGAGGATTTTACACCAGCCTCTGGAGCTCCCATGTAGAGGGCACTGGTGTGCACTGCCTGCATGGTCAAGTTGTTCAAGGTGTTCAATTGCAGTGGGTCAAATGTCCACGCTGCTTCATGGACACTCCCACTAACTGCCACACAGCTAAAGGCAGCAACATTATTGGTCCAGACACTGTTGATGGACATAGCACTCCAGTGTCAAACCTGTAGGAAGGACATTAAGGCTTGTGAGTACATGTATGGCACACACACACACTCCAGTGCAATGGTGAACCAACGAAGGCTGACCTGCAGAAAGCATGTTGGATTTGGCCTCCTCAGGGGGCTGAATCCATACATGCAAGGTTCAACGGACTACAAATGACGTACCATTCAGTTCCTGACAAAGTTCAACAATTGGTGCTAATGGTAAAGGAGCATCTACTCTCCATGGCTCCACAAAATGTGGCAGCGACACTCCTCCTACCAGCAATGACATGATCGCGTAACTTTGGTATCAAAAATCCCTGGCAAAAAAAAGTTGGCTTTTAGCACATGTAATTATAAGCTAGTACCTTCTAAGTCCTTCAAGATTCAGCTTTGATTTTGACTTTCTATCGGTTGGGAACGTAGATAATTCGCTTCTAATAGGAGAGGTACGTTGCGAGTTACCTGCTTTCACGACCTATAATGCGCCGTGGCAACGAAACTGTAGCATGAGGTAAGCACTGTAAATAGAAAAATGAAGCTGGCTTTATTTCGTGTTTTCAAATGGTGACAATACCAACCTGTTTTGTGCTGGCTCACGTTTTCGTTCAACCCTGGGGTTGTCATATGCGTTGCTAAGGCACTATGTAATCATTTCAATATTTCGGATAAATAACCTAGTGTCCACAAAATGTATGGCTGCAAACAGCTGTGGGTGGTTATGCTATATATTTGTATGTGAGCATGTGTGTCATGAGTTGTTTGCCCCTGGCTGGAGACTGCCTACTAGCGTGTTCCCGTGGCTGCGTCCAGCCACATGCGACCGCGTGCGCCAATAGTACTTCGCTACATTACAGGGGGCTATACCAGCCCCCCCCCCCCCCCCCCACACACACACTGTAGACAGCTTTTTTATCTTTATCTGCTATCTGCAGTATTGAAGCAAAGCTCGTCCCTGATTTTATCAATGTTTAGAGCTTTACCTTTTCAAGTTAAAAAAAAATGATTAAATTCAACTTAATTTGGTACCGCATTGATTTTTTTTCCACTGAAATTGCTTTCTATGGGATATGAGACATCTAAAACAACTTTTTCTATGTTCCATTCATAAAATGCACCATTTCTAAAGTTTTTTTCTCAAGGATTGAGTGAGCTTCATGTATTCATAATTTTGCAACCGCACGTCGTCCCATGTTAAAAGGGGTAAAACTTTAGAAATGTGTATCTTAAGAACGGAACACAGAAAAAATATACAAAAGTTGTTTTATCCCATAGAAACCGATTTCAGTGGGGAAAAGATTGACGCAGTACCATATTAAGTCCTAACAATGGAATTTTTTTAACCTTTTAAAAAAAAAATTAAAGCCCTAAGCATTGATAATATAAAATCAGGGGAAAACTCAGCCTCAATATTGCAGATAAAAAGGTTCTCTTTTAGTGCATGGACTGTGATATTTAATTTGACCACTACATCGCAATATACTTCCTCGATGCTGTCGCGGACTTTAGTTCAGTTTTCCCAAAACTCCCCGACCAGCCTACAGGCCTGCATCCTGGGATAGTAGCATGGGCATGATCACACGTACATCAATCAGTTGCGTGGTATGGATGAACCGCCATGTTGGTTTTGTGGCATTGTGTTGGTATGTGTCTAATTATTAATCTTTCCGTGTTAATCTTTAATCTATGTGAAATAATCCTGAAATAGGATCGGTAAAATCCTGAATTCAGGATAAAGAGTACTTTTCCGTTTATAACAACCATTGCGATCAAAATTAAAATCATTAAAACATAGAAGCTGTTTGTTTTACAAATGCTGCTTCTGTAGCATGAAATAATTCTAGCCATCCAGAAAGCTGTCCAAACTTCAGAGATGCATAAGCATGTTTCATTGGTGCCGCTTACACGGATGTTATAATGCTTACAAAGAACATTGAAAATATCAATTTTACTCCTTTTCAACTACTTAAATGGTACTCTAGGTAGAAGTTATGTTTCACAAAATAAAATTTTGATCACTATCCAAGCATCCCCCCTTTCTTGAGTTAATTTGATGCTTGTACCTCCTGTTTTCCATATTTGTGGCTCTCCTTAGTGACCTTCGTAACAATTCCTATCTTGCCAGTAAGCTTCCTGATCTTTCCTCAACTATTTGATGGTAACCACAGCATTATTTGCAAACGAAAGAGGAAACAAAGCTTAAACACCACTATTTTCACTGAACTTTGGTATATAATTAGTGTGGGCCATTTCATCTAACTACCGAGTTCAATTTTGAATGTGGTATACAGTTTTGGTTTTGTTGGCCTTTAAGTACCATTTTTGTAGGAGCTGTCTTATAAACATCAGTTCCACAATTTGGAGAAAAAAACAGAGAAAGAGTAGTTGCATAGAAAACTATTTTTGATTGTTTTCTTGCAAGAAACGCACTTCCAGCCCTGATGTGGAAAAAAAAACTGCCATCGTTGAATGAATAAAATTATAAAGGTGACATCATGTGTTTGTCGAAGACGGAAGCGAAAATGCTCTTTTCAGAACGTAGAATCAGGAAACCATCTTTACCTGTTAACACCACAAAAATCTCCATGAGGCCTTAACTCCAGCAAGATGTCTAAATTCTGACAGTCTGTACTAAGGAAGTTGGGGGGGGGGGGGGGGGGGAACTGTTGGTGGTGTCGCCCCAGGGAGCGTGTGGGAGGTGTGCTCCCATCCAACTCCTACCCGGCTATGGGGTATGGGGGAGCACCGAAAGCTACCCCATCAGGGCCTGGGGCCAGAAACCGAAAACCAAAGATATTGAGAAAAAAAAACTATGCAAAAAGCGGTGGCTGGGAGGCTTTTTAATTACTTATCGGTTTATTTAAATAGTAGCTGTATTTTTATATGATCCGGACTGGGCACCCACCTCCACATACTCACTACCAACTATTTTTTTTGCATTGCATAAACCACTAGAAATTGTAATTTGCAATTTTAAAACAGATAACTATTCAAGACTATTCTGCAGCTGATCTCCTCAGAACAGCAATACATGCTATTAATAGTTGTAACATGGTTGAGAGTATGAGTTATAGTGTTTATGCCTTTAATATGTAACTACTAACATTTTTAATAACACAGTGATAGAACTTAGCCGGCTTCTATATGTTCGATGCGCCAATCTTTTTCAAATGTTGGTAATGCTTTACTCACTGTACATTTGTTTAGATAATATGACATAGACCACTTCTTTTTAACCTCCAATTTGTAGCGAATTTACCGTGTACGGTAACGCTATTTATTGCCGTGCACGGTAACAAGCAATTAGGACATAGAAAGAACAGAATACAAAACAAATGCACAAACAATCTCAATTTATACCCATTCCCATTACAATAATCATATGTCCATTTTGGCACGCTGTACAGAGTGCATGAATGTGTTTCTTCTCTAGATTTGTTTGAGCAAATGGAACTTGACTAACCGCGCTCGCTTGTTAGCAACTTTGGAGAGCACCTTTCCTTGCAATGTAGCCTTTTTCCAGGATTTACCTAAAAGTGCATTCCCTTGTTGCGCACTTAGTATCTTCTCAGCCAGCACGAACACCCTTGCGCCATTGTCCACCATTGTAATTGTATGGTCTGGGTACGTGCGATCACGTGCAATTACAAATGGTGTTTCTTCTTTGACTACGGCAATTGTTATCGTAACTGATTCTGTGAACCTGATACTGACTGATAGGAGCCATAAACTATCACTGAGGATCCTCAGCTCTAAACATGTACACACAGGTTAACGTTTATATGCCATAGCTGAAATCGTGATATATACATGTATTTGTTGACTCGTGTACATTGTCAGCAATGAGTTGTCACGCACTTTTATTCGCTCCTGCTATATTGTACTGCGAGTATATGAGTTACCAACCCGAAAAACATGGCTAGCGATAGATTTGTAGTCTTGACCCTTAACCCTTCATTGTTCCAAGCAATGGAAGATTATAATTGCGCTAGTTTGTCACATTAAAAGGAGTTCAGCGAACAAATGGGATTAGCGCTAGATTAATTTTAGGAATAATTATGACTCCTGAAAGACTGTCATTTTAAATTGCCGTCTACGGTAATGGATTTCCGTGCACGGCAACGTAACAACGCAGAGGTTAATACACACGTCTGCACAATCATATACATAATTGACCCTCCCCCTCCTTGTATCCAATCTGTATAGACGAATCGCAGTACCATTTTGTGTATCAGGTGGTTATATAAATAACAACGCGTTAAAAAATTAAAAATAATCATCCAGAAGGAGGACACCCCCCCTCCCAGATCCTTGTCTGCCTAGAGCTGCTCAACATAAAGTTTGCAAGATCTTGCTGGTTTGCTGTTAACTTGCTGTGGTTGGTTCCTGAAAAGAACCATTTTCACTTTGCTCGTGGCCACTCCGGCCTTCATACGTTTCGCTCACGGCAAATACATGACATCACTTTTATTTTAATTTTTTTCGATCTCAGGGCTAGAAGTGACTTTTCTTGCAGGCAAACAATCAATAACACTACAAATAAAAATGCTATCATTGCTCTGTTTCTTTTCTGAATTGTGGAATGTGTATGAGCTGAAACTGTTTACCACATTCAAAATGTTACATGAAATGCCCCATACTGCACTTATACTTAAGGTCAGCGAAAACTATTGTGTATTAATGGCGATACATAAATCTGTACACTTGGAGTGGTAACTGCAACTGAAAGTGTATTAGCCCAAAACATCACAGACTTGAGTAATGTAGATTTCTTGCTAGATGGTTTACAAATAATATTGTGTGATCAGACTTTAATACTCTCAACCATTAATTTTAGAAAATCAAGATATATCCAAAAATGATTTTAAACTGCACTGTACTCAAGCTAACCTAATACAAGGCTATACTGGCAAAACTAATGATAGATGCAAATATTATCCACAACCTTCTGATGATGTCATGTGCATAATGTCTAAATTATATTAGACTTCATCTGGGCCTCTAGACTGCTTTGATACGATACATCAATAATGATGGCATGTAATTAGTTTTCATGAACCCATCTCCTTGCCCATGAGACTAGCCATTATTGATTGTTTTTGTGCTCTGCTGCAGAAGGCAGACTTGCCACAACATGGCAATGAGTGCTGCAAGGAATATTGGATTGAATTATTAAAAGAGGTTAAAAATTTTCAGAGTTGTCGGGTTCGCAGCCTTGCCATCAGAGCACAGGTGAGTCACCAATCTGTAAGAATTCTAGCATTTGCTGTTTATAATAGTGATGAGAATGACATTTTTTCTACATCCAGCTTCCAGGAGTGGGTTCGAAGTTAAATGAACTCTATGGAGATTCCATTGATAACAAGGTACTAACAGTTAAGTGCCTGCGTGCACATTTTAAATCAGTTGTTAGTGTTATACGAGTCGATACCAGTAACTGCAAGTTGTCACAATGAATACATGAATGTTTGTGACTGTTTCTGTTGCTGCATAATGACCTGTGTCCCACCTACACTCCATTCATACGTGTGAGATGCATTACATATGCTGGTATGCTGTCTGCATAAGAGTACTAAATATAGTACGAGTACAAGTGTTACGACTTCTGCCATTATACATAGTTGAAGCATGTAATAGCTTATTTCTTATATGTGGGGGGTTTGCTATCTATTTCACATAGTTTTTAAGATGACAGGATACCCTCCTGGATTTTGAAAAAAAAATCATACTAGCTTGTAGCCTGAGAGCATCTTAGAGGACCGTATCATTTTGACAGTTATTAGATGAGCAGTAAAAATAGTACAAATATTCTAAGAATTAAACTTTATGATTGGTTTGTTGAAAACTGTAGTGCTTAAAAATCACCAAATTAGGAGGATAAATATGAAATAATATCTTCTTTTGTTTGGTGCATTCGTTTCGAAACGGAGCAGTAGGTTTGTGCCAAAGCTTATACTAACCATCATTTCAGGGTGAACTAATTGGGCTACTCATGAATTACTCATGCTGGGCATTCCAGAACAGCTAGTTTATCGTGAATACACATTCTTCATTACTTAATTGTCTTTTTGGTGCATCGATAACGTTACTATCCTTTTCCACAAATTTACAGCAATTTTTTTACAAAGTTACGCATCCCTGGACGCCATATTTGTACCTTGAAATTGAAATGTTATTAATAGATAGATATTCGGTCTTCGGCTATTTAGAAAAAAGTAACTTATTTTGAAAACAAGGACAAGATATTTTCCCACACGTACGCTCTTCTTGGTGCTTAGCTCCTATCGTAATAATATGCTCAACACTTGGTCATAAGGTCTGTTGTCTCGAATGTACAGGAAAAAGAGTTTTTGCCGTTCGTATTTCAAGGTGCTCCTAAAACAAGCGGTGCTAGTGTTTCTGCGCGTTATTGAAATGCTACCAAGATGGCATATCTTAAACAATAAGGTGGATTCTCTCCAAATTATATACGGTACTTGAACAGAACTACCAATTGTTGATGACGTATTTTAATAATTCAGACCCCAAAATACATGGCGGACTCAAACTGTGCATGCGTGCGCAAATTACAAGATGGCGGATGCGAAAATTTAAGGCACTGCACTCGGTTAAGTACATTACTTATCTAAATGATATCAAGGTGGCATATCATAAACAATAAGGTGGATCTAACCAATTTTTTTTTCCAAAAAAACCTCGTTATGGGTACAACTACCTTAAATGAGTGATATCATGTGAAAATACCTTTAAGTTTTTCCCCATGCGATTATCAACTGCAGTGTTGCACCAAACATGAGCCATTAAACAGAGAATTTATAAAAACTCACTCAAGTCTGCAGTTTTCTTCATAAGCACTGAATTAAAAAGTACTGCATTATATAGTCAGTATTGAAGAAAATAATGCTGGGTGATGGCATGGGTGTCAGTACATGGCTGCTGACATGTTTTTAAAGGAGTGTTGTTGATGTGATGATAACATGTGGAAGGTACCCAGGTAGACAAAAACACATTTATCCCCAAATTTCCCCTTTCAAATTAATAAAACCGTATAGTTTTATCACACATATTACATTGACAGGATTGGAAACAGGGCATTTTTCCATCAGTACAAAATGTATATTAAAAGGTCATAATCAACCAAGTGCATGTTGTAACTGCTGTTGGAACACTCAATCAGTCACGTGTACAAGTATTGACACTCCATGATTACTTTTTTTTTCTTTTCTCTTGTAGTTCTAAGTATTTCTCTGTCGACCCATTCATCTTTTCTATGAGTAAAAACATATAAACAGCCAGCATGTAGGTATGTTGGTTTTATCCGTATACCAAATGAAGAGACCAAAATAAAAGAGATGAAGTTTTTTTTGCAATTTTACTTGTAACTTTTGAACCCTTTAGGGTACTGCAAGGTAATTGGATTTCCACATTCAGCCATCATTTCTGCACGTGATAAAGTGGTTAAAATTAGTAATGGTAAACAATAGGTGGTTTTAAGTAAACAAACTTTGATTCAAATCAATTGCAGTTCCTGTAGCTTAGGAACATAGCTAAACAATCAAATTTATTTTGTAGGTGCATGTAGTAGACAAATGTAGCATGCAGGTTTACAGCTTGCATAAGCACATCTCTTTGTATGCTTTAATTCATGCTGAATCATTACTTGGCTGTTGATAGCAGGTGTGAGCTATGCAGGATCACACCATACTGATAGGCATTGAGCACGTACATGCACTGAAGTGACTGGTCTTCTGTGTGTAAAGATTGCGTTTGGTACCTGTCCAGTTGAGTACACCGTTATTTGCCATGGTTAGGTAGACTTTGCCAGTCTCTAGCTACTTTCTTTATATACTCCTATGATTTCACTATTCTTTCCATAGGATCCTTCTCTGTAGGCACGTTCATAGTTCTTCTAATGAAGTATTTTAGAGCTTGCAGGGACTATGAACGTTTCCTGACATGTATGCATACTGTTATTGTCATGCAGGCATGACTGAATTGGATACATCATGCCTTTTTGTGTCTACACAAGGCTATCTACCTACTGCATACTATACCAATGTGTATTCCAAACATCTATCATTTTATGTGCAGCGCCTCTTATTGCAACATTACAACGGTATGTCACGTAATTAAATAACAGCACTCCTTAAAACATGTAAATCAGAACCGATCTTGCCAACCACTTTGACTTAAAAGAATCAAATCTTGTGTGCACTTAGGTACATGTACCTACAAAATAAATTTGAACACTTAGCTATGTTCCTTATGGGAAATGTGATTTAAAAAATTGATTTGAATCAAAGTTTGTTTATTTATCGTTTACCTTTACTAATTGAATTATGACCACTTTTTCTTCCAGAAATGATGGCAGAATGTGAAAATCCAGTTGCCTTGCATAGCCTGAAGGGTTCAAATGTTACAAGAAAATAACAAAAAGGGTCTGAGTCATTTTTTGGTCTTTTCATTTATAATTTAAATGTACAGAATGTACAGAATCAGAAAAACAAATAAGCGGATTGCAAGATGGGCCTCAACACAGTGTGCAAACCCACAACCAGTCATAAGTGGGTTTTTTTTTAAAGAGTTCTTACCTCTAGAGCAGTTGTAGGAAGAAAGAAAAAGCTTCAAAAAATAAGTAGCACTGATGATCTACAGTCTATTGTAGCACATGGTCACATTGGTCTGTTCCCAGTCCCGTCCATATAACATCTATATTTATGAACATTGTAATTTACCAATCTACTGCTTATAGTCACAGCAAGGCTTCCAAGTCCAAATATACAACATATAATAAGAAGCATATTTATTCGCAGATTTCCATCAATGGCATGACTATTATGGAAGGAACAAACCCTGTTGGATCAGCAATTTATGAAACGTGAGTGATGTCATTATAAAGTGTGGGATATAAAAAAAACATGTTTGGTCACCTGTAGGTATGCACTGCTAAACCATTCATGTACCCCTAATTGTGGTATCTTCTTTGATGGCAAGACGATGACCATCACAACTTTAGAGCATATTCCAGCTGGGGCTCAAGTAGGTTAGACCACTTGATAATCCTTTTGTGCTTAACTTTCTGTTTCAGTTCTTCGTTACATATGTACATCTATTTGAATTGAACAATCATAATCCTTTACTCTTTTGGTGTGCACTTAAATTTGAATCCTGCTGTGAGCATTGCGATGATTTGAGGCGCTATCCATACAAGTATAAGATAGACATGCAACATACGGAAGATGATAAGGCTAATGTTACGAGAGAAATTTTAAAATTGAGTGGAAAAGAACAGGAGGATGAACGAAGTTGGTTAACTTCTATATCAGAATGATATATACATGTTCTGTTCAATTTTTACAGATAAAATGTTCAAACGATACAAGCCAAATGATAGTAAACCCTACTGCACTAAGGTTGGCACTGCTCATGCTCTGCAATGGATCTTTGATAATCAACTTGGTAAGAGCTCAAGTTATGAGTTGATTCTGTACTTGCATGTGAAGAAATACAATCAACCAGAATTCAAGGATGTAGATGGAGCAATGGAGACAGCTAAGGAGTTGGACAAGTTATGCAGGTACACACATCTGAGTTATTGCCACGAGTGTTCATTGCTCTTTGCCATGGTGATTGCAGTGAGATCTGTCACTCCGCTGTCTGCAACCTCTATGCATGGGGTAGGTGGAGTAGGTTGTACCAGTGCACAGAAGATCTTAAGAACAATGCCAGTGGTGGTCTATGCTTGTTTAAGGTCAGTACACTGCATTGCTTGTGAACCTGTTATAGCTTTATCCACTAATAGGTGGCAGACGCCATCACAAAATATCTTAGTCCTAACCACCCTGTGGTAAGGCACTACACACATGAATTCTGTCGACGTGTTGAGGAATCTATTAAAAAATTGAAAGAAGAAGCAGGTAATGCATTTTCAATTTAGTGCTGTAAAATGTGCATTAAATAGGGGATATTGCCCATATTTTGGTACACTATAAACCTTAGCCTTAACCACCTCTAACTGTTTTACATTTGTAAATTTCACAACCAGCTGTATGTCAAGCTTCTTTACTCATTATTCGTACTACAGAGGTGCTGCAGCAGTATACGGAAGCCTTGAAGCAAGGTGAAGTGAAGATGTCTATTATCAAGTGTCTGGTGCTGGGGATAGCAGGTGTGGGCAAGACGGAATTTAAATGGCTCCTCCTAGATCAAAGACGAGCCGGTCGTGTTAGCACAGGTTTGGCTGATAACCCTGTCCAGGCCTTTGTCGGTTCTGTCAGCTCTATGCTAGCTGGTGTGGATGAGGAAGATCCCAGTAAATGGGAGGTCATTGATGAAAACAAGCTAACTCAGATTATTTTAACTGCCCGCCAAATGGAAACTTCACCTCCAATCACTCCAAACATTGCACCTCAATCCAATGTTCCAGATAATCAGGTTGTAAATGATCCATCAGTAATTAGCCCATCTCCATCTATTCAACCTTCCCAAATCACTCCCTGGCCGAAAGCACCCAACTATAATTTAGCTACTGATGAAACAGGTAGCAAATTTTTCGATAGTTTTAAAAACGTGACAAAGAGAAAACCGATTAATGTAAAATTAATACAATTCATTGACAGTGGTGGTCAGCCACAGTTCCTTGAGATACTGCCTGCTTTTGTTCAAGATATGTCTGCCACCATCCTAGCCATCAACCTTTCTGAATCCCTGGACCACTGTCCTCTGATAGAGTTTTATGGTCCTGACCATAAATCAGTAGGGGAACCATACACATCTCCACTATCTCACAAGCAGGTGCTTCAGCAGTGTGTGAGAGCTGTATATTCTAGAAATGTCGGTCGGCATGTATTCATAGTAGGGACACACCGTGATCTCGAGGAGAAATGCACAGAGCTTAAGAAAGGTAAAGAAAAAATTATTAGGAGCATGAATTTCAAAGAAGATCTGATTTGTAAGCCCCCAAATGAAGTAATTTGGGATATTAATGGAAAGGATCCCAATCATTATGATCATAAAGTTGCCGCTGCTCTTAGACGAGCACTCGTAACTCACTGCAGTGATGGTACCTTTCCTTCACTTCCCATCAAGTGGTTCTATTTGACAATGGAATTGATGAGAGAAGGAAAAGCACAATTTGGTGTCCTGAGATGGGATACTTGTAAATCACAGGCTGAGAAGTTAGGTATTGACAGCAAGGGGTTAGATGCTGCTCTTCGCCATATGGTCAAGTATAACCTTTTCCTTTGGTACCACAACATAAAAGCTCTTAGGCATGTTGTGTTTTGTAACCCCCAAGCCATTCTAGGCATCATTACCAAGTTGGTGAAGTGTAAATATGAGCTTTCCGGAGGTAAAGTGGATCAGGGAATTACGAGCAAAGGTGTCCCTTGTAAATGGCTTTCTCAGTTCAGAGATCGTGCCATAGTTAGTGTGGAATTTATTTCTCACGACTATTTTCAAAATCATTTTATTGATAATGTATTCACTGTCGATGATTTCACTACTTTGATGTGTGAACTTTTTCTGATGGTCCCACTGGAAGGGAACGAGTACTTGATGCCAGCTCTTCTTGATCCATTGAGTAATGAAAAGATTGGAGTTCACATTCCAAATGAAAATCCAGCTGAACCTCTGCTCATTACCTTTTCAAATGAAAGTGTACTCCTCGGAATTTTTAGCTGCCTCATTGCTTTCCTGCTGAAGACATGTTCATTGTTAGAGAAAAATTCTGTTCCTGTCTGCCTGCATCAAAACTGTGTTTTATTAAAGCATCATAGCATTTGTGGAGTGTTTGCTATTGTCGATTCAGTTAACTGCCTTAGAGTTTATTTCATCTCCGGACAATGTGAGATGGCTTGCCCTAATATTCGAACACTTATTTATGAAGGAATCAAGAAATGTGCAAATGCCCGCAATTGTATCGCCATCAGCGATGTGAAGGATGCCTTCATCTGTTCCTCATGTGGTCATCCCTCCATCCCATACCCAGACACACCGAACAAAGCTAGATGCACATTTTGTCCGGAGTACCTTGACCTCACCACAAAACACTCTGTCTGGTTTCTGGGTCAGGAAGCTAGTCCACAGTGCCAATTTCATGTCTCTACATGAAATGGCGACTTAAAGTTATCCCCCGGCTTTAATTTATTTATTGAGAGATATCGTCCGGCATCTCATCAATAACAGTAGAGAGGATAAGCAGTTGCATGTGTAGAGATTATTAAGGTGGATGATAAAATGTACACTACTAGTGTCTGTAAACATCATTGTATACACTTTATAAAACTACACCTCTCTTTAATAAGGCATGATCATATTTCACGTTGCTACAGTATTTGTTCAGTTGTTGGCCATAATGATTACACCTATACTGCTGCATGTAATTGTCCTGAACTCCATTATGGGTGCCTGATTTATGAACTGTACATGTACTTGAAGGGAGTTCTTGCTGTGGTGTGGCCTCACTCTTTAGCAACGTCTTCGGTACACCCAAAGCTGAGGGGCCAATTGGAGAATATACTTTCAGACCAATATATGTACCCTGTGTCCCACCCCAATCACATGTAATACACAACAAATTCTATACTCATATACATATATGCACATTTCGGTCACATCGATGTTGAGTGACTACTATCACATAACAAAAATAGTATAACTACTCTTGAGATCTGATATCACAGCGGAACCGCTATCCGGAGACGGGTTGCAACGGTACTCCGTCTCTTTCGAACATGACGGACTTCTACGTAAATGTCACGGAAACGTTTAGTGACGGTGCCCGTGTATGTACAATGGTAATCGACGAACGCTACAGCACGGTACCGTCCACATAGTTATTGACGTCATGGTAACGTGATATAAGTCCGAATTCGAAAATGAGCGGCAAGCGACGTTACTGTCACCACTGTGGGGAATACGTGTGCAGATCTACATGTCCTGAGTGCTTCAAAATCAGCAGATGTAACACACATACTGGTCTCCTGGGAGGTGTGGACCTTCATGGGCGTGGCCTCATCTGGTAAATGTGTTGGTAGGCGCCATTTTTGTTGTGTCAAACTCCCTTCTTTCAGTCTACAGGAATAGGTTGAAACGCGAAAGTACGTGCTATTTGTTTCCTCGCTTCAATACAGTAGCCTTTCCGCGAATACTTTGTCTTTGGAGCGCAATGAGGTATGTCCAAAAGAATCTCTTTTTCTCACCTGCGACTTTTTGTAACAGATGAAGGTTTGATGACGAGAGAGTTGTGCGACTGTAGTACAGGTTTCACGCCCGTATCATCAAAAACCGCAATTGTGTTTTTAAAAGCAAGTACTTCGAGTGGTTCTCGTCCTATAATCATATCTTTCAACAGGACAGAATCCTACCAGCACAGTTGTTTTGTACATCGATACGTACACAGAACAAGCAAAATACTTGCGTTTCCCTTGCGTACATGCCTATGAATCTGTATAATGACTTTTTCAAAACTGCTTCAGAATCTGAGAAAGGTGCATGTGATGGTGTGGTGCTGCATGGATAGAAGCGGAGCGGTTGCCTAAAAACCAACCTTACGTACCGACGGTACGACACGGTAAAAAGCGAAACCTCTTTAACCGTCGATTTCCCGAAGTGACGGATTATAGCGTATAAATGACGGGACAGAGTGACGGGGTAAGAGACGTTACCGTCCACTCTCAGTCCACAGACGGCCCGTTGAAATTGATTTCAACGGTATCCGCCTACATCAAGGAGACGGGTAGGGTCACGTGATGAGACGTTACCGTGTCGATGTAACGGTTTCGCTGTGTATATGTTTGTTCAAAATAATACGTGATATGGCTTGCAGTTGCCGCAGTTCAAAAGCAGGCGGCAAACTTAAGTAAGTGACAGCATTTTTTTGGGACACTCACGTTTCGGCGACTGATGCTGTAACTTGTCTCATGACCCTATCAGAAGCTGCCACCGCGCATGAGCTGCTCCTCATTGGAGCGAGTCGGCCTCACAGAGTAGCACTTGAGGAACGCTTTATGTGTGTCCCAGTTCTCAACAGCCCTTAGGGGAGGTTGGTTGCCATCGCATAAATCAAATTGTTGACTGCCAAGCACTTTAGTGACCTACCTGAGGGCGTGTCCTCGGACCAGTGGGGGCAGGAGACGGTCCTAGTAGGTGTGGCCAATAATTACTAGATGGCACATGGGGGGGAACACAAACACATACTCACCATCTCCCAGAAGATGCACCTGCCAAAAGCAGATGAATTAAGTATCATGTGACACTTGTTGCACAGAACATGTTACATTGCTGGAGACATACCTTACAATACCGCCTGATGTTTTCAGCATGAACTGTTTTGCACCAGGTTCTTCCATTGTCACAGCCGAATTCAGACTACCTGTTTGTTTGTGTTTATTTGTATTTTATAGAATAACATTAGTGGTAACACAATGCGGTTCTCACCAAAGACCTCAAATAGCAAACACGAAATGTGTTGAAACTTGCTCCAACGTTGAGCACCTTGCGCTGTAGCAGTTAGTATTCTGAGCTCATGTCTTGCAAGCTTTGTGTTACTCTGTGTGACTGTGTCCACGCTTGTCTAAAATGTCGGGTCATAACAGTTTTATCAAATGGAAGGACAGAATGAAAAGCAGTTGAGCATACACTTTGAGATTGCTTGCATTTCTCTGTGGGAATCAAAGGAAGTGTGGGAAGACTACTTTTTGGTTCTGTTGTGAATGTATTACTAACACCATAGCCAGTCCGCACAACTCCGCCCCCCTGAGCTACACACGTGGTGTGTAGAACAGACGAATGGTAGACGGGTCCTCTGGGTGGTGGTTGGTACGGTGGAGGCGCGTTTTCCTGCTCAAATGGTGCCGGGCGCGAATTGCACCGCGGCTTGCTGGCAGCTGCAGTCTGCGGTTGGCTGTAGTAACTTGCATGTTGGCCTTGCCGACTATAGAGCTAGACCTATCTTGCCTGTCAAGACAAAAAATTACCAATACTCAATTTATTTTGGCTTTGTTTCTGCTGAACCGTAATCTAGCGCGTTGCTGCCTTTGGCTGTGTAGTCGCCGTGATAGGTATTTTGACCAACAGCAGCAGAGAGCTCCGAAGAGTCGTAGACATTATTTGGATGAGCTACCAAAGCCTGCCTGGGCCTTTTGTTGAATATAGGAAGTGGTGCTATAGAGTGAATACGCCAAGTACACGCAGTGACGCACATAGTCAATACCTGCTTTACGTCTTCTGTCCATTATAATATTATTAAACCCGTTACCGCGGATACACTTTTCAACTGCACATGTTCAAGGTTTTTCATAATCTATGCTCTTCGCACGGTGTTTTACGGCACTGTCCGTGAGAGACAGCTTCGAATTACAACTATTTGGCAGCGTTAGAAAGGGTTTTAAAAAAAAAAACTCTCTTCTGAACCAGAAAAATTTGCATATTCAAGTCACTGACTTTCTCGTCGCCCATCCGCGTCTCATTAAAATTTTACAACTTTGGTACATGTACCTAGATCCAAATGCACATAAACGATGATAGTATGACATCACGTTAGTACTCTATTTACATGTATTAATGCGTGGATCATCTGCCTGTCTGTCTGTACTCAGTGTACTGTCTGCCTGTCCGCGTGTGTTCGTTTTTTTGAGCGTTTGGCTGGGCCATATTCGACAAAAGTGGACTACTTTCTACGATGCGCAGAGAGCGTTACAAACAAACGCACATCATGCAATTGCAAGGTATTAGGCTAAAAATAGAATTAAACAGCGAGATGAAGCATATTTCAAACTACACGAACTGGCCGCCTTTTGAAGCACATAGTCATATAGGATGTCGGACATCAAGGGATAGTTTTTACTGTATCACGGGGAGCCCAGTACGTAAGTATGCTCTCACCTAAAATGCTTCCAATCCCTCTTTAAATCATCTACATGTATGAGCGAGCAAACCAACGCGGGCATCGATCGCTATATTCCAAGAGCTCTACCAACTTTTTTCTCGCACTATAAAGGCACGAAATTTACGAATGCAATTTTTTGCCTACCTCATTCGTTCCTTTTGTCTTCTTTTTCAAGCGCACTTCACCATTCACTAAAACCAACTTTTCCGCTTTCCTTCTTTTTTTTTGTTCTACGTACATCCTTCTGGGTATGTCCCATTACCTTTATAGCCATACGCTTGCTCAAGCAGATCATCATCTGACTCTGATTCGCTAGGCATGTTAACGAGTTACCACTTAAGGCGGCTTCACACAGGCTACATAAAGCTACGTAACTTTCCGGGGAAACTTTCCGCTATGCGTAAAGTTACGTAGCCCGTGTGCAGCCGCCTTAAGCGCTGCACAAATTTTACGGACACTAATCCGCGAATAGCTCAGTTGCGTTTCGAACGTTCTGACTTCTGAGGAATTATACTGACCTACTATACCTGCATAAACGTATTCGGGGGGGGGGGGGGGGGGGGCCATGGCAAAAGTGGTCCTACCTAAAAGTGGTCCGGCGGACCACTTTTGGTCGCCAAAATTGGTCCGGCCGGACCACCTTTGGACGCCAAATTGGTCCGCCCGGACCATATTTGTCCGCCAAAACTGGTCCTGTCTAGCCAAAAACGGTCCGCTATTCAGATCATAGTTAACTATACACGCAAAGTCTGTCCTTGCTTTTATATTCTTCAGCTGGAGGACAATTAATGTGTCTGGTTTGCTATTACAATTGTAAGTTTATACCAAGGCGCCACGTGTACTAAAGGAAGAGTGATGAATTATATAAATTATAAATGCATTCAAGTGTGCATGCTCAGTGAATACATACATGATGCATATACAAACAAAACGCATTCTGCATGTGATGCAATAGATGCTGAATTTGCAATTATTATGTTGAGGAGCTGTGATCAATGCCACACATCCAACACCTCACGTGTAAGCATAAACATGCATTAAAAATTTCCCTGTTTACATGGACATGTATTACTTATTTGCTTATTTACTGCCTGTCCATATTGCTGGAACCATATGTAGGGAAGGGATGTATGGTGATCCTGTGGGTCATATGCACACATCACATGTAAAGTATTCACACATCATGGTAAAGTCTATATGCACCATATACAGTTCTTAGTGTGATTTATCAAACCAGTTCTGAACATACCATTCTAAAAAGAGTCCAATGTCCCATCCCCCACAACTCCCCTGAGGAAATAGGTGCTACTCTGTGCTATTGTAATAATCTTGGGCAAACCCATGCATTCGCTGCAAGGAGAGAATTCAGTGAATCAGATTATCAGTGTGAATGGCTATTTGAAAACCTGTAGTTATATTAATTAAGGGTAGTCTTAATAGATTCTATGGCTAAAAATGTAAGTTGCATGTCTCACCGTGTCGTTCACATCTTTGACAGTTCCAGGCCAAATGAACCGTTCACTGATCCTGCTCAAAGTTCGCTTCACTCCCATTTACCCGGACAACATTCAAAACAACGCTACTGTAACTATCTTAACTCCAACAAACATTATTTTCATTGTCTATATACCCAAGACGTGCGGATGATACACAATTGCGTTCATTAGCCAAATTGAAATAACAAACTTTGAATTAACAATTATGTTTTGATAAATCTTAGCTAACGAATACAATTGTAACGGTGGAAGTAAAAGAATGGTATTGCATTCCTGGCCAGAGTTATGGGTCGATGTCCGAAATTTCTGGCAATGTCTCACGAGAAAGTTTTGAAGCATGAAATACGCTTTTCAGTCAGATTAAAACGTGTAGCCGCAAAACATTCTTTAATTCCTGGACACCGACCGGCCGAATAAAACCCGAATTATACAAATGAAATCGGATACGGACATATGCATGCACATACATCTGTAAAAGGTCCACACCATAGATTATAGGGCACTCTATACTATGGACGGCTTACCCCCCCCCCCCCCCCCCCCCCCGACGGCTTATTTTCAGTTGCATGCACACCCAGCAAACCCGGATAAGTGGCTGGGAAGGGTGCAACCGCTGCAAATTTTGTAACTGTATTGTTCACCCCCAATCATTGCAATGCACATTACTAAGGGCGGGAAACTCGTCCCGTTGTATTAGCGAGTTCAATTACTTCATTCAAGATCTAGTCTGATTGTCGTCTTCATGCCCCTACATGTACATGTATACTGTACCCTGCAAGTTTAACTGACGAATTATTGTTTATATACAATGCACAGGCAATTAGGCGCGGCGTTATAATTGTATAGCGCACTGCACTGTCAGCTATTAAGATGCATGCTGACCGTCTCGGATTACTAGTATAGAGTCTGACCTCCCTGTAATTTGCATGTACATTTTAATCAGCTGGTGTACAGTTTTATGGTGATATCCCCTGCTCTGACGTCACATGAATAAGGTCTATATATAAGTTCCACCGTGCAAGCAGTAATAATACAGCAAAAAATATATATATATGGCGATGTTTGCATACCAAGTTCTGCTGCTCGCAAGCGTCTACTGCGTCGCCATGGGAGACGACGTAAAGGTGCTGGCTCAGACAATATGGGGCGAGGCACGCGGTGAAGGCAAAGGGGGAATGGAAGCCGTGGCCTCTGTCATCATCAACCGAGCTGACTACCCGCCCAAAGGAAAGCTGTGGTGGGGGCATAGCGTCGAGGAGGTCTGTCAGAAACCTTATCAATTCGAAGTTTGGAACGTGGGTAACCCGAATCGAGCGCTTATGCTTGCGGTTACTGCATGAGAACGACGCACAATTCCGCATGGCTCTAGAGATCGCAAGGAAGGCAGTAGCACGTCAGCTTCCGGACCGAACAAATGGCGCCACACACTACTATGCGTACCTGAAGATAGCACCACCGAGTTGGGCCAACGGTCGCACACCAACAGCAACGATCGGAGGCCACAAATTTTATCGGGTTGGACCCTATTAGGCGCGTTGTTTGATTCTATATATTCATGCGGGGATATATTCATCCGGGGTGTGTTCAGTTGTCATTATATCGGAAGGCTTTAAGCTGCTTAAGCGCTGCACGAATTTTCGGATACTAATCCGCGAATAGCTCAGTTGCGTTTCGAACGTTCTGACTTCTGAGGAATTACACTGACCTACCTGCATATACATACTCGGGGGGGGGTGGGGGGGGGGGTGGGTGGGGGTGGGGGGGTGGGGTGGGTGGGTGGGGGGGGGGTGTCATGGCAAAAGTGGAAACGGTCCGCTATTCAGATCATAGTTAACTATACACGCAAAGTCTGTCCTAGTTTTTTATTCTTCAGCTGGAAGACAATGTGTCTGGTTTGCTATTACAATTGTAAGTTTATACCAAGGCGCCACGTGTACTAAAGGAAGAGTGATGAATTATATAAATTATAAATGCATTCAAGTGTGCATGCTCAGTGAATACATACATGATGCATATACAAACAAAACGCATTCTGCATGTGATGCAATAGATGCTGAATTTGAAATTATTATGTTGAGCTGTGATCAATGCCCAGTAACTCTATTGATTTGATTCCATTGATTCCAAAATTAATTGTTCTATATACAAGTAATGATAATTATATGCAGGAAGATGAATGCCTTGAATTACAATGATCCACTACAATAGTGTATAACACTAACTGCATGCCTAGAAGAATAGCTGAAGTTCTTTTTATAATGACTTCCCCATGCCGCATACATCAAATAACTGAAGGGATGGGGAGGAGGTATAAGGAGAGGAGGAAGGGAGTGGTGTGGGTACCATGATGATAAAGCACCCCATCCCTCGGGCCCCTCCTCCACACACACATATCCCTGCACGTGACCATGTGAGGAGTGTTGCTGTTTCCTCCATTAGGAGGATGGTGGTACACATCCAACACCTCACGTGTAAGCATAAACATGCATTAAAAATTTCCGTGTTTATATGGACATGTATTACTTATTTGATTATTTACTGCCTATGCATATTGCTGGAACCATATGAAGGGAAGGGATGTAGGGTCATATGTACACTTCACATTTAAAGTATTCACACGTCATGGTAAAGTTTATGCACCATATACTGTTCTTAGTGTGATTTATCAAACCAGCGAATCCTTGCAGCGAATGCATGGTTTTGCCCAAGATTATTACAATATCATAGAGTAGCACCTAATTCCTCAGGGGAGTTGTGGGGGACGGGACATGTCAGTGGACTCTTATTAGAATGGGATGTTCAGAACTGGTTTGATAAATCTCACTAAGAACAGTATATGGTGCATAGACTTTACCATGACATGTGAACACTTTACATGTGATGTGTACATATGACCCACAGGGTCACCATTACATCCCTTCCCTACATATGGTTCCAGCAATATGCACAGGCAGTAAATAAGCAAATAAGTAATACATGTCCATGTAAACATGGGGAAATTGTTAATGCATGTTTATGCTTACACGTGAGGTGTTGGATGTGTACCAACACCCTCCTAATGGAGGAAACAGCAACACTCCTCACATGGTTACGTGCAGGGATATGTGGGGGGGGTGGGGGGCCAGAGGGATGGTACCCACACCACTCCCTTCCTCTTCTCCTTATGCCTCCTTCCCCCCCCCCCACCCCCCCTTCAGTTCATTATAAAAAGAACTTCAGCTCAGACGGTATTCTTCTAGGCATGCAGTTAGAGTTATACACTATTGTAGTGAATCATTATTTTTCAAGGCATTCATCTTCCTGCATATAATTATCATTACTTGTGTATAGAACAATTAATATTGGAATCAAAGAAATCAAATCAATAGAGTTACTGGGCATAATAATTGCAAATTCAGCATCTATTGCATCACATGCAGCATGCGTTTTGCTTGTATATGCATCATGTATGTATAATTTATATAATTCATCACTCTCCCTTTAGTACACGTGGCGCCTTGGTATAAACTTACAATTGTAATAGCAAGCCAGACACATTGTCCTCCAGCTGAAGAATAAAAAAGCAAGGACAGACTTTGCGTGTATAGTTAACTATGATCTGAATAGCGGACCGTTTTTTGGCTAGACAGGACCAGTTTTGGCGGACAAATATGGTCCGGGCGGACCAATTTGGCGTCCAAAGGTGGTCCGGCCGGACCAATTTTGGCGACCAAAAGTGGTCCGCCGGACCACTTTTAGGTAGGACCACTTTTGCCATGGCCCCCCCCCCCCCCCCCCCCCCCCCCCCCCCCGAATACGTTTATGCAGGTATAGTAGGTCAGTATAATTCCTCAGAAGTCAGAACGTTCGAAACGCAACTGAGCTATTCGCGGATTAGTGTCCGTAAAATTTGTGCAGCGCTTAAGGCGGCTGCACACGGGCTACGTAACTTTACGCATAGCGGAAAGTTTCCCCGGAAAGTTACGTAGCTTTATGTAGCCTGTGTGAAGCCGCCTTAAGTGGTAACTCGTTAACATGCCTAGCGAATCAGAGTCAGATGATGATCTGCTTGAGCAAGCGTATGGCTATAAAGGTAATGGGACATACCCAGAAGGATGTACGTAGAACAAAAAAAAAAGAAGGAAAGCGGAAAAGTTGGTTTTAGTGAATGGTGAAGTGCGCTTGAAAAAGAAGACAAAAGGAACGAATGAGGTAGGCAAAAAATTGCATTCGTAAATTTCGTGCCTTTATAGTGCGAGAAAAAAGTTGGTAGAGCTCTTGGAATATAGCGATCGATGCCCGCGTTGGTTTGCTCGCTCATACATGTAGATGATTTAAAGAGGGATTGGAAGCATTTTAGGTGAGAGCATACTTACGTACTGGGCTCCCCGTGATACAGTAAAAACTATCCCTTGATGTCCGACATCCTATATGACTATGTGCTTCAAAAGGCGGCCAGTTCGTGTAGTTTGAAATATGCTTCATCTCGCTGTTTAATTCTATTTTTAGCCTAATACCTTGCAATTGCATGATGTGCGTTTGTTTGTAACGCTCTCTGCGCATCGTAGAAAGTAGTCCACTTTTGTCGAATATGGCCCAGCCAAACGCTCAAAAAAACGAACACACGCGGACAGGCAGACAGTACACTGAGTACAGACAGACAGGCAGATGATCCACGCATTAATACATGTAAATAGAGTACTAACGTGATGTCATACTATCATCGTTTATGTGCATTTGGATCTAGGTACATGTACCAAAGTTGTAAAATTTTAATGAGACGCGGATGGGCGACGAGAAAGTCAGTGACTTGAATATGCAAATTTTTCTGGTTCAGAAGAGAGTTTTTTTTTTTAAAACCCTTTCTAACGCTGCCAAATAGTTGTAATTCGAAGCTGTCTCTCACGGACAGTGCCGTAAAACACCGTGCGAAGAGCATAGATTATGAAACAACAAACTAAAGCTATTGGAGTTTTGTAATGATCTACGTTCACCCATTATTTAAAAAGTAATAGTTCCAGTTTTTAAAAGAAAGAATAGGAGAATGTTGTAACTTATGTAATTGGTTTGGAATGGACCTCTAAACATGACTAAGGGCAGCTACTTTTACCATGCAGACATGCAGGTGCACAGGATATGCAAATAATCGCATTTTGATGGTAATTACAAAATTTTATAATTCTGGAGGGAGAGATGTTAAAAGAGATGGATTGGGATGAGCGCTCATCTTAAAGACAGATTGTTCTCAGGAGCAGAGCTAAGCGAAGTTGTTCGAAATATATATAGAAGATGAATCCATTTGTACAGTTTAAGCAGACATGGTACTACCAAGGGAAGAATGTCTCTTGAGCGATTATAGTAAGAATAAAAGCGCGAGAAAAATCACGTAAACAATTTATTCTTAAGATTCCAATAGAGTCTTGCTTCGTGCAATGCCAATGTTCCTATCAATTCTAAAATAAGACCGTAGGTATATATACACGATTCATAACCTGGGGTGTCGGTTCACCTTTAGTAAGTAGATATGTGACTGCTAGCTACTTACTCTGCCTTCATTAATTGACAGTGGGTGACATTTAAGAAGTAACTTACTTTCTATATACTGTGCGCGTGCTGCAGACTCATCCCACGCTGACAAAGAATTGTTTTGTAACAGTATCCGAAATTGATATGCCCACTGATTCTCATATCATAGCAACGCCCAACAGTAGGCATGTTATAAATAATCTCTTTCATAGTGTGGGATTCGTATTGGCGCCATTGTGTTTTAGCCATTGTGGGCGTCATTTCTGGCCATATACATTAAACGAGGCACATATGTGGGCTGTATATTAGTTGCTATATTTGGCACAGATATGCTGCTAACTATACAAGTGATAAAAACATTCTCTATGCGAGAAGGTTGGTGGTATATAGGAATCAAAGGCGGTGGTGGTGTAAAAAGCAAGGGAACAAGGATTGTGATTGAAAAGGAAAAAAGAAATAGACCTATATTAGCAGCATGTCGTCATGTTTAACTGTGTGTGCTAATATAGGTCTATTTCATTTTTCCTTTTCAATCACAATCCTTGTTCCCTTGCTTTTTACACCACCACCGCCTTTGATTCCTATATACCACCAACCTTCTCGCATAGAGAATGTTTTTATCACTTGTTTCCTACATTTTTTGGTAGATTTAGTATTGTATTTAGTTTTTGAAAAGTAACCATGTAGCAAGAATGTCAAATGACAGTTTTATTTTAGAATCTCGTGGCCATGCAATTTTTTGAGGTGTGGGTGTACCATTAAAACACACAGTATTACTATTTAAACAATAAGTACAAGTATTTCATTTATAACCCAGGAGCATGTCATCTTGTATAGGATATACTGCTGTATATTCTGGACCAGGATATACTTCTGTATATCCAGGATATATAGCAGGTAGAGCAGGTGGAGCTAATCCTGCAGCTGGACATGGAACCACTCCTGGACCTGGACCTGAAACAGGTGATTTAAACAACCATTAGTTAAAACAAATTCTCCACTGCAAGTGAAGCCATATAATACATCAGACAAAGATTACATGTACCCACTGATCTCACGCTATTACACAATACGTTGTCATCAGCAACTTTGATACTATTAGATATAAATTATGCACCACAATACACATTAACATTATTACGAAATTGTTGTCAGCGAACAGCGTGCACATATTTCAACAACAGCACGGAGAGAGATGCAATATCTTCCGCTGTAACTGTTGCATAAAATATTTTAGCGATACACTATACATGTTATAATTTATGTCCAGATCCAACATTCATGGTGTAACGCACCTTCGGGGTGGTCGCTTTGATGGTCCTTTCAGTAGCGCGCTTGACACCTTGTCGTGTCTTGTATTGCACTCGTTTGGCATATCTGTAGGTGTACGAGTAGCTAGTTGTTGCCGGGTTTTTTTTTCTGTAAGGGCGGTGGTGTGGGGGAGACACATTCTAATTGGAGCCTCTTGCTTCACATTATCTGCTGTAGACTGTATACCGTAGTATCTGATCGCGTATGTAGTTCCACCGACAGAATTCGAAAGTTATGCTATATAAGAAGCTATAGTATAGAAATCAATTCGGTCAAAACAATTATATGCGATAGTGTCGGGTACTTACGTGTATGGTAGTTTTGGCTTTCATTTCAATTAAGCTGCGTAACGAATGATAAGAGTTGAGAGTAACGCACAGGCGTCATGCAGAAAATGATACCTTGAATATTCGTCAGGAGCCTTCCTATAACGTTATCGCTGCTCCATTCCGTTTCTCAACCATTTGGCATTATGGTTGGACATTTATACATGGAGCCGTAGGGACCCGAAAAGGCTCTTGGATTCAGTGCGTATACCTCTTCCACAGCGTGCGGGAATATTAAGAATTTGAATCATGCCCACGACACGTGGCTATTATTGCATTAAAAAATAGCTAGCTGATGTAATTGGGTATTTTTAACCGAATACCAAATGAGGTACTATTCGCTTTAGTTAATTGCCCGAACAGTTAGGCGTCTAACAGACCCCCGAAGATAACCTGCGGACGCATCCTGAAGCGATTGGTACACTTGGCGTGCTTTACAAACGTTCCTGTCGTGAGTTATACTCTCCGGAAGGAAGAAGAATAAGAAGAAGCCGACGGAGGAGAAATTTTAGGTGGGACTGGGTACGGACGATGGAGACGAGTATTTTTGTTCTCTAAAAGTACACCGTCTTGTGACACAAATACAACGCAGAACTGTTGTCCTTTTTTATATCGCTCGAATGCCACTAAAAGCGAAGTGACCCGATTCTTAAATGTCCCGCTAGACGTGAGTGACGTTTTTTTAATGACATTCATGATACTGTTGGATTCCTATATGGAACCTACTCGCGTAGGTTCCGATGTACCGGAAACCATATATGTGCCCCGTATATGATACAATGAAGTGCGTTAGTTCATATTTGATACATTTTCGAAATTTCCTGGGTGTGTATACCAAATTGGGTACTACTAGCTCGCTTTTGTATTTCGCCCAATGTGTCATACGTGTATCTGACCATCAAAGATAAATCCGGATATATGCCTCAAGGATTGGTGCTGTTGGCGCTCTTCAATATAGTATCCAGCTCGAGTTCTTCGTGGCGGAATGAAGGAGAACAAAATAAGCGCAAATAATGTGATTCTCTAGTTAGTGTGAGAAACATGGCTGTGTAAACAGTTGCCTAGTACCACTGATGAAGTACCAATGTTATGAAGAATTTTTAAAAATTCTTTGCATCTAATTATGATACCATCTGCTTGGAACAGAAGTACGCAATTAGTACCAAAAGATTTATTATATCAATGTGATATGCCTGGTATATACTCACGAATGCATGCAAGATAGAAACTATATCCATTCTTGATGCACAATGAAATCAGTTGGACTCCTTAATTAATGCATCTTGCCTACATATGCATGCCATTAACTTTCGTGTTAAAATACGCATGTATAAACTTCTGCCCCCAAGCACGCACAACCACATGCACAAACGTACGCACATAGATGCACACACCGTGCATATATACAAACGTGTTTGCGGACAAAATCACCCACACACACACACGATAACGCATCCCCGCAGCACCACACATGTGGGAACTTATACCACTGTGTACTCGCCTGCATATTTTTCTCACGAAATTTATTGTCAAAACAAATATGCTCCCACCTCTTCCAAGAACTGGCATCTGTATAGGGTTGCAATTAAATGTAGCCTTTAAAGGCTTCCGTTGCTATGGTATAACAATAATTAGTTGGCGGCTTCAACAATTCCTACACTCCGAAATTCATTCAAGAGTTATTGCACCCTGTATGGTCAAATCCTCTAGGTGCATGTGTATGTTTATCCAAACAACGAGAGTTTTATAATTGCCTGGTATTGGATATAATATACTGCAGAAAGACGGTGCACTGCATAATAGATGCAAACATTTGTTTCAATGGGATAGCTTCATCAGATTGAAATACCCAATAAATGGTCACTGTTATGATGAATGCATCAAGTGGGTGAATTAACTCTCAATCATGTTACAATTTGGAGCATAATATGCATATTTCATGCGCACGACAGGATTTCCAGCATGTGCTATAAGTTCATAATTACAGCGACAGATCTTCCTCATAGGGTAAAATATTTTCGCCGCTCCACAATTTCCTAGCGACAGCATTACTACATGTATACGACACCCGATACCGTATCATATAGTCGTCTTATATAAATATGCACAACAGATTACGAACAGGCATACATTAAAGCATCAATAGCCATGCACGGACGAGGCATCTCCGCTACTATCTGCGCAACAATCCTTTGCATTTTAGTCGTAAGGGTGCAATGCACACCTCCGACCCAGTCAGAAAAGCAAAAGCTCAGCGATCTGTTAACCAAATATGAAGCTATCAGCACTTTGGAAGATCAGGTGAGTTGTCCAATGGCAGCGCGGTATATGGTGTTGAACTGAAGTCCTCTCTTAGTTTGCTGTGAACGGTTCAAGCCTGGCGCAGTATCATACGGCGTGCTCAATGCTTCGCCATAATAATTTGGTACAATGTAATGGCACAGGCGATAGCCAAGCTTCGAGGATCCTTGCGTGCAACTATGTCAAGGTAATGCTCAGTGTGCACTATTCAATAAGGCTTATATAGCGTGCATAAAGTTAATATGCTTCGTCCAGACAATCTCAAGACTAATGTTTATTTCGTTTCGCATTTAATTATGCTATAACGATGTAGAAGATTTACTCTACTTACAACTGTACTGACGTCATCGATGTATTGTGCATGATCGAGGAGATCAGATCACTCAACGTTACCGATGTGCTAGCAGATCTCTGGACTTATGCGCCCACCGACCTTTACGCACCTATGAACTGGGTCAACGCTCCCAACCAAAGAAGTCTTTGTCAGTGGATGAAAAATTCATTCCAAAACTGGCAATCTCCTTGGCAATTTCTCTGCTAATATACTCTTTAATCTGGGAGTGACGACCTTATTAATTGTATGCATAAATTCTCATTAACTATGAATATCAACAAGTGGAATGCAAATGAAAATGATAATCGATCCTGCATGGGGAGGTCAATTGTCGACATCATTAAAAACGTGATTCACCGCGTGACTGATTTATTTATACCCATCCCGCATCCTGAAAAATTACACTTCAAGACATAATGTACCTATCTAATAATTCCGAAGTGTATAAATATAATGAAAAACTGCAAGTTTTTTCACAGTTTTTTTCTAATAATTTAACAATAAAAATTTACTCTTCGGAGTAATATGCCCCAGCCCGGCTAGGTTAATTGACTCTCTGAAGTATCGTCCTTCAACATGAATAGCAATTTATGCCACATATAAAGTTTTGAATAAAAATTAATACATCAAGGCAGGAATGAGTAAGGAACTGTTTTTAAATTGACATTGGTATAGTACTACCAAGGGAAGAATGTCCATGGGATGTCACTGAATTCACATTTAATAAGTAGATATATAACTGTTAACTGCTTACTCTGCCTTCATTAATCGACAGTGAGTGACATTAAAGAAGTAACTGACTTTCTTTATACTATGTGTGTGCTTTGGACTCATCCGGATTGACAAATAATTTTTTTTTTTGTAACAGTATCTGAACTGATATGCCCACCGATTCTCATATCATAGCAACGCCCAACTGCAGGCATGTTATTAATAATCTCTTAATTTCATAACAACATAAAGGACACCGTAACTACCACACTACCACCACCCCTAACTACCTAACTCAAGGGTGGATGCAGCAATAAAAGGACGGCGGGGGGAGGGGGTCAAGTATGAAAAATGTAAAGTACGGCAACCCTTACTTTGGGTGTTTAGAACCCCCACTAAATCCGCCCCTCTAACTACCACCACCAATTCCTGACTACCAACAGCACCTCCTAACTACAACCACCCAAAACCCATCCCCTCCCCAAATCCAGGAAGGGGAGGGGAGCTTACTATGACATGTGCGCGGTGCGTTTTACACTCTAAATTCCATTAGCGCGATTGTGGGTTGGCGTTGTAAAGTTTCAATGATGTACACAGGCTGGTCCAAACGAAACCTACGACAGTGCTGTATGATGAATGTGATTAAAAACATCGCTCAAGATTCAGGTCACTTCGCTCGTTAGTTGGTGGCAATCGAGCGATATCAGAAAGGAGAACAGTTGCGCTTTTAGAGAACAAAAATACTCGTCCCTATTGTCCGTACCCAGTCCCATGCATATAAAATTTCTTCTAAGGATATATGAAGATTCCATTATAGACTTAAATAAATTGCCAATGGCGTTCCAGATCTGTTGCGTCCAAGATATATTAACCGCAAGATGATATCATAATAAGATGCAAAGATGTGATTGGTATTTCATCACTGGCACTAGGCAACCAATTTCAGTTCTTATGTTACTCTGAACTAGGCGCAAAGTTTGTTTAAATAGCTGCATTTGTTAATGTCATACTAGCATGCAGTGGTAAGCTAAAAATAAATCAATCTAGATCTTTCGTCCCACTGTCTGGCCACGCCCAACTACACAACCACTTTCTGTTGGGCATGTTAACGTTCTGATCACAGTAGGCAAAGAACAATAATTGTGCTGATACCCAAGATTATTCATAGTACAAAGCATGACACTTTCCCATTTACAGCAGGTCGCAGTAGATGCCATGAACTTACTACTTCTCATGAGGCTTTTACATAGCCTGTATGTCAAACGTACGAGGAAGAAAATTGGCAGCCACATGAATTCGCATATCTTTATCACTTTTTCGGGGGAAGGGGGGGGGGGGGGGGGGGGGGGGGGTTATATCGCTTTCGGTTTTTTATCCCACATGTCGTTAGAGTGGTCGAGCGGATACCGTATATTAACAATGATCATGGCCTATATAACCTTGTTTTAAATACTCGGTTATTCTGATTTTTCACCGAAAGGATGTATGAGGACAATCACTGGGGACGCTGAATGCAAAGCAGTCAGTATACCGGAGTGCAGAGGGGAGATAAGTTTATACATGCTAGCCGGCCACGTCTGGCTTCTCTCTTTCATGCCTTAATGTGATAAACGTTGAGTAGGTGCTCTTTCATGATGCATTTTAAATAATAATCTTCCAGTGGATGCAAAAGTGTGGACCATAATACTGATGTATATACTATGCATGGTTAAATGAATGCCTTTGCAAATGTCATCCCGCGTGGGTGTTCAGTACAATGCGAGTAGCACGGAGCTGCATAAACCATTGAGCGATGAGGTACTGCAGGATAGCAGAGTGGTGGAATTGTTGAGGCTCTCGATACAAACGGAGTAATTGATTGTCAGGATAGTGATCTGGAGGTCGAGCATAAAGGCAGCCAAATTCGTAATTCATGTACATACAGAGAAATGTTACATTGACCATGCAGTTCAGCCAAACCTACCCATTCGCATAATTCGCCTTGGATGCCGGTCATCATGGTCTTTATTGCGTCGGGGTTGCAGGCACTGTCTGCAGGACAACGCCTCATCGTTCCATCGATGTACCTGAGCGAGCGGCATACAAGACTCACCGTGCTGGTTGGTGGTCTTGTTCTTGATACTCGCGCACTCTGACTGTCTCATTTGGGGCACAAGCGACATGACCAATCCGACCAGGTAGAAAACAATGAAGACCCGTGTAGCCAATCCCATTTTAGTGAATGAAGGTACTATATGCTAGCTCGCAATTCTGTTTCATTTATAGTACAGAGTGATCTACTTCATGAATCCGAACAAGTGTCCTAGTTACGCTTGGATAGATACACGTGGCGGCCTGGTAAGGACTACTATAATTTCAGCCAATAGCTCTCTAATAGCGTGAGCTCTATCATACCTTTTAAGCAGTAACGTTGTCTAGTCATATCATCAACGTTATGTTCTGGCTGTGTGTGTGCATGTGTTTTTGTGTGCACGTGTTTGTGTGTGTTCTGTGTGCAAGTGTGTGTAAGTGTTTGGCAAATGCCGAACACACCGGCACACACTCACGCACACATACACAAATGCACACACTCATGCACTTCCCTAAGCACATAAGTGAGGTTGAGAGACCCACCCCATACAAGAACCACCCCCCTCGAGCTCCATTTTTAATTCACCCATGCAAACCCCACCGCCATCTGCGATCAACTTCCCCCACCTCACGTAAGTAGCCTTCCTCTTGCTATACACATTCCATTAGCGAGAGATGAATGTGTGCTCATGACTTCGCAAGCTGAAAGAATTGACTGCATGCACTATCATAAGAGTGAATTAAACATTCAATGTATGGGAAGCTAGGCGAGTGCCTAAATCATTGGCGCCAATCGAGCGGTAAACCGTGACGCACTTTGCACGGCTATATCTCCGTAACGTATGAATTAAAAAATTAACGAACAGGACAAATCAATAGGTACAGGATCCCTCTACGTATAAACCAAATTGAGATTTCCTGCCGAAAGATATGACCAGTTTGAACCCCAAGGGGTATCGGACGTTGCACCACTAAACTAACCGAAACTAATGCAAGACCCCAAAATCTATTTTATCCCATAGCCAAAATAGCGTTTACAGTTCCGAAGTTATAGCGATTCAAACGTGAGTCATTTTTATAACTTTTTATATAAATATAGCGATGTGCCACTGATTTTCGCAGACCCTGTCTCATTAAAATCACGCACGCGTCTGATTCGACCCGTTTTTTTTCCTGCGACAGTTTGAAAATGCGCATTAATAACCGAAGGCCGACGATCACCTATTTAGCTAGGGCAAGGACTTTATTCCCTACGTGGCTATTTTAGTGGCGGGTCCAGGATATAATGAAAGGGGGGGGGGGGGGGGGGGGGTTGGAGGGGCGGAGGCACCAAAGGGGGAAGGTGCAGGAGGGAGGATCTACCCCATCCTTCGAGATAACGAATATGCATGCATAAGAGATGCATATTTCGCTGCCATTTGCGTACGTAGATATTTGGTTAATTCATAACTCCGCGTGTTATACAATGATGCTATAATTGATCTGGCCGGATCACTTTTGGCTGCAAAAAGTGATCCGCCTCTGCAATAGTTATCCGGGTACAAATTCTCGTCGATACCAGTTTTTTTTATTTATGATTATATACAATTCTAAGCAATGTTTAATGGGCCGGGCTCCATTCCACCTGTTGTTGTTCACTTCTGTATATAGGGAGACAAATCCATTGCGTATCGATCGTGACGGAAAACGGCATGCATGCATGTTGAAAGAACATCCTTTTTCTGCCAATACATGAACACAAGACAGGTCCATTTACATTTAGTGCGTACGTCGCCCGCGGATCACTTTTTGCTGCTAAAACTGATCCCATATGAATGTGTGCATGTAAGGTACGCCCAGTTCACCTTTTTCAGCCAAAACATATCTGGGTATAGTATACGTATGAATGCATGTAAGTGGATCACTTTTTGCAAGCCAAAACTGATCTGAATAAAAAGTACATGTATGATTGCATAAGGTACGCCGCGGATCACTTTACTGATCCGATGAATAGTGGATAATTAAATATATCTGCATTATATATTTAGAAATACTGCTTTAACTGATTACCAGCTAAATTATTCATAACGTAAATCCACTTCCGGCCAAATTAATTTTGCTATAGTTTTAAATGTGATGTACGTTACTCAAAACTCTACGTTGTAGAGTATTTCTGAATGACAGGCTGATCTGTAAAGAATTTTCTTGCACGTAGGACCCACTGGCAATAGTCATCCAGATTTAATGGTGACATAAGGTAGCATGCATGTGTTCTCAAGTACCTGAAGTGACTGCACTAAGACATTGCTTTCCCTGATCCAAAAATTGAGCAGATCAATTGATCTCATCATTCTCAATGCATCATCCAGGTAAGAGATGACTTTTCTTTTAAAAAGGTCAAACTCATCATTTAGGTCTTCATTTACTATAACAAAATCTCCTCCATACATCTCTCTTAACGGCGCTTCTCCATAGTCTATCCACAGTGCAACATCAATATCTTTGCTAAGAGTATATTCTTCTTGCTTTAAATTTAATGATATGTCCTGCAGAATTGAAAAAAATCTTAACATATGCATGGATTTATCAAAAAGACACTTACATCAAATCCGTTACCATCTTCATCTCCCCTGTAGTGCAATGCATGGGCTCCTGATCGCCAAAAATGAAGCAAGTGCATATAGTTGACTAAGCACTTCGAAAATCTACATTTTCATAATCATCATTTAATGGTTGTCATCATCTGCTTTTTCTTCTTCTTCCATTTTTATTCTCTATAACTTCTTCTTTTGGCTTCTGATAGATTTCAAATATGCTCCACTAACCCTTTCAACAAATTTAGCAGCATTGCTGGCTCATTTAAGACAATAGAGCCCCCTTGCCATGACACTTGAAAATAATGTACAGGCCTACAAAAGGTGTGTCCAGCTTGCCTCCAGCCCGCTTTCCTCTTCTAAAGTCTTCTTCATCACCATTTCTCCAATTTCAAATGAATGCTTACTTGCATGCTTCTTATAATATGCATGCTTCTGTATTGTCTGAGCTTGCTGCATACTTTGCTTCACAGACTCAAGTACTTTTAGATGCTGCTCACTCATAACATCAACAACTTCAGCAATTGCTGGCTCTTCTTGGTTCATTAACATCGTATCTGGTTCCTTTTCATCAATGTTGACATCAATAGGAAGAATTGCTTTTCGACCAAACATTACTTCAAATGGAGAAAAGGTTGTCGAATCATGAGCAGAAGTGTTGTATGCATAAACATAAATGTCTAAGTACTCATGTATCCCACATTCCCTTTTTTGTCTTGAACAAACCTCACTAGCTGTAGGGTCTGTTTAAATCGTTTAGCAATACCACTTGCCTATAAAATCATAAGAAACAAGGTGCAATTAATACATGAATCCACTACATTTGGAAAAACATGATATTCAAATCACAGCCCTACGCATGTTGTGCAATTAAAGCTTAACATGAGGATAAAAAGGTATTATTTTTGATTTTAATGTGAGTCCCAGGAACCGCTGTATGTGGACCTCGCATAGCCTTCGGGGTGATTCCGGAATGCTGCAGCTTCTACACCTCGTTCTACACATATAACGCCATAATATTTAAAAACGATTGGTTTCAAACGTAAGCCAACTCACATTTTTAAAGCCAAATTGCTGCGTATAAAGGATTCAATCACAAAATTGGTCTGGCATTTTGGTTTAACCGCAAAACCAATTCAGATGTAAACCACTTGTTTATTTATTTATTTTGGCTTGACGTAGCAACCATCTTATTTGCAGCTAGATATAAGGACTTGTAAAACGAGACAAAACCATTAAATGTCACTGGAAAGCTTAATCCACTAATCATATTTGCCAAACATTGTGTTTTCTGTGTCCCTTTGTGGACAAATGGCCCGGCAAGGGACCCCCGAAACAAATAAGGATGTGCATGTGTAACTCAATTGTGTATTCGTGGTCGACAAGTGTAGTCTGGGAACGACGTTCAAGACAAATGTATGAACCATAGTTCCACCAAATGTATTTTAAAGTACACCTGAGGTCCTTTTACCACATTGAAATGATTGATTCATCAAATTTGACACATAGCAGGATTGCGATAAGTATAAGTCACTATCTCTCAGTCAAAAGAAGAAGCCGTCCTTATTATCAGTTGGGCTTTCGTGTGATATATATTTTACGTCATACAAATAAGATGGAAATACCCGCGTCATAGGTCACCGTAGAACCGCGCCATTTGGATCACCCACTATTTCAAACTCGTGGCAAAGTGATATAGTTTAGCGCGTTGACTCAGTACGAGCCTATTTTGACTGGAAAGCACCAGTGAGAAAAATCTAACAAGCTATTTATTTATGACGTCTCGATCAAATCTTCCCAGGTGACCGTTTTATTGTCGGCACTATTCACCTACCTATTTGTATGCGTTGTGTTCTAGGCTTTAAAATAATACATGTACGCGTACATTCAGCGTACTTGTTCGAAGGGCACGAGGCACATTGAAGCCTTATAGCATTGGGTTTTATGCTACATGTTAACGAGCCAATCGTCCAAATTAATCGAAGTTTTACCTTCCAGGGCCTGCTAATAATCGCTTTGCACCTCTGTCGATCGGCTAGTGTATAAGTCGTTGGAGCATCACCTGATCAGCTAGCACTCTTCTCGGCGCTTTTGAAGGTACGTCTTTCAGATTGGGCTAACGGCCTTTGCGACTCCCCCCTACCCCGGGGACTGCGGCGGGTACTGTTGCAGTATAATTGTTTCCTTGCTAGTGCGCACAAAATGGGCGTGTGTGGGCTAAGTATAGTTATGGAATGGGAGCTTCGGGGGACGAGGGTAGAGATCAGCAGTCGTCAAAGCACTCATAAAAAAGAATTCTGTTCGAGATGTATGTGTGCATGAATACTTTCGTAGCTTCGATCTGTGTGCACGTGTATGATTTATGGGCGCGCAGATCTGTGTTTACAAGTGTGCGTGCGACGTGAATAGTACTCTTATTTTAAAAATTCACAGGACTATTTGCGGCCACAAATTAGTTAGGGTCGCGGTCACAGCACAAGAAGAAAAGCAGGCCATAATTCTGAGGTTGGCATAGGACATCTGTTAACAGGGTTGCAATAACATTGAAGTGGATTTCGTCCAGGATGGCCACCCGACAAATTCAGCAAAATGGACATTGTATGGTTCATAATGTGGTAGGAATGGCACCATTTTATGAATACGACCACCTGTCACACAAGCCGCTTACAGCAAAGACAGTAAGGCCTTCCATAACTCCAAAAAACAGCAATGGTGCAGCTCAGTTTGATGAAGTCTTCAAAGAAGCCAGGATGCCAAAGTCAGCATCGACATTGGTTGGCATCAAAAGGAACGTCGACTCACACCTGTGCCAAGAAGCATCCGGTGCCATAACGCTGCCTCAGTTTGTCGCTCAGCACGCCGAACATTTGCCACTAAGAGTTAAAGTGCAATCTGGATACTACGGCTCTAATAGCCTATTCACCATCTCGGCAGGGGAAGTTCTCAATGTGTACTTCAAAAAAGACACAAAGGTCGTGTCAGTCAAGGTCCACAACAACACATTCTCCGTCCCCGTAAACTCGAGCCTTCTGTTCTCTCTCCTGCAACCCGCAAATGCCCCTGAAGCCAACAAAGGGTTCGTTTACAACAGTGTGGCTGATCTGATGGAAGCCGTACCTCGTCCCAAAGTGGTCTGCTGCGTGGAAGACAAGGCAGGAAAGGGTTTGGTCCAGGAGAAAGAGATACTCATTCTTGCCACTGATCAGGACAGTGGAAGTAGGTTGAAAGTTTTCAGCACTATGACAAGGACAGAGAAGTTCTTGCCAGCTGACCTTCCATCTGTTTTTTCAACTCACCCAGACCTTGTGGCAATGTATCTCACAGAGTTGGTATCTCTGATCCCAGACCTCTTCCCGTGCTCAGCTGTCATTGCTCACAACCCTCAGGTTCCGCCAGCTCTCCAGGCCGTCTGTACCCTGCTAGGTACAGCCGTCAAGTCAACCCTCGTGTACTCTTCAGATAGCAGTCCTCTGCTCTTCGACATCCCTCTAGACATCCCTGGAGTGGAAGTTCTCGTGCTACCGACAGTGAATGAAGCGGAGATGGAGCAGCTCTATTCCAGCACCCGAGATGTCATTAGAAACTTCAATCCAGGCGACGTTCAAATGCTCAATGACGCCAGTGGTTCAAGGCTGGATTGTGAGCTGCAGTCGTTTTTCTACTCCAATGTTAGGGCTGGCTTTGAGAGTGGAGGTGTAAGCCTCTATGGCTCTTCAATTATCAGCTCAGCAAATAACAACACTATTATTCTTCAGCCACCACAGGTAAGGCCATACCCTATAAATGGAGGTTCTTTACTATTACGTACAGTTGTTTTACTTTTTTATTTCCTACTTTTGCAGTAGCCACAATGAACCTTTTGAACACATTACAATTTCACATTTCTAGATAACAGTACACATTTGGGTAGTTCTCCCGGTATGCTCTAGTATTTTAACAGACTAGTAATTGACCCTTCTGCTTATGCTTACACTTGTGTTTTGGTTCTATCTATTTATTTGCTCATAAAGATTTAATGGACATAACCACATTTACCCCACTAACCACAATGAACCCATACAACAACAACATACCCATGCTAACCACAATGAACGCACCTGTGTCCAAACAGGAAGGTTGCATTCTTCACCCTGAATCACTGGAGTGCAACACTCCAACACTGCCTCAAGTAATGTCCAGCAATACAACAGGAAAAGGGCCACCCATTCTACCAGGATCATTTCCCAGACAGAAGACAGAACCATCTCTCCCTGATATTGATGACATCTCTCCATCCTACAGCACACACAAACCTTCGTCTTCTTCCCAGCAGAATATTGGGGCCCCCTCAGCACCTCCCCCTTTGGTAGCCTCCCCCCAGCCTAGCTCTGCCCTTACTATACAGGACGAGGTGTGCCTCAGCCTGCAACGCTTTGCCTCCAAGTATTCTGAAAGGCTTCCTCTGTCCATCCGTGTCCAAAGCGGTTCCTACCGCTCAAAGTTAGTTCATGTCTCCAAAACTGATGTCTTCACTGTGCACTTTGTGACAAGTGAGGAAGTGATTTCCTTCAAGGACTCCATGTACAATACCTATATTTTGCCCCTGTCTGCGACAACAGAATTTGGGATTGCATGCACTCCTGGACACGGCGAAACAGTATGCTCAGAGTTTGAAACAGTTGGAGATATTCTGGATAGTGATAAGCTCCCTAGAGTAGTCTGTGCCAGGAGGTCTTTCCAAGGCAGCGATGCAAAGTCATCCGTGGAAATGAACGAAATTTTGATTATTCTGACAGCCAAGAAAATGAAAAAGCTCCTGAAGGCTTACAGCATCACAGCAGAAATAAAGAAGTACCTTCCAGCAAAGTGCAAGGGACACTTTACCACCTCATCGGACGCTACAAAGCTCTCAATCCAAAAGGTCCTGGCGCACTTCGCTGATCAGTTACCTGTGAAAATGATAGTCCATCCCAAGAATGGTGAGCTACCGTCCAGCCTAATCTCCCAACAGGTCACAGTCATTGGTCGCCATGCTAAGGACTCCCTCATCGTGAGTCCCACTGGCTCCAAATCTAACGATGATCAGCTCCTCAGCATTCCAGTGAGTGCCGCGGTTGAGGTCATGGTCCTCCCACCAACTGGGAGGAGCTTAACCCTTCCACGGCAGCACAGAGCAGAGCAGAAGCACAGGAAAAGCGAGGGCAATGCTCCATTGGTCAATGCTCCATTGGGCAATGCTCCTTTGGACAATGCTCCAATAGGCAATGGTCTACTCAAAGCATCACAGCAGCAGCAGCAGGGCCCTTCTAGTCATCCACCACATCGAAGGCCACACCTGTACGAATCCCTATACAGCATGGAGCTTTCGACTCCAAAGACTGACATAGCTGGTCAGCCAAACGTCACTCCATTATTCCAGTCACAGCCACAGTTAACCGCGTTACCTCCGGCCATGTTGGATAGACCACCCCACGACGATTGTGAGGAGATAGCTGACTACGCCTATGTGGAGTGCCAACAAAGGTTTCCTGCCTCAACGATGGCTTCATCCTACCCCAACCCTCCACTTCCTCTGCAGAACGTGCCTTCATCTCCTGATGCCCCTAAAGCAGCTCCCCAAGATGAATATGCAGAGAAATCCAAGAAGGAGAATCAATCTTTTATGGCCTCTTTAAATAAAGACCAGGTGATTATCTCATTATCACATTTCTGATTAATTTGATTACTTGTTTATTACATTACTCGTTTTTTTAAAGCTGTTTTACTTTCATATTTGTAGGTCTTAGCTGTTCTGCAAGGAATGGGTCTACAGGTGTACAAGGACAAATTTTTGGAGGAAAATATCACAGGTGACATATTTTGTAACCTTGACGATGAAATCCTGGAAAAAGAATTAGGTGTTCACAGTCGGCTGCATCGACTGAGACTATTAAAAATAGCAAGGGGTGAAACAGATGCAAGGCAGTACTTACTGTGAACAGCAAATCAGTTTAATGTGCAAGAGTGTTGTGTGTGTATGTGTGTACATGTGTCTGTGCTAATGTTGGTCTAACCAGTGTAAAAGACATTGATCATATAATGTCGACAAAATTAAAATTAAAATGAACGTACACAACTTAGCATATCAGTACAATGTTCATTGGACTGACACAAGGAGCATTGCCATTAACACTTTGTGTACACAAGCCTGATATATTTGGAGTTATCGGACAAAAACCAAGGCATCTGATTTTATGTGTCTGCTACTCTCCCGGGACAAGCACAAATTTGGCAATACTTTGCATCACTGTTTGCATGGCTCAAAGAATATGAAGTGTATAACTTTGTGATAGGTTGTCCAAGCTCATAACTAATCTCAACCTGAAAATTAAAGCAGAAGTTTATTGATTGATCGCCACCGTATATCATTGAGTGATGTACGTAAGTACTAATATACAAGTGAGGGGATGATAAGACCTATGCTGTCAGTGGCCTATCAGCAGATACATGTAGCTGCCTCCATCTTTAATACGTTTCCAATTAAACTGTCCAGTGGCGGCCGCCGGATCCGCCATGGTGGCTCCACTTTTTTGTACCGGTGATTAATTGGGACAGTGTCCAGCAAAATCACCCTTGTGATACTTTTACAAATTTTCCAGCAAAAGAAAAGTAACACTTGCATTGAATTGTATGTCTAATTATATATTCAGTATCTTATAACTTTACGAAGGATAGCCCAATTTTGGATGCGTAAGGATCGTTTGATAGAAGCATTTTGGAGTTCACGTAAAATTTGAAAACTTGAAGAACTACCCAGAAGGGTGATTTTGCTGGACACTGTCCCAATTATTCATGACCGTATAATTATTGATTTCAGTTAAACACAAATCACATGGGGGACAGCAGATATAAACACTATACCTGTAGTGATAATTGTAAAATACTAGTAATCAGCTTACAACTGATTAGCACTTGTAGTGTTTATAGGTATTATAGTGTAAACTATATTTTGTTAACGGCGACAACTGTAACACATTTTAATTGGGCCCTTCGTATATTACCCATGCCAAAAACTACAGAGAATCATCTGAAATTAACTGCCGATCAACGCTAAGAGATACTGTAGGAGAACGTAGTGGCGTATCCAGAGGGGTTTCCTGAGCATTTTCACCATGACTAATACCGTATATGGTGAAAATTAATTGTGAATATGCTCAGGAAACCTCTCTGGATACGCCACTGGAATGACATAAAATTTCAAGAAATCATGACCTGCAGGCATGGCACTGGGTTTGACCGTAAAACCCTACACACCGGAAGGAAAATTTTCTGTTCTCTATTTTTCAATTTATTTTTTCATACCGCTCTGACAGGGCCGTAGATAAGGATTTCACTATCAATGTTCACCATACATGGTCTTCCCCCGCTGTTAGCTTCGTTATGCTTCATCTGGCTTCTTGTGCATATATAGTACGACTGCCGAATGCATCAGCAATAGATTTAAAGTTTTTAAAAACGCTCCGTATTAATTTACCATTGTTCACATCGTTTTTCTGCCTACGATTTTCAACTCTGAAACGCTGCGTCCCAGGAAAGTAACTAATGGCTCCTCTTGATAATTGATCATTCTATCTTTCTACGAAGTTTCATAATTAAAGGTTTGACGAAGCGCCGGGGTGCCTTCAACGATGCGTCAGTTGATCCATTTTGGCTATCTCTAACGACACATGGGTTTGGTACCAGACTTGATGATGAGAGTGTATTACAGGAATCTTCCTTTAGCATTGAGGAGCAGGAAAAACGGAATGAAATATATATTTGCAATAACTGATTATAATACAAGGTGTAGCTGATGTAACTATTAAGCAGGTGGACGATTATCATGCATGTACATTAAGGTGTATTAGCTCCAGTGTTACCATCAAAATGTGCCCAATCAAAATCAGCAAGCACTCAATATGCATGCAGAGCAAACACTTGATTTAGCTGATCAACTCAGGCGGGTACCTAATACTAAGATTGGCTTTGTTGAAAGTAAAGGCAGTGCCAAAAGTACAAGACCATGTAATGGAATACGTTGTCAACTATTTGTCTAACAGGCAATGGAGCTGAGCAAAATTATATCTTTCTCCATAAAAACTCCACCCTGGTACCTCCACTCCACCCTGGTACCTCCACTCCACCCTGGGCTGAGCCACCACTTTACAACTTGGGCTTCATCAGGGTACAGCCTTAAGCCAGGTCTTTAACCAATCAGGAGCTCCTGGGCCTGACTCTGGTACAAAAAAGCAGTAACTGATAATCTAAACATGTAGTTACATGTTAATTTCATATATTGATGCCATAGCAAAAATTTGTGTCACTGATATAGCAAGATGTATAGTTCAACTATTGGAGCTATATGTGTGTATGCATTGCAGCATAAGGATGAAGTGGAGGTACCAAGAGGAGTCTCAAACACTAATGCATACCTTACCCAACCACTGTCTGAGGGTACGTTCAACCAAGAGACTATGCCACACAAACCAAACATATTATGACCTGTGCAGTTGAAAGCTATTCTGATGGGTATGCATTGTGTGATGGTGCTCTTTATCTCTCTCTCACTCTCTCTCTCTCTCTCTCTCTCTCTCTCTCTCTCTCTCTCTCTCTCTCTCTCTCTCTCTCTCTCTCTCTCTCTCTCTCTCTCTCTCTCTCTCTCTCTCTCTCTCTCTCTCTCTCTCTCTCTCTCTCTCTCTCTCTCTCTCTCTCTCTCTCTCTCTCTCTCTCTCTCTCTCTCTCTCTCTCTCTCTCTCTCTCTCTCTCTCTCTCTCTCTCTCTCTCTCTCTCTCTCTCTCTCTTGGATGGAATGGAAGTGGCAACATGGAACTGTGGCATCTATGGAAGGGGAGGGGGGTGGGGGGATGGGCGGTGTCCTGATGGGGAGGAGTGAGGAACATCCACTGGTGGCCTTGGAGTGCTGTCTACATGTGGATGTAGGGCAGTTGGGTGTGGCCCAATCACAAGCTGTTTGTGAAGGAGGGTGGAGAATTCCATGAGGAGGAGGGGCATCTACTGGTGGAAATGGAAGCCCTGATGTGTAGGAGTGAGTATCATCCACTGGTGACCTTGTAGTGGAGTGGATGCACCAACATGATGGAGCTAATGGTGGATGTCCAATGGACACTCTTACAGCACAGCTTGCTGAGCTTTTTCAAGGCCACCAGTATACTCCTGGGTTCTTACTAGGAAATTATTGTAGTCGTTAATTAATACCAACATCTACATTAGATTACACCCCCAAGTGTAATTAATTCACACCATAGTGCACACCAGGGGTTAACAAGGCACCACAGTGCACACCAGGGGTTAACAAGGCACCACAGTGCACACCAGGGGTTAACAAGGCACCACAGTGCACACCAGGGGTTAACGAGGCACCACAGTGCACACCAGGGGTTAACAAGGCACCACAGTGCACACCAGGGGTTAACAAGGCACCACAGTGCACACCAGGGGTTAACAAGGCACCACAGTGCACACCAGGGGTTAAAAAGGCATGCTCTTAATTGGACAAGTTGGGTTCTCATGCCAGTACTTACAAACAGGGACTACATGTCAATCATTACTACAACATTCTACAAGATCCAAATTTCTGCTTCTTCCACCATGTGGTGATTTTCCAGAGCTTTAGAAGGCAATGCAGTTTGGACCACTCATATCATTTGGGTCTCATCATGGTCCATGGGTAAAGGAAACTGTTGTGAGTTGTGAATGTACTCAACCTAATATAACTTTGATTCATGGAGTTAGCACAACCGTGGGCTTTGCAGCAGTACATAACTAAATATGGTAAAAGTAATTTATTCCAATGGATTCCACAATTGGGCTGTTGTGTCCATAGAAAAAGAGGTACCTATTGGTGTGGTAGGTATATAGTTAGGTATACATTCCAAGATTGGGTTCAACTCAGGTATGGAGTAGAGATACCAGGTGGAGTGTATAATCTTGAGGCATGCCTATGGACACCGTTTTGTTGGTAAATTTGATCAGGAGATGATGTCACTCCCACCAAATATTCATATTAGGTGAGTATGCATTCTGAAATTGGGTTAAGCCCTGGAATGGAGTGTAGTTAACGGGTTCAGCCTAGAACAAGGGGACCACACTGATGGTCAGCCTAGAACAAGGGGACCACACTGATGGTCGGCCTAGAACAAGTGGACCACACTGATGGTCAGGCTAGAACAAGTGGACCACACTGATGGTCAGCCTAGAACAAGGGGACCACACTGATGGTCAGCCTAGAACAAGGGGACCACACTGATGGTCAGCCTAGAACAAGGGGACCACACTGATGGTCAGCCTAGAACAAGGGGACCACACTGATGGTCAGCCTAGAACAAGGGACCACACTGATGGTCAGCCTAGAACAAGGGGACCACACTGATGGTCAGCCTAGAACAAGGGGACCACACTGATGGTCAGCCTAGAACAAGGGGACCACACTGATGGACGGCCTAGAACAAGGGGACTACACTGATGGTCAGCCTAGAACAAGGGGACCACACGGTTGGTCAGCCTAGAACAAGGGGACCATACTGATGGTCAGGCTAGAACAAGTGGACCACACTGATGGTCAGCCTAGAACAAGTGGACCACACTGATGGTCAGCCTAGAACAAGGGGACCACACTGATGGTCAGCCTAGAACAAGGGGACCACACTGATGGTCGGCCTAGAACAAGGGGACTACACTGATGGTCAGCCTAGAACAAGGGGACCACACTGATGGTCAGCCTAGAACAAGGGGACCACACTGATGGTCAGCCTAGAACAAGGGGACCACACTGATGGTCGGCCTAGAACAAGGGGACTACACTGATGGTCAGCCTAGAACAAGGGGACCACACTGATGGTCAGCCTAGAACAAGGGGACCATACTGATGGTCAGGCTAGAACAAGTGGACCACACTGATGGTCAGCCTAGAACAAGTGGACCACACTGATGGTCAGCCTAGAACAAGGGGACCACACTGATGGTCAGCCTAGAACAAGGGGACCATACTGATGGTCAGCCTAGAACAAGGGAACCACACTGATGGTCAGCCTAGACAAGTGGACCACACTGATGGTCAACCTAGAACAAGGGGACCACACTGATGGTCAGCCTAGACAAGGGAACCACACTGATGGTCAGCCTAGAACAAGGGGACCACACTGATGGTCAGCCTAGACAAGGGAACCACACTGATGGTCAGCCTAGACAAGGGGACCACACTGATGGTCAGTTTGATGCCACCAAGCATTTTGTCTACATTGCCAACCAGAAGTAACACCACAAACCCGCCCACCCACATGCACACACACACATGCACTCAAACATACACTACTGCAGGTATTATTCACATCACATTCCTCACACACAATCAGTACTAATGCTAAATGGATGAGGGAACCTGAGGGGTTAGAGGCTAACAGAGGGTGGAAAGGGTAGAAAACAGAGAGGTAGAGAAGAGGTGGCAAGGAATGGGAAAAGACAGTCCTAGAAGCAGTTGCTGATGAGCTGTAGAGTGTTGCAGGCCTGTGCATGCCTTGTTAACACCAGTTTGCAGGCTGGTGCGAATTAATTATGCAGTTATTTTTTGGTGCCTTACAATCTAATGTAGGCAAAAGAAAGTAATTTATTAATGACTACAATAATCTCCTGTAGCTATATAATAGTGGTCTTGGCAAGCTGTGCTGTAAGAGTGCCCATTGGATACCCCCATTAGCTCCAAAAGTCCCCATCATGTTGGTGCATCCACTCCACTACAAGACCACCAGTGGATGCTACTCGCTCCTACACATCAGGGCTTCCATCTCCACCAGTAGAGGGCCTCCTATACATGGGATTCCACATCCCCTTCACCAGCAGATACACCCCTACACCTGTACTTCTAATTGGGCCACGCCCAACTATCCTACATACACCTCCACATGTAGACAGCACTCCAAGACCACCAGTGGATGCTCCTCACTCCTCCCCATCAGGACACCCCCCACCCACCTCCCCTTCCATAGATGCCACAGTTCCATGTTGCCACTTCCATTCCATCCAGTAGATGCCACCCCCCCCCCCCCCCCCCCCCCCCCCCCCCCCCCGCCCTTCCTCCACACAGTATACCCCTCCTGCTCCACCAGTAGATGCAGCAGGGAATACTGTTTGGATTAGTAGACACCATTTGAGGATCCTGGTACACCACCTTCATATCTGGGAAGAGGAGGAGGGGTGGAGGTGGGAATAGGGTGACTTAGGAGGAGGGGTGGAGGTGCAGTCTAGCTACTACAACTATACATGTATATTATTGCAGTTCCCCCTCATGTGATCAACACCCAGAGACTATAAAATTCCTGGATCCGGCCCTTGGGGGGCGAGGGGGGGGGGGGGGGGGGAACGTATCTTCCCCAGCCCAAAATGCTGAGGGGAAGAGGGCGTGACATACAATATATTTTTCCCCCATAAAGCTAGTGTCTGTCAAACTCGCGAAATTAAGAACTGTATGGTGCACATAAGGAACATTGGGGGGTGGTGCACATAAGGAACGTTGGGGGGTGGTGCACATAAGGAACGTTGGGGGGTGGTGCACATAAGGAACGTTGGGGGGTGGTGCACATAAGGAACGTTGGGGGGTGGTACACATAAGGAACGTTGGGGGGTGGTGCACATAAGGAACGTTGGGGGGGGTGGTGTACATAAGGAACGTTGGGGGGTGGTGCACATAAGGAACGTTGGGGGGTGGTGCACATAAGGAACGTTGGGAGGTGGTGCACATAAGGAACGTTGGGGGGTGGTGCACATAAGGAACGTTGGGGGGTGGTGCACATAAGGAACGTTGGGGGTGGTGCACATAAGGAACGTTGGGGGGTGGTACACATAAGGAACGTTGGGGGGTGGTACACATAAGGAACGTTGGGGGTGGTGCACATAAGGAACGTTGGGGGGTGGTGCACATAAGGAACGTTGGGGGTGGTGCACATAAGGAACGTTGGGGGGTGGTGCACATAAGGAACGTTGGGGGTGGTGCACATAAGGAACGTTGGGGGTGGTGCACATAAGGAACGTTGGGGGGTGGTGCACATAAGGAACATTGGGGGGTGGTGTACATAAGGAACGTTGGGGGGTGGTGCACATACGGAACGTTGGGGGGTGGTGCACATAAGGAACGTTGGGGGTGGTACACATAAGGAATATTGGGGGGTGATGCACATAAGGAACGTTGGGGGGTGGTGCACATAAGGAACGTTGGGGGGGTGGTGCACATAAGGAACGTTGGGGGGTGGTGCACATAAGGAACGTTGGGGATGGTGCACATAAGGAACGTTGGGGGGTGGTACACATAAGGAACGTTGGGGGGTGGTACACATAAGGAACGTTGGGGGTGGTACACATAAGGAACATTGGGGGGTGATGCACATAAGGAACGTTGGGGGGTGGTGCACATAAGGAACGTTGGGGGGTGGTGCACATAAGGAACGTTGGGGGGTGGTGCACATAAGGAACGTTGGGGGGTGGTACACATAAGGAACGTTGGGGGGTGGTACACATAAGGAACGTTGGGGGGTGGTACACATAAGGAACGTTGGGGGTGGTACACATAAGGAACATTGGGGGGTGATGCACATAAGGAACGTTGGGGGGTGGTGCACATAAGGAACGTTGGGGGGTGGTGCACATAAGGAACGTTGGGGGGTGGTGCACATAAGGAACGTTGGGGGGTGGTGCACATAAGGAACGTTGGGGGGTGGTGCACATAAGGAACGTTGGGGGGTGGTACACATAAGGAACGTTGGGGGGTGGTGTACATAAGGAATGTTGGGGGGTGGTGCACATAAGGAACGTTGGGGGGTGGTGCACATAAGGAACGTTGGGGGGTGGTGCACATAAGGAACGTTGGGGGGTGGTGCACATAAGGAACGTTGGGGGGTGGTACACATAAGGAACGTTGGGGGGTGGTGCACATAAGGAACGTTGGGGGGTGGTGCACATAAGGAACGTTGGGGGTGGTGCACATAAGGAACGTTGGGGGGTGGTGCACATAAGGAACGTTGGGGGGTGGTGCACATAAGGAACGTTGGGGGTGGTACACATAAGGAACGTTGGGGGGTGGTGCACATAAGGAACGTTGGGGGGTGGTGCACATAAGGAACGTTGGGGGGTGGTACACATAAGGAACGTTGGGGGTGGTGTACATAAGGAACGTTGGGGGTGGTGCACATAAGGAACGTTGGGGGTGGTACACATAAGGAACATTGGGGGGTGATGCACATAAGGAACGTTGGGGGGTGGTGCACATAAGGAACGTTGGGGGGTGGTGCACATAAGGAACGTTGGGGGGTGGTGCACATAAGGAACGTTGGGGGGTGGTGCACATAAGGAACGTTGGGGGGTGGTACACATAAGGAACGTTGGGGGGTGGTACACATAAGGAACGTTGGGGGGTGGTACACATAAGGAACGTTGGGGGGTGGTACACATAAGGAACGTTGGGGGTGGTACACATAAGGAACATTGGGGGTGATGCACATAAGGAACGTTGGGGGTGGTGCACATAAGGAACGTTGGGGGGTGGTGCACATAAGGAACGTTGGGGGGTGGTGCACATAAGGAACGTTGGGGGGTGGTACACATAAGGAACGTTGGGGGGTGGTGTACATAAGGAATGTTGGGGGTGGTGCACATAAGGAACGTTGGGGGGTGGTGCACATAAGGAACGTTGGGGGTGGTGCACATAAGGAACGTTGGGGGGTGGTGCACATAAGGAACGTTGGGGGGTGGTACACATAAGGAACGTTGGGGGGTGGTGCACATAAGGAACGTTGGGGGTGGTGCACATAAGGAACGTTGGGGGTGGTGCACATAAGGAACGTTGGGGGGTGGTGCACATAAGGAACGTTGGGGGGTGGTGCACATAAGGAACGTTGGGGGTGGTACACATAAGGAACGTTGGGGGTGGTGCACATAAGGAACGTTGGGGGGTGGTGCACATAAGGAACGTTGGGGGGTGGTGCACATAAGGAATGTTGGGGGGTGGTGCACATAAGGAACGTTGGGGGGTGGTGCACATAAGGAACGTTGGGGGGTGGTACACATAAGGAACGTTGGGGGGTGGTGTACATAAGGAACGTTGGGGGTGGTGCACATAAGGAACGTTGGGGTGTGGTACACATAAGGAACGTTGGGGGGTGGTACACATAAGGAACGTTGGGGGGTGGTGCACATAAGGAACGTTGGGGGGTGGTGTACATAAGGAACGTTGGGGGTGGTGCACATAAGGAACGTTGGGGTGTGGTACACATAAGGAATGTTGGGGGGTGGTACACATAAGGAACGTTGGGGGGTGGTACACATAAGGAACGTTGGGGGGTGGTACACATAAGGAACGTTGGGGGTGGTGCACATAAGGAACGTGGGGGGTGGTACACATAAGGAACGTTGGGGGGTGGTGCACATAAGGAACGTTGGGGGGTGATGTACATAAGGAATGTTGGGGGGTGGTGCACATAAGGAACGTTGGGGTGTGGTACACATAAGGAACGTTGGGGGGTGGTGCACATAAGGAACGTTGGGGGGTGGTGCACATAAGGAACGTTGGGGGGTGGTGCACATAAGGAACGTTGGGGGGTGGTGCACATAAGGAACGTTGGGGGGTGGTGCACATAAGGAACGTTGGGGGGTGGTGCACATAAGGAACGTTGGGGGGTGGTGCACATAAGGAACGTTGGGGGGTGGTGCACATAAGGAACGTTGGGGGTGGTGCACATAAGGAACGTTGGGGGGTGGTGCACATAAGGAACGTTGGGGGGTGGTGCACATAAGGAACGTTGGGGGGTGGTGCACATAAGGAACGTTGGGGGGTGGTACACATAAGGAACGTTGGGGGGTGGTGCACATAAGGAACGTTGGGGTGTGGTGCACATAAGGAACGTTGGGGGGTGGTGCACATAAGGAACGTTGGGGGGTGGAAACAAATCATGGATCCGATATTAGCATGCAAACATTTGCACGTCTTGACAATAACTGAATTCACATATACATGTGCACACTGATGTTAGTTATAGTAAAGATGTCTCGTATCTCATGTACCATGATGTAATGAATACATTACGTCATGGCACGAGTCCGCATATATCACGTGATCACAATCATTCAGCCCAATGTGTATGACCTTATACGGTGACGGTCTGTAACATATTGAAATAATTTATTAAATCGTTCTGTTGGTTACAGTTGCAGATAACATGGATATACATGTATAATATATTAGATATGCACTATGTGTGCATATAAACATGTATGCATGCGTGTGTGTGTGTGTGTGTCCGTAATATGAGTGCAGTGTATACAATTGTGGATCAATGTAGCATGGTCTGGATGTGTGTCTACAACAACACACAGTGGATTCTCGTCCTCTTTTGTGGCTGTCCAGAATAGCACAGACAACAACAACAAGAAAAAGACATCTCCACGATATCAACTTCTGGAAGATACGAACCTCCCTGCGTAAGGGTCACCCCCGTCCAACAAGCTCTTGGCACTGTGGCGACCGGATATAACCTTGATGAGCCTCATCCTGTGTAGCTTGGACGTCACGCACAAATCGTTCTGGAGCATGGTCTCATCGCACTCAGCGAGGATCTCACCAGTGATCTGTTCCTTGTGGAAGGCTTCTTGGTATTGGGTGAGGGACATGCAGTCCAACAGTCTCAGGACCTACACATGTGTGTGTGTGGGGGGGGGGGGGGAGGGGGGGAGGAGGGCAAAGGCAATGATTGGCCATTATTTACACAGCAAGAGAGAACTCTTGCAACTGTATCATATACATTCATGTAACAATCTGGGAGGAGGGAGGAGGGAGGGAGTGCCTTTGGTACTAGGAGACCACCCATACACCACACCTAAGTTCCATAAAATGTACTTGGACTGAACAAGTAGTTAAAACTTCACACAACCACAACACTGCTACACGTATGTGAATAGAATTCATATGGGAAAAGTCTAACGTGAGGAAACAAGTACCCACTAGAATCACCTGGGTTTTAAAAAAACGACAACTCCCACCACAATACCACCTCCTCCCATCATAATACCACCTCCTCCCATCATATCACCTCCTCCCATCACAATACCACCTCCTCCCATCATAATACCACCTCCTCCCATCACAATACCACCTCCTCCCATCACAATACCACCTCCTCCCATCACAATACCATCTCCTCCCATCACAATAATACCTCCTCCCATCACAACACCACCTCCTCCCATCATAATACCACCTCCTCCCTCCCATCACAACACCACCTCCTCCCATCACAATAACACCTCCTCTCATCACAATATCACCTCCCATCATATCACCTCCTCCCACCACAATACCACCTCCTCCCACCACAATACCACCTCCTACCATCACAATACCACCTCCTCCCTCCCATCACAATACCACCTCCTCCCATCACAATACCACCTCCTCCCATCACAATACCACCTCCTCCCATCACAATAACACCTCCTCCCATCACAATACCACCTCCTACCACCACAATACCACCTCCTCCCATCACAATATCACCTCCTCCCATCACAATACCACCTCCTCCCATCACAACACCATCTCCTCCCATCACAATACACCTCCTCCCATCACAATATCACCTTCTCCCATCACAATACCACCTCCTCCCTCCCATAACAATACCACCTCCTCCCTCCCATAACAATACCACCTCCTCCCTCCCATCACAATACCACCTCCTCCCATACCACCTCCTCCTCCCATCACAGGATTGCTGCGTGATAAACTCCAACAATACATAACTCAAGGCATACATGGAAAGTACTTACAATTTTATTATTTCATAAAAGAACAGAAAAACAAGGGATGGGTGTGGTATTGTGATGGAGGATAGGCAGCTGGATATTTACGGTTGCACGGCCAACATGTGTGTGAACGTTGTAAACAGAGGCGATATTATACACCCTTATATGGACTTTTTCCCTTAATGTCCTTGTCCTGAGGTCCAGGGTTAAGGGTTAACCCCGAATAGTTGAAAACTATCAGTGAAGGTTATGGTTACAAATTACTTATATGTTTGTCTATCTACTTTGAATAAGGAAAGTACTGCATTTCATAACGCAATTATCTTTTTAGTGCAAAGTTCTATCAGCACTAATGTACCTCCCTATTTTGAGAAATACCATGCATACGTATATTAACTCTGGTTAGCACAAAAATTAGATTTTACCATTCATAATAGTTAAGCATTCTGCAGAGATAAGTGCCAAATAGGTTGGCTGTTTGCTCTAACGTTCTCCTCCTCCATAATGCGAAAATGAATCATGAATTCTACCTTTTTTTTTTTTTTTACTAAGGGGTTAAACCCCCACAGAAAAACAATCCCATAAACAGCACTGAGCCACAGCCCCTCAACAAAGTGGTGTTCCCATAACTACGAAAAGACGTCAGATTCAGTAGCCATTGGCATGCGTGATCATTAATTGTGGATGGCTGTAGCACTACAGGTTGGCAGCCTTCAAGTACAGTAGCTATCGCTGGTAGCATCTGGGCACAAGAATACAGAAGCCTACAGGTACAGTGGTGGGAGTGGCAGTGGTAGGAGTGGCAGTGATGGGAGTGGCGTGGTGGGAGTGGGAGTGGTGGGAGTGGCAGTGGTGGGAGTGGCAGTGATGGGAGTGGCGTGGTGGGAGTGGGAGTGGTGGGAGTGGCAGTGGTGGTTACATAGAAAATAGTGTCCGCATGAGCAATATGAAACACTAACAGAAAGACATACATGTACACACAACGTACATACTTTTGTACTTGACACACACATGGAGATACTCAGGCTAAACACACACACACACACCACACACACACACACACACACACACACACACACACACACAGGTATATGCTAATGTACCAATAGTTACACGCAGACATAAGGGACACTGCAATACCTTGTCCACGTCCAGGGACATTAAGTATTCTCTGTTGCGTTCATCAGCCTTTGGATCAGGAGGGAAGGATGATTCACTAATGGTGGGTGGAGACGTTCCGTACGCAAAGTGACCATTTATCTTCCCATTGGGTCTGGGGCCCGGGTGGTAAGTAGTGCTATATTGGGACTCCGCCCTATCCTTTATCCGGTTCACATCCAGTTGCAGCTGGGAATATGTCTCTTTTGCCTCCTCAGATGAGTCCTGTAGACGACTCAGCTGTTCCTGTACTGCACCCAGCTCTTTGGTGATGTTCAGAATTTTCTGTTACGGGATAAGTCGGCGATGTGAACCCTGACCCCCGTGAACCCTGACCCCTGCATTGTTGTTGACACGTAATGCACAACAGGTCAGGGTGCACGCCATGCAACGCTAGGTGGCACGTGTGTTTTGCACGCACAATTGCACTTTATTAAGACACAACAAAACTTGTGGCTCCAATACGTCCAATCAAAAGGAAACTTGGCGAGCAATCAAAATAAACATCCAATGCAACTTTTTCATCCTCGAAGTGAATCCAACCCCCTCCCCCCCCCCCCTCCCCCCCGCCCCCCCCAGTTTAAAATCCCAGGCAGCAAATCCCAACATACCCACCTCCTCACACACACACACACACACACACACACACACACACACACACACACACACACACACACACAAAACACACAAAGCCACCCCATGGAGATAGCCAAAGCCTCACTACACATGTAAACTCTATGTGGCTCTAGATGGTGATCTGATCTGCACAAGTTGAGTTGCCAAATTAGTGCAATTATTAGCCACCCTAAGGAACAGGCCACACCCCCATGAGCCAAGGGTTAAGGAACAGGCCACACCCCCATGAGCCAAGGGTTAAGGAACAGGCCACACCCCCATGAGCCAAGGGTTAAGGAACAGGCCACACCCCCATGAGCCAAGGGTTAAGGAACAGGCCACACTCCCATGAGCCAAGGGTTAAGGAACAGGCCACACCCCATGAGCCAAGGGTTAAGGAACAGGCCACACCCCCATGAGCCAAGGGTTAAGGAACAGGCCACACCCCATCAGCAGTACCTTGCATATTTGCTCCTTGTAATCTATATTGACTACATGCTAACTGCAGGTATGGCTGAGGTATAACTTTACCTATAGGTTTATATACCAAAGGCATACTACATGTAAGTTATGCCTTAGCCATACCAGCAGTTATAGTATGCATAACCACTGGCTACCCACAGTGCTACAGCTGCATGATAACTGAAGGGGCTTGGGAGATGTTGCTGACTTCAGTCAAAATGCATACATGTAGACACAATGTGTAAGTACAGACAGTGGGAAGGAAAGGTGTGTGTGTGTGTGTGTGTGTGTGCATGTGTGTGTATGTTCAAAATGTGTCTATTATAAAATACACACACACACACATGTGTGGGTAATTTATAAAAAAAACCAGCTAAACGTTCCCCCTAATATTCTTATGAATAGAATGCTTCATGGCATAGCTGAATGTAAACAGTAATGGTCCTTCAATTAGCAGGGACGAGAATGCGGATCACTGGATGACTTCCTACATGTACATGTATACATGTAAAGGGCTTTTGACCATACAAGTACAAGTATGCAAGTAGAAACATACTTCAGACTGAGGGCTGTGGAATGAATGTCAAATATGCTCTGTTACCCCGCTAGCATGATTGCAGAACGGAAAGAACAATCAACACAACGTACTGCTTAGGGAACTAGTCCATCAACATCACGTACTGCTAGGGAAACTAGTCCATCAACATCACGTACTGCTAGGGAAACTAGACCATCAACATCACGTACTGCTTAGGGAACTAGACCATCAACATCACGTACTGCTAGGGGAACTAGACCATCAACATCACGTACTGCTTAGGGAACTAGACCATCAACATCACGTACTGCTAGGGGAACTAGACCATCAACATCACGTACTGCTAGGGAAACTAGACCATCAACATCACGTACTGCTTAGGGGAACTAGACCATCAACATCACGTACTGCTAGGGAAACTAGACCATCAACATCACGTACTGCTAGGGAAACTAGACCATCAACATCACGTACTGCTAGGGGAACTAGACCATCAACATCACGTACTGCTTAGGGGAACTAGACCATCAACATCACGTACTGCTAGGGGAACTAGACCATCAACATCACGTACTGCTAGGGAAACTAGACCATCAACATCACGTACTGCTAGGGGAACTAGACCATCAACATCACGTACTGCTAGGGGAACTAGACCATCAACATCACGTACTGCTTAGGGGAACTAGACCATCAACATCACGTACTGCTAGGGAAACTAGTCCATCAACATCACGTACTGCTAGGGAAACTAGACCATCAACATCACGTACTGCTAGGGGAACTAGACCATCAACATCACGTACTGCTTAGGGGAACTAGACCATCAACATCACGTACTGCTAGGGAAACTAGACCATCAACATCACGTACTGCTAGGGAAACTAGACCATCAACATCACGTACTGCTAGGGGAACTAGACCATCAACATCACGTACTGCTTAGGGGAACTAGACCATCAACATCACGTACTGCTAGGGAAACTAGACCATCAACATCACGTACTGCTAGGGAAACTAGACCATCAACATCACGTACTGCTAGGGGAACTAGACCATCAACATCACGTACTGCTTAGGGGAACTAGACCATCAACATCACGTACTGCTAGGGAAACTAGTCCATCAACATCACGTACTGCTAGGGAAACTAGACCATCAACATCACGTACTGCTAGGGGAACTAGACCATCAACATCACGTACTGCTTAGGGGAACTAGACCATCAACATCACGTACTGCTAGGGAAACTAGACCATCAACATCACGTACTGCTAGGGAAACTAGACCATCAACATCACGTACTGCTAGGGGAACTAGACCATCAACATCACGTACTGCTAGGGGAACTAGACCATCAACATCACGTACTGCTTAGGGGAACTAGACCATCAACATCACGTACTGCTAGGGAAACTAGTCCATCAACATCACGTACTGCTAGGGAAACTAGACCATCAACATCACGTACTGCTAGGGGAACTAGACCATCAACATCACGTACTGCTAGGGGAACTAGACCATCAACATCACGTACTGCTAGGGGAACTAGACCATCAACATCACGTACTGCTTAGGGGAACTAGACCATCAACATCACGTACTGCTAGGGGAACTAGACCATCAACATCACGTACTGCTAGGGAAACTAGACCATCAACATCACGTACTGCTAGGGGAACTAGACCATCAACATCACGTACTGCTAGGGGAACTAGACCATCAACATCACGTACTGCTAGGGGAACTAGACCATCAACATCACGTACTGCTAGGGGAACTAGACCATCAACATCACGTACTGCTTAGGGGAACTAGACCATCAACATCACGTACTGCTTAGGGGAACTAGACCATCAACATCACGTACTGCTAGGGGAACTAGACCATCAACATCACGTACTGCTAGGGGAACTAGACCATCAACATCACGTACTGCTAGGGGAACTAGACCATCAACATCACGTACTGCTAGGGGAACTAGACCATCAACATCACGTACTGCTTAGGGAACTAGACCATCAACATCACGTACTGCTAGGGAAACTAGACCATCAACATCACGTACTGCTAGGGGAACTAGACCATCAACATCACGTACTGCTGAGGGAACTAGACCATCAACATCACGTACTGCTAGGGAACTAGACCATCAACATCACGTACTGCTAGGGGAACTAGACCATCAACATCACGTACTGCTTAGGGAAACTAGACCATCAACATCACGTACTGCTAGGGAAACTAGACCATCAACATCACGTACTGCTTAGGGGAACTAGACCATCAACATCACGTACTGCTAGGGGAACTAGACCATCAACATCACGTACTGCTTAGGGAACTAGACCATCAACATCACGTACTGCTTAGGGAACTAGACCATCAACATCACGTACTGCTAGGGGAACTAGACCATCAACATCACGTACTGCTAGGGAAACTAGACCATCAACATCACGTACTGCTAGGGGAACTAGACCATCAACATCACGTACTGCTAGGGGAACTAGACCATCAACATCACGTACTGCTAGGGAACTAGACCATCAACATCACGTACTGCTTAGGGAACTAGACCATCAACATCACGTACTGCTTAGGGAACTAGACCATCAACATCACGTACTGCTAGGGGAACTAGACCATCAACATCACGTACTGCTAGGGGAACTAGACCATCAACATCACGTACTGCTAGGGGAACTAGACCATCAACATCACGTACTGCTAGGGGAACTAGACCATCAACATCACGTACTGCTAGGGGAACTAGACCATCAACAAACATATATAGCAGGGGTGGAACCCTATAATTTGATACAGTAGCGACATAAAATAGTGAACTGTGTGGGAGGGGTCACCTAATTATGCCTAACCCTTTTCTCACAATAATCAACGATAATATTATTATTTTTAACCACATTATTAAAAACTGGCCTCATGATAAGTTCCCCCAACGTTCGCTACCGTACACCCCTACAGAACGCTCTGATTTTAACCTTTATTGACCCGCAATGGATACTGTTTGCCTTTGATACACCTGCGTGCATGCCTGGCACAAACCCCAGAGGGCCCCAACCACAAAATGAGCCTCAACCCACACAAAGTAACCACACCGAAAGCATTCCAGCCACCCCTAACATAGGAAAACCCCCCCCCCCCCCCCCACACCACACCAATACATTACACCAATACATTGTACCCCTACATTGTATGCAGAGTAAACGTCTAGTGTGCAAACACAGAGACAGTACCTCCTGCGTGATTCGCTCGTTCTCCTTGCGGCTCTCCTCTAGTTGGTTTATCCTCCGCAGAAGGTTAGCGAGTGCCACGCCCTCTGGAGTGCCAGGTTCACCCGTGGGCGTCATGGTAACGTACTCCTGAAAATGCTCAGGGATGGTGCTGGAAGTGCCCAGGGGCAAAGGCTCCATCTTCTTTGACCCCTCGCCTGAAACAACGTTGGAACGACGGTCGTATACAGAGGCATACGCTTCAGGCAATTTAGAGAATTCGGAGCCCTTGATACCCTGGACGGAGGAGTCTGGAGAGGGGTAAGTGTCCAACCTTTTTGGAACATCAGATGTGACCATGTTGGACCGCTGATCGCGCAAGGAACCGTAGCTCTCAGGTGTGTCACATGACATACCGACAGAGGAGCCATACAGAGGTGGGTGTTTGGTATCAACATCCGTCTAAGGTGAATTGTAAACAAGAGACAAAGGAAGTGGGAAAGGAGGGAGGGAGGGTGGGAGGGAGGGAGGGAGGGAGGGAGGGAGGGAGGGAGGGAGGAGAGGAGGGAGGGAGGAGAGGAGGGAGGGAGGGAGAGGAGGAGAGGAGGGAGGGAGGAGATGAGGGAGGGGAGGAGGGAGAGAGGAGAGGAAGGAGAGGAGGGAGGAAAGGAGGAGGGAGGAGAGGGAGGAAAGGAGGGAGGAGAGGAGAGGAGGGAGGAGTGAGAGGGGAAGAGGGAGGGGAGGGGGAGAGATGGAAGAGAGGGGAGGAGGAAGGGAGGAGGGAGGAGAGGGAGGAAAGGAGGGAGGAGAGGAGAGGAGGGAGGAGTGAGAGGGGAAGAGGGAGGGGAGGGGGAGAGATGGAAGAGAGGGGAGGAGGAAGGGAGGAGGGGGCAGGAGGAGAGGAGGAAGGAAGGAGGGGGCAGGAGGAGAGGAGGGAGGGAGGGAAGAGAGAGGGGAGGAGGAAGGGAAGAGAGAGGGAGGAGAGAGGGGAGGAGGAAGGGAAGAGAGAGGGGAGGAGGGGGATGGCACAAAACATATTAATAGCCACATGGTATTCAAATCCTTCACCTTCCCCTCTTCCCCTCCTCCCTTCCTCTCCCCTCCCCTCCCCTCCTCCCTTCCCCTCCTTCGACTCATAAGTCCTGGCAACCTACCTTGTCGGCCATGCTCCCCCTCCTCGGTCCCAACGTCATCACAGAGGGTTTCACCAACATCCCCTGGAAACTATCCCTGCCTCCCACCATGGTCTTGTACAGGGCACACTGGATGTCATACAGCTTTGGGGTAGGCTTGTTGGTGTAGTGGATAACAGACGTGGGCATGAACGAGTCGTACCGGTTCAACGTATTTGTCACGAGGCCCTCCATCTCCATGCTGCTGATAGGCAGCAGCTCCACCTCTATGTTCAGGTCCCTGGGTAGCTCTATCACTTCCAGGACTTCGCTCGGGTCCCCAGCCGCTCCCGTGGCCACGATGGTCGTCTCCTCGCGGAGGGACGCCAGGGTGAGGGAGGCGTGGTTCAGCTCAAGCAGGACGCTCGCCGACTCCGCCCCATCTCCTCCCACTTCCTCGATGTTGTCGCCCGGACACACGACGGCCTTGACTGGAAGCCACTCCCTCTGCAGGCCGAGCCTATGTAGGGGGGCGCCGGTCATCTTGGGGGAGGTGGTGAAGCAGCCCGCACAGCTCTCTGGCAGCATCTTGGGCACGTTGTGCGTCACGCTGTGGACCCTGACCTGCCTCTTCCCCTTGGGCCCCGCCCCCTTGCCCCCCGGCGCCGACGCCGCACCCAGGAACACAATGATCTCGTTGGTCTCGAGAGAGGACTCCTGGCTCCCACCATTATATGCGCGGGAAGCGGCCAGTACACGAGGGGGAACCTTGGCGTTGAGGAGGTCACCAACCGTGTCAAACACAGTCCCCTTCCTGGCCTCTTCGAGGTTGTTGGTGGGGTCGTAGAGGAGAGCCAGACTGAGGGACGACTGGACAGGTATGCTGTACTCCATCCCTTTGGCGTCCGTGGCAACCACTACCGTAGTCTGCTTCAGAAAGTGAAAGTTGTAGTGGTCGCCCGTGGTGATAGCTGTCTGGTCAGAAACGCCGTAGAATCCTTTGGTCACGCTGACCCTCCTGGGGAACGAAGAGGCGTACTTGTCCACAAAGCTGCCAAGCGAGAGTTCAGTGGTCTCCACCGAACTCGCGCTGGGGGACTTGCGTATGGGAGCGGCGGTGGCAGGCAATCTGTCCGGGGTGGCCCCCTTCACCGACTTCCCCCGGCTCAGGGCCAAGGCGACCCCCGAGGCGTGCTTCGGGCTGCACGAGATCTCGCTCTCGGAGTTGGACGAGCGAGATCGGGGTGGGGGGAGTGGCGGGCGCGCTACCACGTCGTCCTGCTGCCGCAGGGTGGCCTGGGTACTGACATAGGCGTCGACGGCCTTCTTGCTGGGGATGGGCTGGGCCTTGCTGCCACCAGTGTGGTAGGCGGAGGAGCCAGCTGACCAACCTGGCACAACAGGTACCGTTTCGTAGATGCCATCGGACATCTCTTTTTTTCTTTTCTTTTTTTTTTGGGTAGATCCCAAGATGGTGTGCTGCCTTGCTGAGGGAGGTACTGTAAGGAGACAATAAATAGACACAATGAATGGTAATATCCACAGAATGCTGGAAAAATATCCCTTGTCAGGTTTCTTGCGTGTATATAGCACACAATAGCAATCACAACATGATGTGCCAGCATTGTTATGTTCTCCACCCTTCTCCCACCATTATTAGGCGAGTGGCGAAATTAAAAACAAAAAAGTTCCCATACCGGGAGTCGAACCCGGGCCGCCTGGGTGAAAACCAGGAATCCTAACCGCTAGACCATATGGGAATTTCGTAAACTTGATCACGCAGAATGCTACTTAACTCTACATAGACCAACCTGGGCGACACGTACCATAAACAAAAGTTTGTACGAGCTTTGTAGGAATACTTCTTGGCATTAGTGAACTGGAGGTACTTTGGTGAAAGGCATCCCGTCTCTACAACCTTTCACAAAATTGCTTACTTCCACCCACTTCCCCTTTCCTCCCTCTCTTGCTATCTTTGGCTATTTTTTCCTCTCCCTCATACGGAACGCACTAGCATTCCTACACCTCACACTCCACACACCTCACACACCACACACCTCACACTCCACACACCATCACTCCCCACACACCAACACTCCACACCATCACTCCCCACATACCAACAACCACACCATCACTCCCCACACACCAATCTCCACACCATAACACACCAAAACTCCAAACACCTCACAACACACCAACACTCCACAAAACTTGTAGGAACATATCCGCAGTGCGATGCACTCATGTTTTGTTTGCCTACAATGTGTTCCCATTTAAACCACAAAGCCAGCAGTGCTCTTGTGTAGAATTCTCTGTAAGTGCATGTACACGTGTAAGCTCCAATAAGCAAACACACACAAGTACATATATGCACAATCACATGTATGTATGTATGTATGTATGTATGTATGTATGTATGTATGTATGTATGTATGTGTGTATGTATGTATGCATGCATGTATGTATGTATGTATGTATGTATGTGTGTATGTATGTATGCATGCATGTATGTATGTATGTATGTATGTATGTATGTATGTATGTATGTGTGTGTATGTATGTATGCATGCATGTATGTATGTATGTATGTAATGTATGTATGTATGTATGTATGTATGTATGTATGTATGTGTGTGTGTATGTATGTATGCATGCATGCATGTATGTATGTATGTATGTAATGTATGTATGTATGTATGTATGTATGTATGTGTGTATGTATGCATGCATGTATGTATGTATGTATGTATGTATGTATGTATGTATGTGTGTGTGTATGTATGTATGCATGCATGCATGTATGTATGTATGTATGTAATGTATGTATGTATGTATGTATGTATGTATGTATGTATGTATGTATGTATGTATGTACGTACGTACGTATGTATGTATGTATGCATGCATGCATGCATATATGTATGCATGTATGTATGTATGACATAGGTGTCTCTTAGAATATGATAAAGCATGCGTTAGGTTAGGTACCCCTGTTTGCAACAACCATCCCCATTTTGTTCTCCAGAACATATTCATTCTGAGTAGTATGACGGTGGAGTATGATGGTGGGTCTTTACTACAGTAGTGATGTAGGTGTGTGCATGATACAACACAATGGCCCTTGCTTCCACTCATCATGGATGTACGTTTTGGTAGCTACAGCTACATACCTAAACACACCTACACACACATATACACAACTACATACATGTTGTTTCCTAGATGTCTGTATCCTGTGAGGGTTTATAGCACATATCTCATTCCTTGCATACCAAATTATGTAGGGGGGGGGGGGGGGGGGGGGTAGGAGAAGAGAAGGGAGTTAAGTAATCTTATCCCACTCATCACAATAGCACAACCATGTAGAAGTGGGCCAGCTCTGAGATTCAGTTATGTACTCCCTGACTGTTAAAAAACAAGAACCCATTGAAATGCACACTTAACACCTCCAACCACAGAACAACAAACGAACCTAAACAGAACACTTGATCCTGCAGGGAACAGGTTTGGTTTGTTGACATTCCTAACGAAGCTTCACGGGCCATAGCAACGGTTGCGTACAGGGGACCGGAATAACAGAACAATATGTGGGGGCAGGGTTACCCGCAGCCTACATGTGTAGTCAACAGTATCTCCCTCTCGCGTATACACAACAGAATCCTTACATGTGACACCCCTCACCACAACGCGCGCGCATGGCGCTTTAGACCAAACCACTTCGGCTCATCCACCCCGAATTGTGTAAAGGCGGCTTTTATTCCGTGTACACCACGTACACCACAACCACTCAACGCAAACGTGCATGCTTCGCGCGCACGGGTGTACGTACGTATGCTTGTATTTAAATCTCTCTTGGGGTCAGATGAATGTGCAGTCATGGTAACTGGAGGCTCCGACACACGCACGCGCCAACCACCTACACACCTAACCCACCCAACCTAACACACACACACACACACACACACACACACACACACACACACACACACACACACACACACACACACATACACATAACCCACGCATCCGAATAAATTACGCATAGCCTATAATTGCTTCATCCGCCCCCAGCATTACAAGTAAACATGTAGCCTTGACGGGCCAAGTCATGTGTCATGTACGTACACAATCTCATTTTAAGCCCGTTAAACGTCCCTTTCGGTTCCATTTGCCGTTTCTCCCCCTTCTCTTCTACCGCCTCGCTCACACCCATATAAACATACTCACGATTTTTACCGGTATCGAAGTACAGAACTATTTATGTAGCCCCTGTAAGCACCGTTCAACTTCGCAACTAGAACGGAATACCAAGCCTAAAATATCGTTAGAACAAGGATAACAAGTTGTGGTATGTTGGGCGCAATTTGTGTGGCTTTGTGCCCAAAGTACAACAGCGAGCGGTTAGATGACGTGTTACCGTATCGCGCACACACTAAACGCAATCCTCATTCACATTATACAGTATCCGTCTTACCCGACTGAAGACGAAAGTTCCACTCGATTCAAACAAAAGGTTATAATATACTCACAAAAGGAACAGAATTGGCGGGCTAAAATATTTTGTAACACCTCAATCATAACTAATGACGTCATGCATCCGGATACTCACTTGAATTGACCTTATATGGACTGAACCAAACTGGTCGCTACAAGCGCATCTCCACACCTAAACAAACAGCATCATAGGACCAATGGAGAACCTGAACCCCATAAATAATAAGGCAACATGTTCTAAAAATTGACAGGGATCCTAATTTATACAATGGAAAATATGGATCATGGTGACCTCCATTTAAATGTCTCTAATGAATCTTGGTTTCTACTCCCCCGCCCCCTCCCCCAGGCAATGGATGACATGACAGTGGGCATGGAAATGGAAGGCATGAGAATTAACTCCAATGGTAGTCATAACACGATAGCTACTGCTGGTGGTAGTCTGTTACAGAGGCCTGCTTGGTTCCTGCATCTCCTTGGAGCAATGTGCACAGCTACATAGGGGCACCCATCTTTGCTGCAATGAACACCATACCCCCTGGAGGGGATATTGCTGATGAATCACTTCAAACAACAACAACAACAACAACAACAACAAGTGTGAAACTTATTGCATATCAGATTCCAAAGTTGGTTCCTGTAGAACTAACTTTGCCATTTAAATGATCACATAACTATCCAATACAGTCCTAAACAGCTGATGCATCTTTTGATGACCTTGACAGCAGCAAATACTAGCATCAAAAGCTGAAAACATCTTCATTGATCTGTGCACAAGATTCTCAGGCCATGAATAATGTTATGACCAGCTAGTGCAAGAGGTCCATCTGTCAGTATGCAAGATAAGGGGTTAAAGTGTTTCCTACTCCAATGGCAACAGCCAGGATTTGTCATATCAGAGTTTTGCGCTCCTCAGGCCAGTGGAAAGGTCCCAAGCATGTAGTGCTGCAAAGCAGATGGAAATATTTATTAATTTATTTGTGGTGGGAGGGGGCTCCCTGGCAATGCATGATACTCAACACTCAACCTGTTCAATTGTTCTGCATAACTGAAGACTGATGTTAGACATGTATTGTTCGTTAAAAGATTAAAATTCTTCTTGGATCTGCAAGACGACCCTGAGGTAAGGAACTGTGAAAGTTCCACACTAATGGAGAGGACGTGGTTCCAAATGGCAGATACAGGTATTCTTACAGATGGATCCTCATTGCTCCTTGCCAGATATTGAGTTTAAAAACAATTGCTGAACAGTTGAAGACATAAACGATAAAATCCACAGGGTGAAGCTTTTTTACTATAGTGGTGTTTGGTGTCACATCGAGCCCCTTACTTCTGAATGCCACATTGTAATTCCATATATCCAGAGGTACCAGGCCAGTGATCCAACATTTGCCTGAAATCCACTGATCTGCATTGACAATGTGATCCTTGGACCATGTGTAATGGAGAGAACATTTGAGTTACAACACCAAATCCAAGTATACCACCTAGTTGAAGGAGGGAATTTTACCTCCAACTTCACATAGTTGATGGAATGCATAAGAAAAGCCAATGCAACAGCGTCAAAGGATAAACGACACAGTAGTGGAGATGACTGGTCTAATGTCAAGAACACAACTAGAACCATGCTATCATAACAGAGGGGGGGGAGGGGGTCATAACAAGGGGGGGGGGGGGGTCATAACAGGAGGGGGGGGGGGTCTTATTGTTGGGGCACTAATGCAGACATGCTAGCCATATTGCTCACCTAGCCAACCCAGAACAAAAGAAGCTTTAGGCTTAAAGAAACATGCATGGAGCAAGGAATTCATTGAAACAAATACATAGCAGAGAACTGTTGACAGTCTGGAGAAGAAAGAGTAGTGAATGGGCTACAATGGGCTACAATGTTAACCTCTCAGAATTCCAAGGTGTTGGTTCCAGGAAGCTGTGTGTGGTACAGTGTGCAGCTGGTGCCTCAAAGGATCCATACATGTAGCTGTAGGTACACTCTGTCCCATTTTTGGTGCTTCTGTTGGCAAGACTAATGTGCCACTCCCCTGGTTATGGCACCGCCCCCATCCCACCCACCCTCCCCACCCCACGTTAATGATGTAATATGATTACTGCATATAGCTGTGTGCACTTCAAGTGTAAAATACTCATTTGCACGTACAAATATCAACTAACCATATAAGAATTGCTAAATTGAAAATGCCCATCCCGTTAAAGTGGGCTTGGTCCCTCCCCTCGATATTATGACTGATGCTGTCAGAGATCTTCTTAAAGTGCATGAGCCGTGTGTCATTTACTGATTCCACAAAGGATGTCCTATTTCAGGTTCAAGGAGAGAACAGAGGGAGAGAGACAATTGCAATTGAATTTAATCGGGTAAATACTGATGACAGTGGAAGACAACACTGTTGTGGTGATGACACTTGCAGTCTCCATATGTAGCAAATCGATTGCTAGTCAATCCCCGTTTGGTTGAATGGCCATGCATATCTGGCTTCCTTTATTAAATTACCGCTCCCTTAAGAGGATTAAAAGGGTCAGAAAGTAAACTACTAGCTTCTTGCTTGCAATCAAACAATGTTTTTGCTTGAAAGCATGGCCACGATCCATGATGAAATGTGTGAGGACATCAGTATACACTGAGAGGGCCAGAGACAACCAATGTGTGTGCTCAAGAGTGTAGAACTCCTGAACTGAGATGAAACTAACACTATGCCTGGTGATAGCTGGCATGAAATGAGCAAACCTCACAAAATGTGTTGGATTAGTAGCCTGGCATGTTCTAGGAGGAGTTGAACATGTTTAACATGCATGTGGAAACAACAGTTCGGAGTGTTTTTTGTGTGCATTTGATTATTATATGGTGGTGTGGTGGAAGTTTTTTCAATGCTGCTCTACCATACAGACTTCTGTTGTTGGACGTCACACACCATCTCATGCAGCCTTGGTTTTAAAGTCCACCATACACTAGGCAACATGTTGTGCCGTTGCATACTACGAATTCTAGTATTTCTAGTTAGATATCGATCAGGAAACTAATGTTTACTGAAAATATAATTGTATATGGATTCATAGGGTTGAATGCAACATTGTTGTCTGGCAGACTAGTCATACATAATTGAGTATGAACAAACTAAGGTTGAAAGTGCGAGGATACGGAGCTCAAAGTTGCCTGCATGTACCAACACTTACCCATTTATATCCATGCATGGTGCCATTTTCTCTGGGAGATAGCGACAAATCCACTTTAATTATTTGCGCCTGAATCCGTACAAATGAATACATGCATGTACATGATTCAAAAGCAAAATGCCTTTAGACTTCAGTGTTGTCTACATAGCACTTTTTTTCAATCCGGGTGCACGAGTCTGTTTGAAAACTGAGCCATGAATAGGTAGTCATGCATGTAAGTTCACTCACAAACATTTCAAAAAAGGTTTCATTTCTTACTCCAGGACTGGATACGAGATTGATGTGTCCAATGCGATTATATACAGCACAGATGTACTTGAGGAGATTACTACGAGCCCACGAAAGAAGTAAACATCCTCTTTAAAGAAGGATCAAATAAATTGGAATGCCACACGCTGAATTTCTTCTGAAAAGAGTCCGTCCATGCACGAGGGGGCGGGGGGGGGGGGGGGGGGGGGGGGGGGGGCGCGTTGAATCGTCTAGTAAATCTATGAGATTGAACAGCAAATTAAATCACACAAAAATCATACGCATACGCTTCTGCATGATTTTTGATGCTCAACCAGACACTTTACAATCCTCTTGAAATCAAAACTTTTTCCCCCTGTGATGGCGCTTGACGAGAACTTGTACACAGCTCTTCGCTCATTTACCCCTTACTTACATGTATGGAATTTTATTCAATGCAATTATATACACGTGACGTCAACGTCATGCATGTATACTAAGGAATCCTAATATTGATCATCTTTCTTCGTTTGCAGCAATAATAATCATATTCAGTGACTTCTGAGTAATGCGACATCATTTCAATCTAAATGAGGCTAAGTACTCAGTCAAATCCTAAATTCAAACCTATGTAATAGGACTTAGGAGTTAACTTTCCATATATTTATATAAAGCTATACTGTTAAAAGACAGATATCTAATTGGGACAGTGCCGGGGTCTAGCAACATCACCCACTAAGTTTATAATTTTATAACTATTTTACCGGCGTTACATAAAATTAAACTAATAAATAAGTCAACTCTTTATTGAGTTGTAAGAGAAGAAACTTGGCTTGAAGATCTATTCGTGTTTTGAACAAACTCAATCTCAAATTTTAAAACGACATTAATTTTATCAGTTGATCCAAAATCCTAAAGACACGCGATCATGCATGTAAATATTATACATGTATTTCTTTAGATCCTTGCATCATTGGACTTGTCGGGGGAACGATGTTCATAAACTGGCGGCGCATGGTAGAACGCACCTGGTACAGCGTCGAGAAAAGAATCAGTCAATAAATTATTTAGAGCTAGGAGTCATTATATAAGTAAAAAGTGGTGGTGTAAAAAGCACGGAAACAAGAGTGACAGAAATTTGACTGGAAAAAAATTTGAAATAGACCTATATTTAGCCCATTACTCAGCTGAGCATGCACTGTTGTAATGCGAGTGTGCTAAATATAGGCCTATTTCAATTTTCCAGTCAAATTTTTTCTGATGTGCATGCAGTCACCTTGTAAGCCACGTTTAGCAGCTGGCCCCAAACCGCCAGCAGTTGAGAGCACAATTAAGTGGATCTCTTACTCTTTCATCATGTACACTTCTCTTCTCTTGTTGAGTCAGTAAAACTTCTGTAGAACTGATTCAGATGGGAGTTTCTATGGGATATAACAAATGGGTTGAAATCAAAATGCCGATTTTACGACAACTATATATACGTACTATGTCTTGTTATACAGGGTCTTTGCAAAAGAGCGCAACGCTTTAAAATGAATATAATTCATTAATAGGATTGTCAATCTAAATGAATTTATGAACCTACAATAACCACGTTTAGTCAAATACGAACCGCATTGTTACAATTCGTTTATCTTTAGCCGTTCAAAAGATAAAATCAAATAGCTTGCAATTAACTAAAATTGAAATAGACCTATATTTAGCCCATTACTCAGGCATGCACTGTTGTAACGCGAGTGTGCTAAATATAGGCCTATTTCAATTTTCCAGTCAAATTAATAACGTGATTTATAAACTGTAGAATAGAATTGATGAGATTTTGAAAATGTATGAAATTTGATTGGCGTTTTACTAGTTAATATTCAAAACAACAAATCAAACTTGAAAAAGCTATATGAGTCAATATGACCACTATGTTTTTATTAACTTTGAGTTTTAATAACGCACCATTAAATAATCCATAACCAAATCAAGTAGTGTTTGTACTTCATTTTATACTGAAATAATTTATGATGGTTATTAAAAATATTTACCACATAACAGCTTCAACCTTAATAACTATAAAGCAAATGAATGTGAATAACTCACTATTGAACTTAGGAACTTGAAATCAGTACTGTTCCACCGCGTGTGTTACTTATTATTAGTTATTAAAATCAATTATCACAAACCACAATATGAATAACTTTGTTAATAGAGGGCTTTGAATATTTTTTTGACAATTAACAGCAACTTATTACATGTATATAGAATACATAATACATTTAGACATATGGGGCAAAAACAATAATAATATTACACATTAAATAAAAATGATAATGACAAGAACTATTTAAGCATGACGTTCAGGCAGAGATACTAGGTAACCCTGCTCCATCATCCATTCCAAATGCACTCCTCCATTTGGTGCGGGAGCCCCTTGATTTATGAGGGATTGATACAGTTACTTAACCGCTTATTATAATTGAAATCTAATTGGTATTTGCCTAACTATACTGCAACATATGTTAAAGAAATCAAGCAGTTATCAATCCTGAGTTATAGGGGTTTTAAAGCGTTGCATTCTTTCGCAAGCACCCTGTATGTAAGGTTCCATACCAACACTATTGCGACATATCAGTGAGTAGGGGTGTTGTGATGTGATGTACAACTCGCAGCTGCAATGGTTACATCACCATGCACTAATTTCGCGCCGCAGCTGCGAGTATGGGTCCGGATACGAGGCTCCCCTTCCCAAAATCCTGACCCCGGCCCCAGCAAAGATGAATCAACAGACGCCACTATACACAGACTCGTACCCACGCCCAAATAATAATTTACGCATGACATCACGTATAGAGAAGTCGGGTCACGCCCAGCATGCATGCACACCGCTTTCTGGTCGATTGAACAATTGAAGACTAATTATTAATAATCCAGATTGCATACAAAAATTAGCACCACGACCTAGTCGGTTTATTCATAGAGATTATTGTCTCTGGTTTATTCGTTCACGATTCTCTCACTCGCAAAAAGTACTTGCTTGAATTAGGTACAGATATGGGCAATTGTATGTAACGTATGTAGTGGTTTGGTAGCCACGTGCACCATTTTGTTAGCTCCATGTATGGCATAGTATCACTATTACATGTGCTTGCGTGCGTGTGTGTGTGTATGTGTGTGTGTGTGTGTGTGTGTGTGTGTGTGTGTGTGTGTGTGTGCGTGTGTGCGTGCGTTTTAATATGTGTATGTGTATATATATCTATATGTGTGTGTGTAGGTTGTCTATATAATCTAGCAGGCACATACAATATGACCTAGCTGGCGAACACTGTAGCATATGCAGATAGTAACGTTAAAACCATCTACTGGAGTTATACTCCTTTTTAACTGTCCTCTTTGTGCGCACTTTTTAATGGCATCTCTCCACACACACACACACACACACACACACACACACACACACACACACACACACACACACACACACTCAAACATGCACACAAACACGCACACACGCACACAACACACACACACACACACACACACACACACACACACACACACACACACACACACACACACACACACACACACACACACACACACACACACACACACACACACACACACACACACACACACCTGTTCAGTGAATGTTTGCAAAGCCATTCAGGGTGAAATCCAGCACCACTACCCGTGGTTCAGACCGGTACATATATGGCATGAAATGGTTCAGAAGGGATTGGAGGGTGGAATAGGAATGGGGACTGGCACATACCATTACCCATGTACCCACACACTCATGTACCATCCCCACATATCTAGTATCCTCAAATGCATCCCTGTACATGCTAGTTGCCCCGTGCAGTTCAAAGGCCACACTGGTGTGGGACCAAGCTGCCTTGCATGCCTGAACAGGCCGTCACAACTGTTTCTTCGCACACCCACAGGCGAAGGATCAAGCAGCGTGTTTGCCAGTCATTTCCAGCGGCCTCTCAAGATGAGTTGGACCAACTCCTGCCGGGAAAGGCTGCCATGGAAACCATCACCATCGTAGCTCACTCGGGGAGCTCGATCGCGGTGTATGTTGTTGATGGAGAGCCCCTTGTGTTTGAACTGGAGTCTGTACTGCATCCCAGTGGTGAGGTTCCACTCCTTCCCACACCCCTCCTCCCTCCCCTCTCTTCCTCACCCTCACCTATCTCCTGCCCTCTCCCCTCCCTTGCTCTCCCTCTTTCCTCTCCCTCTTCCCTCATCATCACCTCCTCCTCTCTCCCTCCTCCCTCCCTCTCCCTCCTCCCTCCCTCTCCCTCCTCCCTCCCTCTCACTCCTCCCTCCCTCTCCCTTCTCCCTCCCTCCTCCCTCCTCCTTCCTCCCTCCCTCTCCCTCCTCCCTCCCTCCTCCCTCCTCCTTCCTCCCTCCCTCTCCCTCCTCCCTCCCTCTCCCTCCTCCCTCCCTCTCCCTCCTCCCTCATCCTCACCTTCTCCTCCCCAGTGTATCTACTTTGGAAGCTTCCAAACATTGTACCATGTGTGACCACCTGGGCACCTGTAATCGAGAAGCTTCATGGAGGGGCAGGTGAGGAGGTGGTGAGGGTGGTGATGGTGCAGGGGAGGGTGCAAGTGAGGAGGTGGTGAGGGAGCAGGTGAGTGGGTGGTGAGGGTGGTGAGGGAGCAGGTGAGGGGCACTGGTAAGGGAACAGGTGAGGGGGCAGGTAAGGGAGAGGTGGTAAGGGTGGTGAGGGAGCAGGTGAGTGAATAGTGAGGGAGGTGAGGGGCGGTGAGGGGTAGTTGATGGGGGTGAGAAAGTCAGGTTAGTTGTACATGGGAAGGGGAGGGGGGCATTCAATTGGTGCTGTGGACATGTGTCATTCATTGTAGATAAATCCTGAAATCATTGTATTTGTGAAGATGCCTTAAGATAGTGAGCAGTGTGGGGGGTGGGGGAATCACCTATTTTATGCAGATCTCTGCTCACAACATTTAGTTTATTAGAGCTACCAGATATTAAAGGTGTCCTCATTAGGCATAAATCAGGTGATTCCCCAACTTCACTGCAGTAAGCCACTAGCTGGCTTAGCAATATGTACTGCATGTTTTCCAGCAATCATACGTGGCTCTTACCCCACACCTGCTATTAATAATTTACCCCACACCTGCTATTAATAATTTACCCCACACCCGTTGTATTTACCCTTAACTCTACTATTAATAACGTACATAGCTTTCATTAATAATGTACCCCACACCGGTATTTGTAACTACTTTTAATAATGTACCCCAGAAATTAATAATTTACCCCACATGTTTTTAACTATGTAGTTCGTGTGTGTGTGTGTGTGTGTGTGTGTGTGTGTGTGTGTGTGTGTGTGTGTGTTCAAAATGTGTCCATCATGGTGGGAAATTTATTTCAATGTGTGTGTGTGTGTATGTTCAAAATGTGTCTATCAATGGTGGAAAATTAAATGTGTGTGTGTGTTTGTGCAGATGTGGCTATTCATTTAAATGTATGAATTATTAACATACATAATTTACCCATTATATTTAATAATGTACTTATATGTATACATCTATTTCTCCCAGACTTGATGCTTCCTGGGGTGGTGACAGAGAAGAGGGGAGGGTACCCTTTGCAGGGGATACAGAAGGGGCAGACCTGTGCTCTGAACACTGTGGGGAACAGGTATGGGGCGGGGTGGGGGGACGTGTGGGGGCGGGGCGGGGGGAGGGGGTGGACTTGGGCAGTTTGGGGTCTTTATGGCTTCTTGTAATCGAAAATAAGACACATTTTTCATCGTAGTTGCACAGTGAATGTCTAGTAATCAAATATATACAGAGTGTTAACCGACTGATGCTGAGAGACATATATACAGTGTGTATTAACCAACTGATGTGTATGTGTGTGTCAAACATCTGTTCATCGTTACCACACAGTTTTTCAATACCCTTGAAGTTCTTCATGTTCATGTTCGTGGTTTCTGTCTGCATTACTAAAAGCCCTTGTTTGGTATTTGAAATTCCTCTGTTGCCACGTTAGCATGCTCTTACACAACATGCACTGTAATCCTATTTGTTCGTAATTTTGTACGATTTAAAACATGGTGCGAAAAAATTCAAAAGCAAAGGGATTAATTTTTGAATATGGATTATTTTAGTTAAGCAGAAAATATGGATAAGGGCCCTCTATTGCAGACAACCCTGTGTTGATGTATGATCAATGCCTGCAATGATTTGTGTGTGTGGTGTTTGATCCTGGCAAATGGCAATTAAATGTCACACACATATTTCTATGCAGGTGTGTGTGTGTGTGTGTGTGTGTGTGTGTGTGTATGTGTGTGTGTGTGTGTGCATAACATGTACGTGTTAATTAATTAGTTAATTTTGTGCCAGAAGCAGTTAACCCTTTCACCACGTAAGTGTATTCTGCAATTTGCAATCATTACTCAGACCTGTTGAATTTAGCAATATCCCATTAAAAGCCCCCCCCCCCTCCCCCCCCCCCCCACTGAGGCCAGTATGCAGTCCACCTTGGTGCATGTATGAATACACTTGTCCCCCCGCTCCCTTTCAGCACCCCTGTGGGCGTGGTGGTGTCTCTGATGTCGCACGAAGAGATGAGGTCATGTGCCATGAGAGGGAAAGGTTTCAGAACCATCCACCTCTATGGAGACCACCTGTGGTACGTGCAATGAGCTATTCCATTTAATGACCACCTGTGGTATGTGCAATGAGCTATTCCATTTAATGACCGTACAGCGGTACGGATGACAGTTAATAAATCCCCCTGGATATTACGAATATCAAAGCTAACCACCGTTAATAACTATTTTTCCATCCGTACCCCTGTGCGGTCATTGAATGGAATAGCCCATTGTGTGTGTGTAATATGTGTATGCGTGTGCATGTACGTGTGTACATGTGCATGTATGTGTGTACATGTGCATGTATGTGTGTACATGTGCATGTATGTGTGTACATGTGTATGTATGTGTGTACATGTGTATGTATGTGTGTACATGTGCATGTATGTGTATACATGTGCATGTATGTGTGTACATGTGCATGTATGTGTGTACATGTGCATGTATGTGTGTACATGTGCATGTATGTGTGTACATGTGCATGTATGTGTGTACATGTGCATGTATGTGTGTACATGTGTATGTATGTGTGTACATGTGCATGTATGTGTGTACATGTGCATGTACGTGTGTACATGTGTATGTACGTATGTACATGTGCATGTATGTGTGTACATGTGCATGTACGTGTGTACATGTGCATGTATGTGTGTACATGTGCATGTATGTGTATACATGTGCATGTATGTATGTACATGTGCATGTATGTGTGTACATGTGCATGTATGTGTGTACATGTGCATGTATGTGTGTACATGTGCATGTATGTGTGTACATGTGCATGTATGTGTGTACATGTGCATGTATGTGTGTACATGTGCATGTATGTGTATACATGTGCATGTATGTATGTACATGTGCATGTATGTGTGTACATGTGCATGTATGTGTGTACATGTGCATGTATGTGTATACATGTGCATGTATGTATGTACATGTGCATGTATGTGTGTACATGTGCATGTATGTGTGTACATGTGCATGTATGTGTGTACATGTGCATGTATGTGTGTACATGTGCATGTATGTGTGTACATGTGCATGTATGTGTATACATGTGCATGTATGTATGTACATGTGCATGTATGTGTGTACATGTGCATGTATGTGTATACATGTGCATGTATGTGTGTACATGTGCATGTATGTGTGTACATGTGCATGTATGTGTGTACATGTGCATGTATGTATGTACATGTGCATGTATGTGTGTACATGTGCATGTATGTGTATACATGTGCATGTATGTGTGTACATGTGCATGTATGTGTGTACATGTGCATGTATGTGTGTACATGTGCATGTATGTGTGTACATGTGCATGTACGTGTGTACATGTGCATGTATGTATGTACATGTGCATGTATGTGTGCAATGTATACAGGCATGTGTGTATGTGCACATGTATTTGTACATGTACTTATGTGATTCTTTAGTGTAAGCTAATGTTATATTTATTGTTGTCAGAATACCCAAACATTTTAATTTGCCGTTTACGATTTTTGTTGTAAATTTTTCTGTAGGGAAATGGGACCCAAGACACGGCCACTTATGGTTGCCATGGCTTCAGTAAACATGGGCTCTGTATCATCAGATGAGGGGTGTGATCTTCCGTGTGACCCTGATGTTAGCAAGGAGCAGAAAGAGAAGTCGGAAGAAGCGGGGATTGTTACACTTACATCAATTGTGGTGAGATCTCCTCCCCTCACCCTTCTCTTCCCCCACATCCATCGGTGTACCTCCTAATCCCTTCCTCTGTGATCACCATGGTTACAGGGGAACATTGACCTCACAACAGAAGACACTGGGGTCAGTGGTGATGGTGGTGGTGGTGGTGGTGGTGGTGGTGGTGGTGGTGGTGGTAGTGGTGATGGTGGTGGTAGTGGTGATGGTGGTGGTAGTGGTGATGGTGGTGGTAGTGGTGATGGTGGTGGTAGTGGTGATGGTGGTGGTAGTGGTGATGGTGGTGGTATTAATGCAGCTTCCACAGAACAACTAGAACAACAGCTGTCATTTAGTGACAAGGAGGAGGAAGATGACCCAGTCAAAGGTAGCTTGAATTACTTTCACCAGCTCTCCTGCTTTGGGTGATGACCATTCCTCACTCCTCTTCTCCACCATCCCCTCCTCACTCTTCTCCACTCAATTCTTTACTTTGTGTGTGTGTACTCACATGTGTGTGCTCTACACACCACACGGGTGTGCTCTACACACTACATGGGTGTACTCTACACACCACATGCGTGTACTCTACACACTACATGGGTGTACTCTACACACCACATGGGTGTACTCTACACACCACATGGGTGTACTCTACACACCACATGGGTGTACTCTACACACTACATGGGTGTACTCTACACACCACACGGGTGTACTCTGCACACCACATGGGTGTACTCTGCACACCACATGGGTGTACTCTACACACTACATGGGTGTACTCTACACACCACATGGGTGTACTCTACACACCACATGGGTGTACTCTACACACTACACGGGTGTACTCTACACACCACATGGGTGTACTCTACACACTACATGGGTGTACTCTGCACACTACACGGGTGTACTCTACACACCACATGGGTGTACTCTGCACACCACACGGGTGTACTCTGCACACCACACGGGTGTACTCTACACACTACATGGGTGTACTCTACACACCACATGGGTGTACCCTACACACCACATGGGTGTACTCTACACACTACATGGGTGTACTCTACACACTACATGGGTGTACTCTACACACCACATGGGTGTACTCTACACACTACATGGGTGTACTCTACACACCACATGGGTGTACCCTACACACCACATGGGTGTACTCTACACACCACATGGGTGTACTCTACACACTACATGGGTGTACTCTACACACCACATGGGTGTACTCTACACACCACATGGGTGTACTCTACACACTACACGGGTGTACTCTACACACCACATGGGTGTACTCTACACACTACATGGGTGTACTCTGCACACTACACGGGTGTACTCTACACACCACATGGGTGTACTCTGCACACCACACGGGTGTACTCTGCACACCACACGGGTGTACTCTACACACTACATGGGTGTACTCTACACACCACATGGGTGTACCCTACACACCACATGGGTGTACTCTACACACTACATGGGTGTACTCTACACACTACATGGGTGTACTCTACACACCACATGGGTGTACTCTCCACACTACACGGGTGTACTCTACACACCACATGGGTGTACTCTGCACACCACACGGGTGTACTCTGCACACCACACGGGTGTACTCTACACACTACATGGGTGTACTCTACACACCACATGGGTGTACCCTACACACCACATGGGTGTACTCTACACACTACACGGGTGTACTCTACACACTACATGGGTGTACTCTACACACTACATGGGTGTACCCTACACACCACATGGGTGTACTCTACACACCACATGGGTGTACTCTACACACTACATGGGTGTACTCGGCACACTACATGGGTGTACTCTACACACCACATGGGTGTACTCTACACACCACATGGGTGTACTCTACACACCACATGGGTGTACTCTACACACTACATGGGTGTACTCTACACACCACACGGGTGTACTCTACACACCACATGGGTGTACCCTACACACTACACGGGTGTACTCTACACACTACATGGGTGTACTCTACACACCACACGGGTGTACTCTACACACTACATGGGTGTACTCTACACACCACATGGGTGTACTCTACACACCACACGGGTGTACCCTACACACTACATGGGTGTACTCTACACACCACATGGGTGTACTCTACACACCACATGGGTGTACTCTACACACCACACGGGTGTACTCTACACACTACATGGGTGTACTCTGCACACTACACGGGTGTACCCTACACACCACATGGGTGTACTCTACACACTACATGGGTGTACTCTACACACTACATGGGTGTACTCTACACACTACATGGGTGTACTCTACACACCACATGGGTGTACTCTACACACTACATGGGTGTACTCTACACACCACACGGGTGTACTCTACACACCACACGGGTGTACTCTACACACTACATGGGTGTACTCTACACACCACATGGGTGTACTCTACACACCACATGGGTGTACTCTACACACCACACGGGTGTACTCTACACACTACATGGGTGTACCCTACACACTACATGGGTGTACTCTACACACCACATGGGTGTACCCTACACACTACATGGGTGTACTCTACACACTACATGGGTGTACTCTACACACTACATGGGTGTACCCTACACACCACATGGGTGTACTCTACACACTACATGGGTGTACTCTACACACCACATGGGTGTACTCTACACACCACATGGGTGTACTCTACACACTACATGGGTGTACTCTACACACCACATGGGTGTACTCTACACACCACATGGGTGTACTCTACACACCACATGGGTGTACTCTACACACCACATGGGTGTACTCTACACACCACATGGGTGTACTCTACACACCACATGGGTGTACTCTACACACCACATGGGTGTACTCTACACACTACATGGGTGTACTCTACACACCACATGGGTGTACTCTACACACCACACGGGTGTACTCTACACACTACACGGGTGTACCCTACACACCACATGGGTGTACTCTACACACCACATGGGTGTACTCTACACACCACATGGGTGTACTCTACACACCACATGGGTGTACTCTACACACCACATGGGTGTACTCTACACACTACATGGGTGTACTCTACACACCACATGGGTGTACTCTACACACCACATGGGTGTACTCTACACACCACACGGGTGTACTCTACACACCACATGGGTGTACTCTACACACTACATGGGTGTACTCTGCACACCACATGGGTGTACTCTACACACTACATGGGTGTACTTCTTTCCTCATATACCCCTCACATCCCATAGACCACCCTCCCCAACCCCTCACATCCCATAGACCACCCCTTCCCATCCCCTCACATCCCCAGGGATGGATGTACAAAGGGGGCGTGGCAGATAAAGAGAGCTTTTTAAAATCATTTATTCAACAACTATCAATGCAGATTGCCTAATTTCCTGCTATGAAAATATTATCCAAAGGCTGGGAGGGGAGATTTAACCCCCCCCCCCCCCCAGACCCGCTACTGATCCCATAGACCACCCCTCCTACCCCCTCACATCCCATAGACCCCCTCACATCCCATTGACCACCCTCCCCTGCCCAACCCCTCCCCTCCCCACCCCCTCACTTGAGTGCCTCGTTTCTCGCAGCCATGGATGTCCTGTTGAAGGAGTGCTTTCTTCAGGCCCTGAGGACCAGGGTGACCCAGGGTGACCTCCCCATCCTTGTCAGCACCTTCTACAAGGCCCACATGATGGAGCTATGGTCAGTTACCATAGCAACACCACATCATGTGTATGCAGTGCTGTCCCAGTCATTCAGGTATTCGTCTGGATATCAAGAAAAGTAGTTATAAGAAGGTACTGCAAGGTTCACACATGTTCCATGTGTGTGTGTATGTGTGTGTGTGTGTGTGTATATGTTTGTGTGTATGTGTGTGTGTGTGTGTGTGTGTGTGTGTGTGTGTGTGTGTGTGTGTGTGTGTGTGTGTGTGTGTGCACGTGTAGATGGAGGTAGCATTGTTTGAATATACATCATTTGGTGATCAATTCATGGATGGCAGGCACATGTACCAAACTTACATATGACGGTAGTGTAATCGTTATCCCTACTACGTATCTCGGGACCACCACTGTGAATATAGTGATGAATGGAAAAAAAAACAGGAACCACGTGATGCCCATGTTATGTACATGGTCACCCCCCTTCCAATCTCTCCTCTCTCCTCCTGTAAACATGCTGCTTCATGCTTTTCCCTTTTCATGTAGGCATACATGGTACAAACCTTCTGTCAGATGATTGGTCACTATTCATACTGTACCAGATGTTGATATATGTAGTGGACTTCTGAATGAGAAAATAAAACCACTGTCTCTTGTACATGTGTATGCATAACGTTGAGCTTGCATATATACATGTGCTTGTATGTGCCTTGTGTATTTAAATCCACCTTCTTTGTGTGTGTGTTTGCGTCTTGTGTGTGTGTGTGTATGGATGTGTGTGTGTGTGTGTGCATGTGTGTGTGCATGTGTGTGTGCATGTTGTGCATGTATGTGTGCATGTGTGTGTATGTGTGTGTGCATGTGTGTATACTCATGTGTGTGTGCATGTGCGTACGCATGTGTGTGTGTCCATGTGTGTGCATGTATGTGTGTGTGTGTGTGTGTGTGTGTGTGCACATCAACAGCTTTCCAAGTTTCTGGCTGAGATGCAGACCCTAGGACTTGTGGAGGTTAAAGAGAACTCCAAGGGAGCAGAAGTCATCACAGCTCTTCGCTTAGGGCACCCTCTGTGAGTATAGTGTTTGTGTGAGGGTTCTTGTGTGTAGTGTGGTGTATGGATGTGTGAGGGTTCTTGTGTGAGTGTGGTGTATATGTGAGTGTGGTGTATGTGTGAGTGTGGTGTATGTGTGAGGATTCTTGTGTGTGTAGTGCATGTGACATGCATGTGTTGTCTGTTTTCTAGATTGAAGTCATTTACACCAGCTGTGCTGGTCCAACCATCACCGGAGACACCTCTGCTGCCTGGTCCCCAGGATGCACCCACTCAACCAAAGGTATAGAATTTTGGGGTGGAAAAATTTACACGTAAAGCCATGGTGTTTAACATTGTTAGCTAGGATATTGGAGAGTTCCACAACACATCTGGTACATGTGCCCACCTGGTACATGTGCCCACCTGGTACATGTGCCCACCTGGTACATGTAGTGTTTCCCTAAATGAAGGAATCTGCTTTGAATTTGAAGAGTTGTTGATGTGGTTGCGAAATAATCATTTTCTCTTCCTCCGCACTAGCAAAAGGCAAACCGCAAAACCGCATCTATCAGCATTGTGGCCAGCGAATGGCCAACGAGTTAATAGCACTGTACTCACTGACTAAATTCATTGGCCACAATGCGGCTCGATAGGAAACGCCGGTGCAGCAACTTAAATTTATTCATTGTTTATGCTACCACGTGTTGGACATCAAAAGAGTAAAAACTTAAGAATCATGCAGTTTGAGGAACGGAACACAGACTAAATGTTATGGATGCCTCAAATATCATAGACTCTGTATGCATGTGTGTGTGTGTGTGTGTGTGTGTGTGTGTGTGTGTGTGTGTGTGTGTGTGTGTGTGTGTGTGTACATGCATGCATACCGTTAAATGATAGGCAAACACCACTTCACTAGGAGGGTACATGTACATGTATAAGCAATATGCCCAGGTCATTCCATGACCATGTACATGTAAGGACCACTGTTATGTATGGTGGGGTATTGTGTGTATATGTGTGTGTGTGTGGGGGGGGGGGAGGGTATTATGTGTGGGGTGCTGTGTGGGGGTATATATATTGTCTTGGGGGTGTTGTGTGGGGTATTGTGTGTGTGTGGGGGGGAGGTATTATGTGTGGGGTGTTGTGTGGGGGTATATGTATTGTCTGGGGGTGTTGTGTGGGGTATTGTGTGTGGGGGGGTATTGTCTGGGGGTATTGTGTGAGTGGTATTGTGAGGATATTGTGTGGGGTGTTGTGTGGGGTGTTGTGTGGGGGGGACATTGTGTGGGGGTGTTGTGTGGCAGGGGACATTGTGTGGCACACAAGGGGCCAAGGCAATGTTTTAGTTTGGTGAGAGGGACAAACCCCAACTTCATAGCTGGGACAAAAATGTTGACCTCCCATGGACTGGTCGAATCCCCAACTACCACACCCGTATTCAACGCTCCACTAGCTCTAAGCAGCATTTTCCATTCGTCATCTACTCTAGGGTATATTCTGACACTCCTTTACGTTCCAGACCTGATGGGCACAGCTCACAGCTGAAGACCATTCTACAGATCATGTGCTCCATCCCCCCCCCGAGAAGCAGCTGCGCATACACCCCTAAGTTCCCACACGTAGCTATCTACAGGCTAATGCATTGTAACATGACGCATACATGACTAGTGCACACCTCCATATTCTACTGGGAGCATATTTTCTGTCGCAAATGACAGTATTTATACATGTGCTACATTTAAATATACATCAGGTTGTAAGGATTATGAAATATCACCGCTGAACAATTATTATTATTTTTTCCTCTGGGTCCCACAGATGTGTCGGAGCAGTTCTTTAGCCTCAAGTGGTGTGGGTACGCTAAGGGACACATTGCAGTAAAGGATGTTTCGTGGGCCTACTCCTCAGTTGTAAGGGTTTGTTGTATAAGTCACTAGGGGTTAAATGCATCATGAATGTCAATCCAATTGGTTAGCTGCCACAACAACATGGTTTTAAAAGATCGGTATTTTGATATGCCTAGCAGCCATATTGTCCTGCCCTGAGACTTGGCTCGTACAATGTGGAATGTTATGGTTTTTCTTCTCTATATACATGTTTGGCATGTAACCTTTGAAAAGCATGACTATTCAATGGAGGACACAAATTGGCTGCCTGCTTTTTAATAGAGAACCCACAGCGGCCCCCCTCCAGTGTTGTTACTACCACCATAAAAGCATAGGTGCAAAGTTTATGTTTCATTTAATATATTAACCCCTTGTGACTCAGAGATAGTCCTATGAAACATTCGTTATTGCCCATGTGTCACTGCTCATACCCACACCACTTGTGGCTAAAGTACTGCTCTACCAAGTCTGTGTGGAACCAATACGGAAGAAGAAAAAAAACGAATTGATATCTCATAAACCTTATAATGTAAGGTACAGTACCCCAGGAGAGATTGTGAATATTCTTTTACTAAAGCAGTGTGATACACACAAACCACCCCACACACAGGGAAAAAAAATCGTGTTTTCCGGACCTTGGATTTTATCCTATGACCTTGGGATTCTGTTCCGTCAAATGTATTCACTGTTGTCTTAGGCACTTTGAATACGTTTGATGGAACAGATCCCAAGGTCGATAGAGTAAAACCCAAGGTCCGGAACACGATTTTTTCCCCTGTGACAGCCATAGCTTTTGTTCATTCTCCTGTGTGTGTGTGTGTGTGTGTGTGTGTGTGTGTGTGTGTGTGTGTGTGTGTGTGTGTGTGTTGTGTATGTGTGTGTGTGTGCGTGCGTGTGTATGAGTGTATTAATGCTGTCTAAATGCTCTCGTATGCTGACGGTTGTACCTGCGCATGTAAACTATGAGTTGCCCTGTCCCCCTTTGCGAGTTTGACTGATAAGTATGTTGTTTGCCCATAAAGGGGGCAGGCAGCAGCCGGCCAGTCGGGTCTGCCAAGGGGTGCTGACCCCCCCACCGCTGAGCCTAACTGGGACCAATGGGTAACGCTGGTTACCATTGGGTCGGTCAGTGCCACACCATGACGCTGGTCAAGGTTAAGTGGTTAGGTCAGGGTGTAGAAGCCCGAAGGGTGCCGCCCACCATTGATAGTTGAGCAATAACACAGCAAAACATGTGTACAAGTACAATCAATGCACAGGTGGAGTGGTGGGTGGGTAAGCGATTCAGGCAGCAGTGCTTTACATGTAGCTGAATGTAAGACTGAGTGATGCCCACCAACCACCACTGTTTATATATGCATGGACCTGGAACCATATCAGTTTAGCAGTGTCATTGAGGGGGTAAAAAGGTGTGATGGTTTGAATAGAGGTGAGGGTTATGCTTTGCTAGACCTATAGGCTCCCTTATTAGACACATTTGATCTCAATAGAGGTGAGAGTGTCCTCAGAGATTTTCCAGACATATAGGCTCCGATCCCATTTACCAGACATTAAACCAAGTTTAGTACCTAAACAAATACTTAATGCTGTCTAAATGCTCTCGTATGCTGACGGTTGTACCTGCGCATGTAAACTATGAGTTGCCCTGTCCCCCTTTGCGAGTTTGACTGATAAGTATGTTGTTTGCCCATAAAGGGGGCAGGCAGCAGCCGGCCAGTCGGGTCTGCCAAGGGGTGCTGACCCCCCCACCGCTGAGCCTAACTGGGACCAATGGGTAACGCTGGTTACCATTGGGTCGGTCAGTGCCACACCATGACGCTGGTCAAGGTTAAGTGGTTAGGTCAGGGTGTAGAAGCCCGAAGGGTGCCGCCCAAGTGTAACCCCCAAAATGGATTGATTTAGGACTGATTGGTTCCAGGTATGTGTGTGTAATGCTGGTACAAATAAGTGTGTTCAAGTGTGTGCATAAAAGTGTCATTGTGCAGATGCAATAGTTGCTGTGTCTGAAGGATGGGTTAGTGGATGCCGGGTGTAGGTGGTGTACGTGTTGCTGCTCCATCTTCCCAGCTGCTGGATGGTGGATGTCGGGAGACCTGCTTGTGCTGCTGCTGTTGCTGCCCCAATGCGAAGACTGTGGGTGTTGTACCTGGAGGTGTCGTACCCACCTCTCAGGAGAAGGTTTCGCAGGGTAGCTCTCATAGCCCTCGCTGTGAGTGGGCCTCCAGTCTTAAAATGAAAGAGAGAGGAGTTTGGTGGTTCTTTGCACTGGTCAAAGTAGGCTTGCATCATGGTGACTGGACATGATCTACGACCAGTGTAGCCTATGGATATTGTCGTGCCTCTCCCAACCTGGTCTGTCTTTGATTTCTTAATGAGAAAGTGCATCCCATCTTTGACCCAGGTGATGTTACTCATTGTAGGGTGGAGCCTGGGGTCAAATCTGCTCCTGGTGGCGACAGTGTACTCGCTGACCCTCAGGAAACCAAAGAAACCGAAGGTCAGAGCTGCTTTCAGCATCAGTCGGTCATGTTTGCTGAAAAGGTCAGTCTCGAGTAGCTGCAGTAGTTCCTCCAGCATCCCGGTAGTGATAGGTAGTCTCTTGGGCCTGAGGTGTACCGGACCTTGAGATCTCTGTATGCCTCGGGTGGCTAGGTTGAGAGTTGGGTTGTTGCTTGTTGGGCTCCGAAACCCATGGGTGAGGTGGAGGTGACTGACTGCAGCGAGGTACACCTGAATGGTGTTGGCCTGGAGTGTATGGCTGAGGTAGGCTGCAAACAAGTTGATGGCGTGCTTGGATCCTGGCAGGGGGGCGATGCCGAGTGTATTGCAGAAGGTGTAGTACTTCCGGATTCCAGCCCTGTAGGTGGTTGATGTTGAAGGGGCCACGCTTCTGTGCAGGAGGTGCCTCAGGTGCCTTTCTAGAGCTCTTCCAGTATGTGGGACACTGGTGTTGGCTGCTGGTTGGCCTGGGGAGCAAGGGAAAAGAAACGTGAGATCTGGTTACGGGATAGTGCATCTGCAATGCAGTTCAGTCTGCCCGGGAGATGTTTGAGGGCGACTGTAAAGCTGTGCTGTGCAGCAATAAAGAACAGTTTCCTCAGTAGTTCCATTATACCAGGATGCTTAGAGGACTGGTTGCTCCATGCCTGCACTATGGGTAGATTGTCGCAGTTGAACCTGATTCGTCGACCCTCCAGGAGGTGGCCCCACGTGAGAGCAGCTGCCACTATGGCGAAGAGCTCCTGCCACTGAATGGAACGTGTGGGGAGCTGCTGGTGTGGTTGCCAGTCGCCTCGGAACCAGGCTCCATTGAAGTAGGCCCCATATCCCAGAGAACCAGATGCATCTGTGAACAACTGGAGGGAGTCGGCGTCACTCCACTCGGGTGAAATAAACATGGCAACGCCATTCCATGATGGCAGGAAGCTGTTCCACCATCTTATATCTGCCCTGGCCTCGGAGTTGAGACGGATGTGGTGGTGGAGCCGTCTTGCTGTTGTGGATAGCTGGATGAGCCTACGAAGGAATAGGCGCCCTGCTGGAACTACCTTGGCTGCAAATGAAAGCTTTCCTATGAGAGAAAGCAGTTCTCTCTTGGTGACTTTGTGTAGCCCAAGCCATGACCTGGTCAGGGATGATATTTCCTGCAGCTTCTCTGGTGGCAATCTAAGCTGCTGCAGTGAGGAGTCCAGGACAATGCCGAGGAAGGTGATGCAGGTCGCTGGACCTTCACACTTTTCGGTGGCCACTGGAACTCCCAGTCTCTCGCAGAGTTGCATCATGGTGGTCATGGACTCCTGGCAGGTGGGCTGTCCTGGAGGTCCAACTAGGAGGAAGTCATCCAGGTAGTGGAGTAACGTTGCTCCGTAGTTGTTCTCCAAGATCCAGTGCAGAGCGCTGGCGTAGTTGTCAAAGAGACTTGGGGCTGAGCGAAGACCAAACGGGAGACATGTGTCGACATAGTACTGCCCTCTCCAGTACATGCCAAGAAGTTCCCAGTCTACGGCTTGGATTGGAACCATCCTGAATGCCGACTTCAGGTCCACCTTGGCCATCATGGACCCCTTCTTAAATCTGCTGAGCAGGGCTACAGCGTCGTCTAGCGTGGAGTAGTGCATTGAGAACTCATCCTTCGAAATGAAGTCGTTGATGCTGAGTCCTTCCGGTGCTGACAGGTGAAGGATCACTCTCCATTTTCCGTTTTTCTTTGGGACTGCCCCAAGCCCGGATGTGCGGAGGTTCTTGAGGGGGGGCTGGCAAAAGGGGCCCAGGATGCGTCCTGATTCCACCTCTTTCTGCAGTTCATCGTCCACAACTTCAGGGTGCTGTAGTGCAGAGGTAAGGTTGCGTGCTGTGTAGGAAAAATGCGGACCATTGTAGCCAGTGGAAACACCGTTGTCGATGCCATTGAGTAGCCAGGAGACCCAGGCCTTGTCCGGATGTGCCTTCAACTCGTGCTCAAAGGCTGAGCGTCGTAGTGGAGTGTGAGCTCTCTGGAGCTCACGTAGCTCCCGAAGTGACCCGGGTGCAGGCCTTGGCAGGGTGATCCCCACTACAGCCTGTGACCGAGCACTTGTGGGCGAAGGTACATTCTGCACCCTTTGTACACTTGCCGAAGTTGAACCTCCGGCAGATCTCCTCCCCTGATGGTGTGTGGGTAGCATGGTGAGAGCTGCCGGATGAGCCTCCTGGGTGTGTTGATGGTCCAACGCCGGTAGATGTTGTCGTCCGTGGGTTGGTGGGGGGTAGTGGCCTGGAACGAAAGGGCGGATTGGTGACGCACCACACCAGTAGATCCTCCTTTAGCGCATCCCATCGGAGGGACTGTTGCCTGTCCCTGGCTGCGGCCTGCCTGAAAAGCTTGTCATACTTTAGGGCAGCTGCAGCAGAATGTATGGCAAACAGCTGGCAAACGATGGATTGATATTTCACGAGCTCCAGGGCTGTTGCGGGGGCGAATTGGACCCGGAGTGCAATGAAAATGTTCCATGCTTCCAGCCAGCTCCCCAGGTCGCAAACCTGTCGCGTGTTCTTCGTTTTCTGCTGCTTCCCGCCAGTGACAGTGAGAAGGTCGTCTACAGGAGAGAGCAGTTTATCAAATCGCGCGTACTTACCCTTCTTAATTTTGCGCACTTCGCGCCTCGAAGGAGTGGGAACCATCGCAGTGAAAGGGGCGTTGAGGAAACTGCTGACCCGCAATCGAGAACGCCTCCTGCGCTTCTTGTCCCGGGTTCGTCTCTTGTCCCGCTGGTCCCGCTTGTGGCGCCTCGACTTCCGCTTTCGTTTGTCCGATCGCGAATCAGAGTCGCTGGAGTCTGCCTCGGACGAACTGCTGGAGTCGGAGCTGCTACTGGAACTGGAGCTGGAGCTGCTGCTACTGGGGCTGCTCTCCGGTGAAGGGGATCGCTGTCTATGACGTTTTTTCCCCACGATGCCACTCTTGGCCTTTTGGGAGCTGTGTTTGGTCGCTGTTATCCGCCTGCTGTGGAGACCTGGTAGCCCGACGCCCGTTGCGGCGTCGTCGGTAGTCCGTCTCGATCTCCGGCGCTGGGTGATCGTAGGCGTTTCTGACGTCTCCTCCGAACCGCTTGCCGATGTTCCGCTGGGAACTTCGGGAACTGATGCGGCTGCACCCTCCGCTCCGGCGTCCGGTGTTTCGCTGGGAACATCGGATGGGTTCGCCGCATCCTCATCACCCTCGGACTCGGAGGAGGTCAGCTGGCGGTTAGCGTGACCTCGCGGCCTCGTAGTGCGGAGTCCGGACGAGCCCTGTACGTAGCTTGCCTCGTGCTGGAGAAGGCGTTCCACGAGGGCGACTTTGGTACCGGTCGTGTCGAGGTTGGCCTCCGTAAGCTTGGCGCGCAGTGCCTCGTTAGTGAGGCGCATTAATGCTTGACGTGCCATGGCGATTTAAGCGATTCAGGCAGCAGTGCTTTACATGTAGCTGAATGTAAGACTGAGTGATGCCCACCAACCACCACTGTTTATATATGCATGGACCTGGAACCATATCAGTTTAGCAGTGTCATTGAGGGGGTAAAAAGGTGTGATGGTTTGAATAGAGGTGAGGGTTATGCTTTGCTAGACCTATAGGCTCCCTTATTAGACACATTTGATCTCAATAGAGGTGAGAGTGTCCTCAGAGAT